>LR738714.1:50770688-50798949 GCA_902687465.1 Secale cereale | reverse complement strand
GGCCGCGCCGGGGGGGCGCCTCGGCACCCCGAGAGCCCCCCGATGCCCTACTTTGGCAGATATTTAAAGGGTCCCTCGTAACCCTTGAAACAAGACTTCTTTTCGCGATCCCATCTCTGTTCCGCCGCCGCCGCCGCTTCCAAGATCGGGAGCACCAGGAGAACTCTTCCCGGCACCCTGCCGGAGGGGAGGATCACCACCGGGAGCTTCTCCACCACCATGGACGCCTCCCGGATGACTCGTGAGTAGTCTCCCTTGGACCATGAGTCCATGACCAGTAGCTATGTGATGCTCTCCTCCCGTTCTTGTGCTTCACTAATTAGTCCTCGTGAGCTGCCCTACATGATCGAGGCACCTATGTAATCCTTGTGTTGTTGCTATGTTGAGTTTGCTGGGATCCGATGGATTATGAGATTATGTTCAGATTGATCTTGAGTAATATATTTGATTCACCTCTTTTATATTTTAGTTCATAAGTAATTCTTGCATGTTCTCCGTTGTTATTTATTGCTTTGGCCAAGTAGTAGGTAGTGACTCCAAGAGGGAACGTTATGCTCGATTGTGGGTTCATGCCCCTCGATGACTAGTTTGAGTGACAGAAACATGAGTCTAGGGGATGTGCTGTTGCCACAAGGGGGAAAACAACGGTGCTTGTGCCCGCGGGTGGAAGGATTGTTTACTTTACGCAAAGTTCTTTTAATGCAGTTGTCTGTTGCATTGAGTTTACACTATGGGTGGGACTCGCAACTTAATACCAGCGAGATGTTCTGGATAGATATCTCAAGGTGGATGATTAGTAGTAGATATTGATGGATTTCGGTCTACTTACTTTGGCGTACCGCCCATGCTTTGAACCTCAACCTTTCTTGCAATGTAGTCAGCATTGGTTTGCGTTCGTGGTCCTGTCAATTGCCCAGCTGTAATTTGTTACCTCGCATAGCTGTTTTATCTTCTTTTGGGAGAGAGACATCGCTAGTGAACATCATGTGACTCCGGTCCATATTACTATCATTGATCACATACACTATTTACTTTCCGCTATTTCATTTACTATTGCAAATTACTATCTATCACTACTATCATATTGCTTTTAACGAACTACAAGGCCGGAGAGATTGACAACCTCTCTGTACTCGTTGGGAGCAAAGTTATTTGTATCTGTGTGCAGGTCCACGTTGATTTCTAATTGCGCCGTTAGCGGTTGACACCTACCTGTTGAACCTAGGAGTCTCCGGGGATTCGATCCTTGGCATCTTTGCTAGGGGAAAACACTTCTACTTACTGCATCTTACACCTTCCACTTGGGGTAATCCAACGAGGGGTTCGAGGCCCATCAGTCCTCAATGTCAAAGATGATGGGCGTGCTGGACCACTTCAAAAGTTTGCGCGACTCGACGGGTGGTTCTGCCGCATTGACTTCACGCACCCATTGCTTGAGTTGGCGGTGTGAAGTATGCAGAGAAGCACCACCGTCACTGCACAAAACTTCTGTAGCTTTTTGAAACTCCTGCTCGCTGTTCTCTCCATCATCCATGTCTTCGTCTTCGTCTTCGTCTTCATCCTTGTTGCGGCCGCGGGGAGGTCTGTCTCCTTGCCGCTGCTTGGCCTTGCCGCAGCGTCCTCCCCAGCCGTTGAATGGCCGCTTCTTGCCAGACCCTTCATCACCTCCCTGGGCCTTCTCCTTGTCGCGTCGCTCGTACTCAGCTTTCTGCTGCTCGATGAGGTATTCGACTTTCTTCTAGTTTTGGAGATCGTGGCCCTTGGTGCGGTGGATCTTGCAATACTGCTTGTCGGTGCCGTCCTGCTTGTCGGCGGCCGCCACAGCCTGGCAGTTGGTGCACGCGGCAGTCTCCTTGCCGGAGCTACCAACTTGGGCATTCTTGGCGCCAGCCTCCTTGCCGGACTGCTCGACGACTAGCACTTCCTTGTTCTTTTTCTTCCTGTTGTTCCGCCGCCGGTTCTTCTTTGCCGGGGCGGCATCTTCATTGTCTGACCCCATTGCTCCTGTATCCTCTCCGAGGAGTTTCCTCCCCTCCTCAGCGCGTGCGCACTTGTCGGCCAGGGCGTACAGCTCGCTGACGTCCCTGATCTTGCACATCGCCATCTCCTCCCTCATCCGGCGGTTATGCACATTCTGGTGGAACGCGCTAATAACCGCGGCAGGGTGGACGTCTGGGATGTTGTGCTGGACACGGCTGAACCTCTGGATATACTTACGCAGGGGCTCCCCTTCCTTCTGGGTGAGTATGTGAAGGTCACTCTCCTGGCCATGGGGCTTGTGGCCACCCGTGAAGGCGCCGACAAACTGATGGCACAGGTCGGCCCAAGAAGAAATGGAGTTCTCCGGCAAGTGCATGAGCCAAGATCTGACGTTTGGCTTGAGCACCAGCGGGAAGTAATTGGCGAGTATCTTCTCGTCTCGTCCCCCGGCAGCCTGCACCGCGATGGTGTAGATGCTGAGGAACTCCGACGGATGTGTTTTGCCGTCGTACTTCTCGGGTACGTCGGGCTTGAAGTTCTTCATGCTGGGCCACTGGACTTGCCGCAGCTCACGGGTGAACGCAGGGCAACCTACCGCGTACGGCAAGTCGTCTGGTCCCCCAGGCGGGTGCATGTCAACAGTGGGCCCAGCGCGCTGGTCGGATTGACGCCGCGCTTCTCTCCGGCGCTCGATGCGAGTTCAAGCGTCCTCTTGTTGTCGATCGTCGAGAACTTGGCGCTGATCGCGGCGAGCTCGCGGATCTGACGACGCGGTGGAGTCGTCGTCGAGGTTGATCCGGCGAGTCGGCGATCTCGGCCTTCGTGGCGGGGAGTGCATGGTGGTTGCACCCCCAGCGGTTTTGTCGCCATAGGCCCGCGCCTGGCTGACTTGCCGCGGCCGCGATGTGCTCGGCTGCTGCGGGGTGTCGCCGTTGGCGAAGGCGATAAGGCTTTGGATGGTGGCCCTCCAGTCGTCGGCCTTGTCTGCCGCTGGAGGAAAGTCGAGGAGCAGTTGAGCTCGTGCTAGAGCTTCTGCTGGAGTGGCGGGTAACGGTGGCGAGCGGTGCGAGGAGCGGGATATGCTCGGACTTCTAACTACGCTAGAAGGAGCAGCATCCCATCCCGGCGACCGTGCCTTGCTCGTGCTAGCATGTTGATGTGCATGATGGCCTTGAGCGTCCCGAGATCCGCCAGCTTGACCTTGGCCCAGCAAGCGTATGGTACCTTGAGTACCACGTCGCTGCCGGTCCCGCGCTTCCTGAGATGGGCGCGGTGCATGTACGGACGCCGAGGCCTTGGAGTGCGCCCGGTCGTTCGTCCTTCCGCCGGCGTCTACCCCACCAGCCGTTGGCTCCGGCGGTGGCGGGACCGACGCGGACGGGCCTGCTGCCTCCGAAGCCTTCTTCTTCGGCGGCATGTTGGTGAAATCGATGAAGTTGATGAAGTTGGTGAAGATCTAGCTCGTGTGCCGCCGGATCGGGTTCGAACAACCTCGACGCACCCCTACCTGGCGCGCCAAAGATGTCGGGGAAACGGATCGCCCACGAGCACCTATGGGACCGGAGCCCCTTCTCGGTACGGCAGGGGGCGGAGGATGCACAAAGAGCGGATCGAGGCGCACACACGAGCAGTTTACCCAGGTTCGGGCCGCACAGATGCGTAAAACCCTACTCCTGCTTTGATTTGTTATTGAGTTCTTGGCTCGGGAGCGAGGAGAGCTACAGTATGCTCTACTGCTAGCCAGACCGAGCGTGAGAGTGATCGATGTTCCGAACCCCTTCTACGTTGCGCATGGGCCTCCTTTTATAGGTCAAAGGGGTCACCGACAGGTGGCAACGCAGATGGGGGTAAAAATGTAAAAAGAGTGGTAGTTGGAACATTGTTTGCATAGTTCTCTATACCTAACTCTGACGGCAGGGGACAAGGGCATTGAATGCCCGTCACCGTCGCCCCAAACAGTGCAAAAAGTGACCGTCAGGGCGCTACCGTCCGCCACGACGGTGGCCATGTCATCGCCGCTTGCCACCGTGTTCCCCTGGCTGCACAGCCTTCCGCCACGTGCGCCTGGAAGGGTCCCAGGACGACACGTGGGTGGATGCGCTGGAGCGTGGGTACTGAGTGGAAGCTTGCCGCGGCAAGTGCCTTGCCGCGGTCGCTATCTTGTCGCGCCTGGGAGCTTGTCGCTCACCGGGCCTTGCCGGGACGCGTGGCGCGTCGCGGCAAGCCCTCTTGAAGTGCCTTGGTTGGCCTTCCCGGCAAGCTCCTCTTGCCGGGGTCTCATGTCTTGAGTGTTTCTGTGCCTTGAGTGGCCTTCCCGGCAAGCTTCTCTTGCCGGGGCCTTGTCTCTTTGACTCAAATACTTTGTTCTTGAATGTCTCCAAAGGAACCAAAAGAGGATCTTGGCGGTCACCTGGCAAGCCTTGCCGCGGGGCGCTGCAACTGCCCGTGCACAAGTTCGGGATACTAAGGTACCCCTACTTTAGTACACCGACAATTTTCTCTTCTTCCTCCTCTTGGAGATCAAGACCTCCCAAGTGAGTAGATCCTCTTGTGGATATCAAGACCTCCTCTTGGATAAGATCATCATCATGACCTCACCTCCTCTAGGAGTGGAACAACTTTACCCTAGTTCTATTTTCCTTGGATTGATCTTGTATGCTTGTGGATCTCTTGTATGCTACTCTAGTGGATGTGTGATTGAGGTTTGTTTGAGTGTTTCCCCTCCTGTGTTCTTGCTCCTTTTACCCCTCCAAGTGTGAAAATATCCAACCCTAGGGTTTCACCCTACAACATCTTGGTATCACGAGCATGGTTGATTCACATCTTGGAGTTCCTACCCCCATTTGCTAGCCTAATTTCACTGCTTTTTGGTCCCAATTTGAAAATCCCCACAAAATAGCCCAAATTTTTTTCTTGCAATTTTTTAGATATAGTGAGATTTTATTGTTTTGGTCCATGGATTTGTTGTTTGGCAAGTGGATCTAGCCTTCCCCCATCCATCCCCACCTTTCCCACCACAAAATCCACCAAAATCTTGCATTTTCCAAAAATTTCGCCCAAATTTTGGCCACCCCGGGCACCCGCACCCCATGCCCCCGAGTGCCCGCACCCCCATGAAACAGCCCACCAACAACACAATTTTGGCCATAACTTTCACTCTCGAAGTCCTTTTTTGTGTTCTTTAGCTTGTTTTGTAGCTTTTCACATCCCACATGCACTTAGACCATTACCACCACCATTTCCTTCCATCAAAATTTTTCACCATAAAAGCATCCACTTTTCGCTTTTGACCAATTTTGAGTTGCAGTTTCTTCCTAAGGTGTTTCGGCTACTTAGGAATGGTGTGACTTCGACATCACCGCCATTCATCATCGCCCTGGAGTCGACATCGCCAACCGTAAGCAAGGACGGTAACATCGACGACATCTTGTATTATTCCTTCCCATTGCACTTGATAACCCCGAGCCATTTTGCGTTACTTACCTATTGAGACTAGCAACTTGAGAATTGTTGGGCCACGTTCTTTGTACAGTGATACGCCTATTCCACATAGCTACATTTAGCGTGCATTCATCTTGCTATCATCATTGTGCCATAAGTCTCTCCCGTGCATATTTTACATACTTGTCTCATATCATACTTGGCTTGAGCATCAAGCAAAGAAAAAAACAGAAAAAGCTTTTATGCAAAAAGAGAAGAAACAAAGATGCTAGCAATAGCATCGGGCCTTTTGCATAGTTGCATCATATTGGATACTCCATCATAGAAAATTTGGGATTCGAAGACGGCACATTTACTCTTATAGGTTGGTGCACAAGTGCGTATCTAGCCTATTTGAGCAATCAAGCTAGAGTCTCTCGAGTATCAGTGCAGCAAGAGCATTTTCTGTGGTCACACTTATTCCGCTCATTCCTTGGTTGTAGAGATACCACTTATCTTTCATGTGTGTTTGTTTCCAAGTGATACCCTAGGCTTTGATCTATTTGCTTTACTTGAAATTTTGCGAACTTTCAACATATTGACTAACATTTGCTTGAGATTTTGTGCCACTTATCCTCACGAAGCTCCTCCATAAGCTTTACGTGTGTAGGTGTGAGAAACAAACCTGGTACCAATTCCCCTATTGTAGCAGCACATTGAGTGATACTTGATACATCTTCAATCTTCGGAAAAGGTAACTTTGGTATTGTCTTCTCATTTTTCCTACTCACCCCACTTTTACATGATGGATAGGCCAAGTTCTTCAGCAAACCCGCTTTCTGAGAATCAACATGAGGCACCAAACTACGTCACCAAGAACCACCTCTTCGGCATCCAACAAGCTCTCCATCAAGAAAGTGAAGCTTTGGGCGGTCGCATCGAAGAACTCGCCTCCGACCTATGTACATGGGAACAACGCCAACGGGACTACCTCGACAACAAGCTCAAGTCCCAAATGGAGGAATTTCGCCACATGTTCGTCAATCAAGCTTCTTCGACAACTTCTTCAAGATAGCGTCACTCAAGTCGCTACTCCACGGACTCGTCCACCGATGCAAGTCCTCCACGAGCCCCTTCCCCTCGCCGCAATGACAATAGCAATCCATTCCATTGAAATGGGGTGCAAGACCGTGTTCAGTAATGCGAACGACTACATCGACAAGACCAAGATGCCCCAGAACAAGCGTCACCGCGACATCCACACCGCCCACAACCTCCGGATGGCGATGCCATACGCCTAGCACAACAACGTCGTGATGAAGAAGTACTTGAAGCACAACATGCTCTCTATGATGCAAGTCACATCGTCCAAGAACCCAACCGTCGTGCAAGAGAATAAGAAGACACACTTCGTCAAGAACGTCAAGACGAAGCCGCTCGAAGAGGTGAACAACAAGAGCGACAAAATCGGGCATACATGCATCGCCCAAACCGGTAAGACCATCGTGCGGAGCAAGCATTCGAGGATCCTCCACCATGTCACGAGCGACATTACCATTGCCACAATGATGAAGAACAACGCTTCGGCAAGCTCAAGTTCACCATGCCCAAGTTCTTCGGAAGCGCCGATCCCGAGGAATATCTCTCATGGGCATTGAAGGTCGACAAGATATTTCGCATCCACAACTTTGAAGAGGAGAAGAAGATTGCCATGGCATCGCTCGAGTTTCAAGATTATGTCCTTATTTGGTCGGAACAAGTGATTAAGCACCGAAGGAGAAAGGTGACGCACCCATCACAACTTGGACCCAAATGAAGGATGTCATGCACGCTTGCTTTGTGCCTAGACACTATAGCCAGGATCTCTTCAAGAAGTTACAACTCCTCAAGCAAGGCTCAAAGACGGTGGAAGAATACTACCAAGAAATGGAGATCGCCATGATTCGGGTAAATGTCAAGGAAGATGATGAACAAATGATGGATCGTTTCTTGAATGGGTTCAACTATCCTATCAAGAAGATTGCGTATTTCCAACCATACACCAACCTTCTCGAGCTTGTTCACCAAGCGACCAAGGCGGCGCGATAAGTACAAGATGACTTCAAATACGCCAAGTACTCATCCAAGACCTACGGCTCATACACTCAAGTGCACGCAACTTAGGCACCTCCTACCTATACAAGAGCATCTCCAAGTACTAGCGACAAGTCAAGTTCGAGGCAAGCGACACCTTGTACCACTTGTCCATCGGCTAGCTCGTACAAGTCCAAAACTGCTTCCACAACGGCGCCACCCAAAGTCCCTGTCAAGACAAGTTCCTTGAAATGCTTCACTTGTGGTGGCCGAGGACACAAGTCATACGAGTGCACCAATAAGCGCACCATGATTATCAACGACGATGGCACATACGACTCCATGAGTGAAGATGAAATGGACGCACTCGAGCATGTGGCCATGCACCATCAAGTGAATGATGATGAAGACAATCAAGTCTTCTGCGACAACGACTCAAGTCCCGCCCTAGTAATCTCCAAGGTCTTGACACTTCAACAACAACACGACGAAGATCAAAGATATCATATCTTCAACACCAAAGCGGACATTCAAGGTCGTTCCATCAAGGTCATCATCGATGGAGGAAGTTGCCACAACCTCGCAGGTGAAGAATTATGCTCCAAGCTCCAATTCGTGAAGAAGAAGCATCCCCATCCCTACAAGGTCCAATGGCTTAGCGACTCTGGCATGATTCAAGTGGAGCAAATGGTTCAAGTTTCCTTCAAGATCAACGCATACGAAGATACCTTGGAGTGTGATGTAGTTCCTATGTTCGCGTGCCACCTTCTCCTAGGAAGACCTTGGCAATACGACCGTGGCGTCCTACACAAGACGAACCAATCAATATAGCTTCAAGATGAAGGGCAAGGAGTACATGCTTCGTCCTATGTCACTGATACGTCCAAAACGTATCTATAATTTCTGCTTGCTCCATGCCACTTTTGGGTGATATTGCTATGATATTCATACACTTCCATACACTTTTGATCATATTTGGACTAACATACTAATCCAGTGCACCCCAGTGCCAGTTTCTGTTTTCGGTTGTTTTTGTATTTCAGGTTTTCACGTTTCGAGAACTGCCCAGAAAAATCCAGAAAAATTATATAAAAAATCAGCGTTCCGGAAACAACACTGCGTCCGAAGGGCAGCCTGGGGGGGCCACAGGGGCTCCAGGCGCCCTGTGGGCGCGCCCCCCCTGGGCCGCGCCGGGGGGGCGCCTGGGCCCCCCGAGGCTCCCCCGGTGCCCTACTTTGGCATATATTTAAAGGACCCTCCGAAACCCTCAGAGGAGGAACTCTTTTCGCGATCCCATCTCCGTTCCGCCGCCGCCGCCGCTTCCAAGATCGGGAGCACCAGGAGAACTCTTCCCGGCACCCTGTCGGAGGGGAGGATCATCACCGGGAGCTTCTCCACCACCATGGACGCCTCCCGAGTGACTCGTGAGTAGTCTCCCTTGGACCATGAGTCCATGACCAGTAGCTATGTGATGTTCTCCTCCCGTTCTTGTGCTTCACTAATTAGTCCTCGTGAGCTGCCCTACATGATCGAGGCACCTATGTAATCCTTATGCTGTTGCTATGTTGAGTTTGCTGGGATCCGATGGATTATGAGATTATGTTCAGATTGATCTTGAGTAATATATTTGATTCACCTCTTTTATATTTTAGTTCATAAGTAATTCTTGCATGTTCTCCGTTGTTACTTATTGCTTTGGCCGAGTAGTGGGTAGTGACTCCAAGAGGGAACGTTATGCTTGATTGTGGGTTCATGCCCCTCGATGACTAGCTTGAGTGACAGAAACATGAGTCTAGGGGATGTGCTGTTGCCACAAGGGGGAAAACAACGGTGCTTGTGCCCGCGGGTGCAAGGATTGTTTACTTTACGCAAAGTTCTTTTAATGCAGTTGTCTGTTGCATTGAGTTTACACTATGGGTGGGACTCGCAACTTAATACCAGCGAGATGTTCTGGATAGATATCTCAAGGTGGATGATTAGTAGTAGATATTGATGGATTTCGGTCTACTTACTTTGGCGTACCGCCCATGCTTTGAACCCCAACCTTTCTTGCAATGTAGTCAGCATTGGTTTGCGTTCGTGGTCCTGTCAATTGCCCAGCTGTAATTTGTTTACCTCACATAGCTGTTTTATCGTCTTTTGGGAGAGAGACATCACTAGTGAACATCATGAGACTCCGGTCCATATTACCATCATTGATCACACCCACTATTTACTTTTCGTTATTTACTTACTATTGCAAAAACTATCTATCACTACTATCATTGCTTTTAACCCTTTGTGAACTACAAGGCCGGAGGGATTGACAACCTCTCTGTACTCGTTGGGAGCAAAGTTATTTGTATCTGTGTGCAGGTCCACGTTGATTGCTAATTGCGCCGTTAGCAATTGACACCTACTTGTTGAACCTAGGAGTCTCTGGGGATTCGATCCTTGGCATCTTTGCTAGGGGAAAACACTTCTACTTACTGCATCTTACACCTTCCACTTGGGGTAACCAACGCGGGGTTCGAGGCCCATCAAGGAGTATTTTCTGGCGCCGTTGCCGGGGACTCCACTCTTCAGGATAGGGGAGTTGCATGCTATCTTTTACCTTTGCTTTTTAGTCTTGTTAGTTTACCTTTCATTTTTGCTTTAGTTCCTTTTATCGAAAATCACAAAAATAGTTATCTTGCTTGCTTGCTACTATGGGTTCTACCAAAAACACTAAATGGGAGGAGTACACCCCTACTTCCATTGCCCCACTTATCACTGACGGGATTTACAAAAAAAATAAACCTTGTGATTATACTAGTTTTGACGGAGAGTTATGCCCATGGCATGGTCTTCCAGGAAAAAAGTATGAGCCTTAGTTTAAAATTGCTCCTAAGCTTCCCCAAACTTGGGAAGATGTTCAAACTCTTATAATAGAGAGCGAATTAAACAAAGAGGATGACACTACAATTCTGCCCACTAATGATAAAATTGATTTTGATAATTGTAGTATTTCAGAAGTTGTCACCTTTCTACAAGGAATGGCTAAAGATCCCAACACTAGCACGCTTAATCTTGCCTTCACAGAGCATGTCACTAATGCTCTCATCAAAGCTAGGGAGGAGAAACTTAGAGTAGAAGCCTCCATACCTAGAAAGCTAGAAGATGGTTGGGATTCTATGATTAAAATTAAGATAAATAACTTCTCATGCTTTGCTTTATGTGATATTGTAGCTAGTACTTCTATTATGCCCAAAAGACTATATGATATGCTTAAATTGAAACCTTTTGATTCTTGTTCTTTTGGTAATGTTCTTGTTGATTCTTCCATAAAAAAACCTTTGGGGAGGATCGATGATGTTCTTATTGTTGTCAATGATAATTATGTGCCCGTTGATTTCACTATTATGGATATTGAATTTGATCCTTCATGTCCAATTATTTTGGGACGTCCCTTTTTGCGCACCGTTGGTGCTGTCATTGACATGAAAGAGGGTAATATAAAATTTCAGTTTCCTCTCAAGGAAGGGATGGAACACTTCCCTCGAAAAAAGATCAAGTTACCTTTTGAGTCCATTGTACGGGCTAGCTATTCTTTTACTCTTGATAAAACTTGATCTATGCATTATGCCTAGCTTAAAGGCATAAAAGAAAGCGCTTTTAGGAGGCAGCCCACAAGAATAATTTTTTTGCTTTTGTTGTGTCTTGATGTTGTTTACTGCTGTAGCATCATCATTGTATCTTTGCTTTTCATATTTGTGCCAAGTATAGCCACTGATTGCTAGAAAGTTCAAAAGTTGTGAGGTGCTGTCCAGGAAACAGATTCTGTCCTTGGATAGAAAAATTCGTATAAAATCACCAGATCATCTTTTTGGTCTGAATTTTTTCGACAGCATTCTCTATATAATTGTCTTTCGTGCTTCAGTTCTGAGGTTTTTGATTTGAGTTGCAGAAGTATCCCGAACAGGTCAATTACTGCCTGCTGTTCTGTTTTTCACAGATTCTGTCCTGTTTTGCCTTACCTTCACTTTGCAAATTAAGAACTTGCTTTTTCTTTGCAAAAACCTTTTGGCAATCTTGAGAAACAGTAGAACTTCAATAATATCTTTATTTCCAGCAAGGTATAATTATTTTATTAAGGGTACTAACCTCGCTAATCAGATTATGATGAGTTGTGTATGAAGGGAGTTTTCAAGTGTGCGAGGGAAGATGATAAAAAGATTCAGGAGTGTCAAGCGCTCAAGCTTGGGGATGCCCCCGTGCACCCCCAAGAAATATTCAAGGAGACTCAAGCGTCTAAGCTTGGGGATGCCCCCGTGCATCCCCTTCTCCATCAACACTATCAGTTCGTCTTTCGTTTCGCTATATTTTTATCACTTCATGTGTTATGTGCTATGCTTGGAGCGTCTTGCTTTTAGTTTTCTTTTTAGTTTTTCATAACGAGTCGGAGCCCAGCATTCCTTTATGTGGGAGAGAAACACGCTCCACTTCTACCTAGAACATAACATAGAATTTTCATGTCTATCTATGTTGTGTGTGTTCTTTGTCTCTTAA
Organism: Secale cereale; assembly: GCA_902687465.1. Taxonomy (NCBI): domain Eukaryota; kingdom Viridiplantae; phylum Streptophyta; class Magnoliopsida; order Poales; family Poaceae; genus Secale; species Secale cereale. The sequence goes on along the minus strand of LR738714.1, from coordinate 50,786,949 downwards.
TAGCTACTATCGTGCTCTGCTCTTAGTATTCATGCTTATCTTTTCAAGAGCTTTTATTTAGTTGGTTGCTTGAACTCTCTTGAATTACCATGCTCACCTTATTAAGAGAGTTTGCTTCAGTTGCATGGGTTAATGTGTCTATGATAAAGATGCTACTTTCATGATGGTGCTTAGTAGTTCAGGTTTTCTTATGGTTAATCTCAAATAGCTGGGGGGTTCCCAATGTGTTATTGGAGTACCAACTTGGTTTGTTTGCCTATGATGTGGTATGGTTTAGTAATATCTTCCTTCGAGAATTTATTTTGATTGACTTGGCGTATGCTCACGCATATTTAAGACTGTAAAGAAAGTCTGTCAAGCCTTGATGATCTTTTATTTCTAAGTAGCGATATAACTACCATGCCTGATTCAATATTGCTTTGTCGCTCTGCATGATTATGACCGTCATTGCTCTCTTAGTTGGTCGCTCCCAGTCTTTTGCTAACCTCCACCTGCACTAAGCAAACTAACCATGCAATACATAGCTCATGGGAAAGTAGCTTAAAAACTATTGTGGTAAAGAATATGTTGCTTATGTATTTTATTTCTTATAAGTTGCTTGCTGAGCGGTAACCATGTTTCTGGGGACGCCATCAACTGTCACACTTTTGTTGAATATCAAGTGAGTTGCTATGCATGTTCGTCTTGTCTGAAGTAAGGATGATTTGCCGTGGGTTGAATTAATATGCATATTGTTAGAGAAGAACATTGGGCTGCCAACCAAAGCCATGCATCATGGTGGAAGTTTTAGCTTGGACCTTAATCCTCAATCTCTCATGAGAATATGCTTATGCATTAAAGAGGAGTCCATCATCTATTTTCTATGTTGTCCCGGTATGGATGTCCTCAAGTTGAGATCTATCAAAAACGAGAAATCAAATGCGATTTATCTCCTTGGACCTTTGTACAGGTGGCATAGAGGTACCCCTTTGTGACACTTGGTTGAAACATATGCAATGCAATGATAACCCATGGGAATCCGAGCTAATTAGGACAAGGAGCGAGCACTATTGGTATTCGATGCATGAGGCTTGCAACTTATAGGATGTTTTATACATGACACATATGAAGTACTACTACCGTTGACACAATTGCTTCCATGTTTTCAAATAAAAAGCTTTAGCACTTAACCTTTCTTTTACCTTTATGTTGAAGCACCAACTACTGAGAGCATGATTGTCATTTTGAGTGTAATGTGCATTGTCCCAAAGTAGCATTGTCTTTTGCATGATTGTGATATCGTTTATTCTGAAATGATTGTATCTAGTCATCACTTAAACCTTGAAGGTGCCCCTGCATTTATGTTTTGCATCACTAAAGGGGGCAAGCTAGATATCACTTTATCATATTTGCACATCATGTTCATTGCAAATCTTTTTGATGTTTCAGTTTCATATTGTAAAACTTCCAGTCATTTGTGATTTTCTCTTGAGGCAACTTAATTACTTTAGAATCATTGTCTCAGTAAGCTTTTGTCATATGACTATGAGAAAGTCCTATATGGTTAATAGCATGTCACCACAGAAATTATTCTTGTTATCATTTACCTACTCGAGGACGAGCAGGAATTAAGCTTGGGGATGTTGATACATCCAAAACGTATCTATAATTTCTGCTTGCTCCATGCCACTTTTGGGTGATATTGCTATGATATTCATACACTTCCATACACTTTTGATCATATTTGGACTAACTTACTAATCCAGTGCACCCCAGTGCCAGTTTCTGTTTTCGGCTGTTTTTGTATTTCAGGTTTTCACGTTTCGAGAACTGCCCAGAAAAATCCAGAAAAATTATATAAAAAATCAGCATTCCGGAAACAACACTGCGTCCGAAGGGCAGCCTGGGGGGGCACAGGGGCTCCAGGCGCCCTGTGGGCGCGCCCCCCCTGGGCCGCGCCGGGGGGGCGCCTGGGCCCCCCGAGGCTCCCCCGATGCCCTACTTTGGCATATATTTAAAGGAACCTCCGAAACCCTCAGAGGAGGAACTCTTTTCGCGATCCCATCTCTGTTCCCCCGCCGCCGCCGCTTCCAAGATCGGGAGCACCAGGAGAACTCTTCCCGGCACCCTGCCGGAGGGGAGGATCATCACCGGGAGCTTCTCCACCACCATGGACGCCTCCCGGATGACTCGTGAGTAGTCTCCCTTGGACCATGAGTCCATGACCAGTAGCTATGTGATGTTCTCCTCCCGTTCTTGTGCTTCACTAATTAGTCCTCGTGAGCTGCCCTACATGATCGAGGCACCTATGTAATCCTTATGCTGTTGCTATGTTGAGTTTGCTGGGATCCGATGGATTATGAGATTATGTTCAGATTGATCTTGAGTAATATATTTGATTCACCTCTTTTATATTTTAGTTCATAAGTAATTCTTGCATGTTCTCCGTTGTTACTTATTGCTTTGGCCGAGTAGTAGGTAGTGACTCCAAGAGGGAACGTTATGCTTGATTGTGGGTTCATGCCCCTCGATGACTAGCTTGAGTGACAGAAACATGAGTCTAGGGGATGTGCTGTTGCCACAAGGGGGAAAACAACGGTGCTTGTGCCCGTGGGTGCAAGGATTGTTTACTTTACGCAAAGTTCTTTTAATGCAGTTGTCTGTTGCATTGAGTTTACACTATGGGTGGGACTCGCAACTTAATACCAACGAGATGTTCTGGATAGATATCTCAAGGTGGATGATTAGTAGTAGATATTGATGGATTTCGGTCTACTTACTTTGGCGTACCGCCCATGCTTTGAACCCCAACCTTTCTTGCAATGTAGTCAGCATTGGTTTGCGTTCGTGGTCCTGTCAATTGCCCAGCTGTAATTTGTTTACCTCACATAGCTGTTTTATCGTCTTTTGGGAGAGAGACATCACTAGTGAACATCATGAGACTCCGGTCCATATTACCATCATTGATCACACCCACTATTTACTTTTCGTTATTTACTTACTATTGCAAAAACTATCTATCACTACTATCATTGCTTTTAACCCTTTGTGAACTACAAGGCCGGAGGGATTGATAACCTCTCTGTACTCGTTGGGAGCAAAGTTATTTGTATCTGTGTGCAGGTCCACGTTGATTGCTAATTGCGCCGTTAGCAATTGACACCTACTTGTTGAACCTAGGAGTCTCTGGGGATTCGATCCTTGGCATCTTTTCTAGGGGAAAACACTTCTACTTACTGCATCTTACACCTTCCACTTGGGGTAACCAACGAGGGGTTCGAGGCCCATCAGTCACCAAGCCAAGTGATTGTCGACAAGCAATCATCCACCCATCACGGAGAGAGTAGTGAGAGAGTGAACCACAACAAAGAGAGCGAGCGCCACAAGCCGAATTCGAGTTCCTCCACAATGAGCGATAAGAGAGAGATAGTGCTTTTAGCCACCAAGAGATACACGGAAGAAGTGTGTGAGAACCCAACTAGTGTCATACACTATGTCCTAGTGTGCATGGATGAAACGACAAGGACTAACAACTCTCACCATCTACCTTGTATTGTCTCATTCGTTGTAGGAATTCCAGGATGTCTTTCCCGATGAGCTACCTCCGGGTCTACCTCCACTTCGCGGCATCAAACACCGCATCGACCTTATACCCAGTGCACCACTACCGAACAAGGCACCATACCGTGTCAACCCCGAGGAAACCAAGGAAATACAAAGACAAGTACAGCAACTCATCTACAACGGTCACATACGTGAAAGCTTAAGCCCTTGTGCCATCCCAGTCATTCTCGTGCCTAAGAAAGATGGTAGCTTTTGCATGTGCTCCGGTTATCGTCCTATCAATGCTATCACCGTTAGATATCGTCACCCCATTCCGCGCTTAGATGACATGCTAGATGAATTATGTGGAGCCACAATCTTTTAAAAAATTGATCTTAAAAGTGGTTATTACCAAATTCGCATTCAAGAGGGTGATGAGTGGAAAACTGTTTTCAAAACAAAGTTTGGTTTATATGAGTGGTTGGTCATGCCGATGGGCTTATCGGAAGCGCACGGTACAGTCATGAATGTCATGCATTACGTTCTTCGACCCTATATTGGCATATTTGTTGTGGTTTACTTCAACGACATCCTTGTGTTTAGCAAGTCGCTAAAACATCATGTCACACACTTTAGAACCATTTTGCAAACTCTTCGGAAAGAACGCATCTATGCTAACATGGAGGAATCTACTTTTGGCGTTGACAAGGTTATTTTCCTAGGATTTGTTGTCTCTTCTAAAGGTGTCCATATTGATGAAACTAAAATCGAAGCTATTAAAACTTGGCCCCAACCAACGAACTTAAAACAAGTGTGTAGTTTTCCTGGTTTGGTCGGTTTCTATCGCCGCTTCGTGAAGGATTTTAGCACAATTCCTTCTCCTTTACATGCTTTGAGCAAGAAGAATGCACCTTTCGTTTGGGGACCATCCCAAGATACCGCGTTTAATGAACTTAAGAATTTTCTTACGAATGCCCCTTTGCTTGCTTTACCCAACTTTGATAAACCCTTTGAGATACATTGTGATGCTAGCGGTAATGGCATAGGAGGTGTGTTGATGCAAGAGAAGCACCCCATCGCATATTTTAGTGAAAAACTTTCGGGAGCGCAACTTCACTACCCCATGTATTACAAAGAATTATATTCTTTAGTGAGAGTCGTGCATGTTTGGGAGCATTATCTTTGCCTCATGAGTTCATTCTTCACACAGATCATGAAACACTTAAGTATCTTAAGGGCCAAACTAAGTTGAACAAACAGCATGCTAAATGGAGTGAGTTTATTGAATCATTTCCTTATGTGATCAAGTATATCAAGGGTAAAGAAAATGTAGTCGCGGATGCTCTTTCCCAAAAATGTGTGCTTGTTACACAACTTGAATTAAATTTCATTGGATTTGAGCATACCGAAAACTTATATGTGAATGATGTTACTTTTGCTACTCCTTATGCTACGTGTTTGACTCATACATCTTAGGAGCACTATCATATCACAAATGGTTATCGAATGAGAGCTAACAAATTATGCATTCCGGAGTCTTCTCTTCATTTATTACTTTTGCAAGAGGCTCATGGATGAGGACTTATGGGGCACTTTGGACACGACTAGACTTTTGCTACGCTCTCCAAGCACTACTTTTGGCCCGAAAATGTTCCGTGATGTCTCACGCTTCACCAACCGATGCTCCACATGTTGTAAAGCTAAGTCTAAAACTCAATTGCATGGTTTACATATGCCACTTCCTATTATGTCTCAACCATGGGAAGATATTAGCATGGATTTTGTGCTTGGATTACCTTGGACGCAAAATGGCAAGGATTCTGTTTTTGTTATTATGGACCGATTCTCTAAAATGGAACATTGCATTCCATGCAATAAGATAGACGATGCTTCACATGTTGCAAATATTTTTTTGCAGGGAGATCTTGAGATTACATGGAGTGCCAAGGGATAATTGGGTCGCACCGAGATGTCAAGTTCCTAAGTTACTTTTGGAAGACACTATGCGCCAAGCTCGACATCAAGCTACTATTCTCCACGACCTATCATCCTCAAATCGATAGCCAAATGGAAGTCACCAATCGGATGTTATCGACTCTCCTACTTGTGTTGATCAAGAAGAACATCAAGGAGTGGGAGGAGTGCCTTCCCATCGCCGAGTACGCCTACAACCGCTGTGATGCCCGGATAATTAAGCTACAGTAATCCTCTGCTAATGTTGCCATGTCACCACAATTTCTGTTGTAAATCTCACGTTAAACCAAACCGATTCGAAATTCGAATAAAACAAAGTCAAACGGTAAGAGTTTTCAAACATTAAAACTAAAATGTTCGATGGGTTGCAAATATCCATAAGCTAATTATCATGTAGAAATCAACATTTTAGAAAATATTGGAATGCCCCTTATATATTCAAAACATGACCAAGAGCATTGAAATTAACCAATTAAAGATAAACAAATTTGTAAACTATTCAAAATAAATTGAAATTGTTGTGTTAACTCAACTCACTACCTAGTATTTATGTGATAAATATTAGCTTTAAATAATTTGATTTAATATAGAAAATAAGTGCAAAACAAGAAAATGAAAATATAATGGAGGAAATACAAAACAGAAAATTAGAAGGAAGGAAAATGGGCTAATTACAAACTGTGCACTAGAAGCCTAGCGCTACAGTAACACGGCCCAAGACCACCATGGCCTTTTCCCCTTCCTCTGTTCCTCTGTACAGAGAGGAGACAGGGGCCATGGCGTGGCAGCCATCCCACGGCGCCATGGCCGGATGGCCACCACGTCGACTCTCCTCGGCCAATAAGAGCGCCCCCACGAAACCCTAACTCGCCCTCTCCCATTCCCCCCTATTTCCCAATCCGCCCCCTTCTCATCAGCTCCAAATCGAACTAGGAGCTCAATGCGGTGACCGACCCCGTGTCGTCGTTGCCGCGGCCGTCGTCGTCGCCATCGAGGGGGAAGGTGTCCACAAGATCCGCCATCGTCAGCTGCTTCCTCTACGTCCACGAGCTCGAGCCAAGGAGCCCCGCACTGCCGGATCCACTTCGTCTTCTTCCATCGGCCGTCACCGTCTCACCATCGCCACCGTCTCTCTGATCCACCCAGGCCTTTTCGCGAGCACGCCAATGACTCCGCGGTGAGCTCCTCTCCCGAAGCCCCCTCTCCATGGCTTTGATTCGTCGCCGTATGGTCGTCCACGCGAGCTCGGTCGCCATGGCCGAAGCAAAGCATCCGCGCGCACCCGCGTGGCCCAGCCACCTGCAGCCACACCCTTGAGCCTACCTGCACGAGCCCCGTGCATCGCACGCGCGCCCGCGCCGCACCTTGCCCTGCCTGAGTCCATTCGTGTCGGCTCGCCTGCACGCTCGCCCGCGTCGTGCCTTCCACCGATCGTCCGCTTCCGCGCCCCTGCCTCGCGTGGACACGCCATGACCGTCCTCGTCGCGAGTCCTGGCTGCTCGGTCACGCCCGCCTTCCCGCTAGTCGGCCTGGCCGTCTCCGCCTACGCGTGCCGCGTGCCAAGGCCGCTCCCCGCTAGCCGACCATCGCTGACCCCGCCTGCGTGCTGCCTACGCTAACTACTGCTGCGGGGCTTGCTACTGCTGTGCGGCTGCTGCTCTACTACCGCTGCTGCTTTACTACGTTGCCGCTGCTCTGCTCCTGGCCGTTGCTGCTTGCTACTGCAGTCTGTTGCCGCAAGCTGCTACTGCTAGCAGCCATCCATGGAGTTGTTGTGTGCGTATGTGTGTATGGGGCCGTCCCTTTAGGTAGTAGAGATTAGGTTAGTTTATTTGTTTATAATTAGTCAAATGTGTAGATGACGGGTGGCCCTTTTAGTTTAATTTATTCTAGCTACTCTTATTAGCACATGTGGCACTTACATGTGGGTCTCCTTGACCTAGTTGACCAGTCAACGTTGTTGACTGGTCAACTGTTGTTGCCTTGGCTGACTGGACCAACCCTGGCCCCACTGTCATACACATGGCTAGCCCCCTAGTAGGTGTAAAAACGTTCTGCCTATTTATTGATAATTAAATAAAATAGATAGAAGAAATGTAGAAAATGAATAACTTTGGAAATTAATATAAAATAAATCGTAGCTCGGATAAAAGTACTTTGTACATGAAAGTTGCTCAGAATTTTGAGACGAATCCGAATACGCGGTCCGTTCATTCACCACACGTCCCTCGCATAGCGAACCTGCAACCATCCCCCTCCTGTCCGTTTGTCCGAAAACGCAAAACACCGGGAATGCTTTCCCGGATGTTTTCCCCTTCGCCGGTATCACCTATCCCTGCGTTAGCTCACCCCTGGCACCGCGTATTGCTTTGTTATATTTTGTGATGCTTTGTTTGCTCCATATCTACGGTTTCTTCCCCCCTCTTCTTCTCCGGTAGACCCCGAGACCGGTGCAGATGCCACTGAGTACGACTACATCACCGACGACCCTTCTTCTAGTGCAACAGAGCTTCAAGGAAAGCCCCCCTTGATCACTAGATATCGCCCGTTCCCCTCTCTCTTATTCTTGCATTAGGTTTGCTACTGTTGTTGATTCGATAGCTCCTATTCTGTTGCATAGCCTACCATTGTTGCTACAACTGTTGATACCTTTACCTGCTATCCTAATGCTTAGTATAGGATGCTAGTATTCCATCAGTGGCCCTACATTCTTGTCTGTCTGCCATGCTATACTATCGGGCCGTGATCACTCGGGTGGTGATCACGGGTATATATTACACTATTACATACACATGATGATGATTCGGATATGGGGGCTGAAGGGGCAGGTGGTTCCACACAGGTAGTTGTGGGCCTGGGTTCCCGACAGTCCCTTGATGGTTACTTTGTGGCGGAGCGGCCGGGCGGGTTGCGACCACCTAGGAGACAGGTGGGCCTGGCCCTGGTCGTTGTCCGCGGTTATTTAATAATAACACGCTTAACGAGATCTTGGTATTTGATCTGAGTCTGGCCATTCGCCTATACGCACTAACCAGCTACGTGGGAATAGTTATGGGCACTTGATGTCGTGGTATCAGCCGAAGCCTTCTTGACGTCAGCGACTTAGTGGCGCGCATCGGACTGGACTGTAACGCCGCTCTGGTATTAGGAGCGGCTAGGTCTGCTTACCGGCCGCCCTCGCAATGTGCAGGTGTGCATTGGGTGATTAGCCCAGACCCCTGTGTGCTTAGGACTTAGGCCAGCGTGCTGACCTCTCTGCTGTGCTTAGGTTGGGCTGCGACGTGTTGATCTTCCGAGGCCGGGCATGACCCAGGAAAGTGTGTCCGGCCAAATGGGATCGAGCGTGCTGGGTTATGTGGCACCCCTGCAGGGAAGTTAATCTATTCGAATAGCCGTGTTCCTCGGTAAAAGGACGACCCGGAGTTGTACTCCGACCTCATGACAACTAGAACTGGATACTTAATAAAACACACCCTTACCAGTGCCAGATAGAACCCGGTGATCGCTTTCCCACAGGGCGACGAGGGAAGGATGCCGGGTAGGTTTATGCCATACGATGTTACTTGGTGAACTTTCCAGCTACTCAAGACGGAGGCTGCTAGAAGCATTGATACTTGTTGCTATTCCATCTACTCTCTTCTACTACTGCAAGATGGAGGTTGCTAGAAGTGTAGTCTTCGATTGGATTAGCTATCCCCCTCTTATTCTGGCATTCTGCAGTTTAGCCCACAGATATTACCTCTTTACACAGATGCCATTGCATATGTAGTGTAGATCCTTGCTTGCGAGTACTTTGGATGAGTACTCACGGTTGCTTTGCTTCCCCTTCCCCCCCCCCCTTTTCCGTTCTTCTCGGATGATGCGACCAGATGATGGAGTCGGGGAGGCAGAGGATCCCGAGGATGTTTCTACGTGAAGTTCGGCTTCGAGGAATAGTTAGGAGGTCCCAGGCAGGAGGCCTTGCCTTTTCGATCGTTGATGTTTTGTGCTAGCATTCTTAAGGCAAACTTGTTTAACTTATGTTTGTACTCAGATATTATTGCTTCCGCTAACTCTTGTGTTTCGAGCTTATGTATTCGAGCCCTCGAGGCCCCTGGCTTGTAATATAAAGCTTGTATTATTTTAATTTGTGTCTAGAGTTGTGTTGTGATATCTTCCAGTGAGTCCCTGATCTTGGTCGTACACATTTGCGTGCATGATTAGTGTACGGTCAAATCGTGGGCGTCACAAGTTGGTATCAGAGTCGACTGCCTGTAGGAACCCCCCTTTCCAACTCCTTGGCCTAAGTTGAGTCTAGTCTTTGAAAAACTTTTAGTAACTTGGTTGTGTGGCTTACAGGCCAACGTTGCCATTGGATGGTATTAGGATCTTTTACTCCTCGTCTATACTCTGGGACTCTGATCTCTCTTCTATTCGGGATAAATGAATTTTGCAAAATCTATCATTAGGATCTCGTTATCACTTTCACCCAGAGAGCACCTTATTACCGATGATCGTCTGCTGCACGAGAAGACCCTGAAGATACTCTCCGCCGTTAACCCGAGAACTTGTGTTCATCGCGTTTGCAATTCCCCTTCCACCGTCGACCCTTATGATAACTACATGCAGTTGTCATTCTTACATTCATCCCCAGTTGGTCTTGTTATTACAAGATACCCCGAAATACTCGTCGTTGTTTCGATAATCCTTTGTGCCTACTGCCTTATAGTTCCTTGTCGCCTGAATACACGTACAAATTAATCATCACACATACCGAGGATTTGTTTCTCCCCAGTTGTTCATATGTTTCACTAAAGTCTTCGAAATCCTATTCGAGCTTTAGAAAATCCTCGACAACATATTTATCTTGAAATTCTTGCTTGCGTGCAATATGGTTAATCCCATAAGTCTGGCAATCTTATTGCCATCCTTGTATCTATCATTTCGAGTCCGTTGATTCAAAATGTTGCGGATGCTAGCAATCCCCAATCAGATCCTAGAATTCATCCTTCCGACGCAGACGTCATTTTAAACCTGGTTGGATCTTGACCAATCGAATTGCCATCGATTGTATCCCTAAGCATATTCAACTTATCCATCCTTGATCAGAGCATTTGCTTCTGATCTCTTGATTCGGGAAACATAATTCCTTTGCATTTGGTTGAATTTGTCAGTTGTTCCTATAATCTGATCTCCTTTAATTATTTCTTCTTCTGGTTGAGTATCGATACTCACATCTGATTCCTTGCGGTCTGCCAGATCCTTTTGTGGATTATTATCCGACCGTTCTGACATATCAAAACCTTGAGTTCTCCCCCTTATACATAATGCCTTTGGTAAATTGTATCCTCTACTTGGCCAACCTTGCTCTGCTTTCGAGCTTGTGTTTTTACTTTTGAAACTTGTGGTATGTGTTGCTAAGATGCCCGATGGGTTGAACCTATGTCTTCCCCTAATCCATGAGAACCTGGAAGTTTCATACTCTTCCGGTGTTCTACCAAATAAAATTCTAACACTACAGTTTTATCAAAGCAAGAGGTGAATGAAATGATAAGCATTAAAGAAGTGGGAGTCGACCTTGAACTTTGTGTTCATGCCCATGAATATGATGTAGACCGTCTCGGAAGCTTCTTGCAAAATGATTATCTAGCTGTATGATTCTTTTGGTATTCTTGAATTGATTCCTTACAGTTATGGTTACGACCATCCTATCCTGATCTGACGTATCTGATGAGAATTCATTTCAGTGCCTCGCCTATTTTTGGCAAGGTTGAAGTATCTACTATCATAGGTCAATGACCCGTTTCTACTTCTAGCATGTTCTACCTTCGAGTATTACCCCCTGGTATCTCGAAGATGTCTTGCCATTGCACCACATCTTACTAACCTTGTCGAAGTAATGTCTTTCCTTGTCGTAATCACTCTACGGGTTATGGGTTGTTGTCAACCGAGGACATCGACTAGTGAAATTATTCCGCACTACTACTCAAATACCCCTAGTATTTTTGCTGGGAAATTTTGAACTCAATCTGGTCATTCCTAGACTATCGGCTGCATCCTGGTCTTACTATCATTGACTGTGCTACCTCGTCCTTCTCTGGTGCATGAATTCTTCAGTGTGTGAGCGCGACTTACTTCAAGCTTTCAACATCATGTTGCTTGTCTTGAAAGGCAACTTTGATTCCGAGCTTGCATATTATATATTCACCCTATAACTTGCCACTTCGTCATTCCTTTGCTTGTTGCCCTTGTTGTTTGATTGCATCCTCTTGAAACCTCCCGGCAAATGTGTCAGATCACCTTCAACACTTTGACTTCTTCCGAGATGTCAAATGTGTTCATGATGAGAAATACCCTCCTTGTCCTCGATAATTTTTATTATCATCGACAACACCCTTGACTTCCTTTCATCGCGAACTTGTCCACATTATGAATACAACTTGCTCTCCAGTTAGTGTTGTGTTCTGCCTTGAAGTATTACTATCTTGTATGTCGAGAATGTTGTGGGGATTGCTCCACCTCTTAGAAATTCTCGGTATGATGATACTTCTCACCATCATCATTCTTCCATGGTCCCCGTGTTGTTTTTAACCGGGATACCAATATGCTAATGATGCTACTTGAGTTCTGTACTTCTAGCAACCCTATTGCTTTGAAGTTAACGATCGACAATTCGTTCTTAGACTGTTGGTTATTGAACCGTCACTCTAACATTGATCTTGCTGCCTAAGGTCATATTTCGGGCACACCTTTCAACTAATGATTAATGTTGTATGTTTTCCTCGTGCATACAACATTATATCATTTGAATTGTCAAGTGTCATCTCCTTGTTCACATTATTGTGGAAATCCATCCGTTTGGAATTCTCGATGAATTGTCGCTCAGCCCATCAGCCACCTCCTCATCCTCTCCTTGGTTCAATGATGAACTATTGTTCCAGGAAACCGCTCCCATAGTTCATTTCCCGAGAATATTGCAATGTCATTTTGTCGATTTGTGTTGCACCTTCTCTTCCTGAACATCTTAGTCTGAGGTATCATGACACCAATCGGATCTAAATCTTGGTCAGATATGATGGTAGGGACAACTTTCCATGAGTTATAGTGTTGGTCCTTTGATGACCCGGTAACATGATGTCATGCCTAGCACCCCTGGCTAGAGGACCTATCATTATAATTTTCTTTTGCAAGGATAACCATTCTTCCAGGAGGAAATTGTAAGACTTTTTTTAAGTTGTTCCTGATGGATCAATTGTGTATCCAAAGTCTAGCCACCGATTGAAACACCATATCATTGCTACCTCGAAGCATGACTATGATACCCCGCTCATCAACAAGAACATTGGAGGCGCGATGCTAAATGTTTCTTGGTCAGTTATCCAAACACAGTTGTATGGGTAACATCTTGATTAATCCTTGCCTCTTTATCTGAATGGTTGGGTACTTGCTCTCCTACCCTATATGCCATGTTTTGCTTGTCCATGGGAAGGATATACTCCTATTAGTTGTGTGTAATCACAATTTTCCTTTCCATTTGTTTGTTTAACCTTTCTTTGATCTACAGATATATAATCTAAGCAGTAATAATTTTCTGCTTATGTAAACACCTTGGTGTACAACTCTGTCAGTAAGACCCTGTTACTATTGTTGATACATTCTGGTAACCACCGATGGACGAGAACTTTGCCTATTGGTCCGCCTCATTTCAACGAGCGGAAAAATGGTTCTCTTCGTTCCCCGTCCTTGGTACCGACATTGTTGGTGACATAGCTGACAAGCTATCCACTGGCATGCCTCCCTGTCGCGGCTATGCAAGATGTCACCACCCTTCCTACTTTCAATCCACATGGTAGGCCCATAACCCACAGGTCCACTGGATCGAAACCTGGCTCTTCTTTACAACCCGGATTCTAATGTATCCTTTGCACCTGGCTTCGTATGTAATTCACGAGCTAAATTCTATACCATTATTCATCCTAGAACCAAACATCATGTTATTCTCGTTGTTCAATGCCCCCACTCCAGCTTCTGTATAGGCATCGAATGATTGTCTACCCATTAGAAACTTTGGTACCATCGTATATTGCACTCAACGAATTCACTGAAATACAACTCGTGGGGTACCTCGTGTATTTCCCATTGAGTTCATCGTCAGATGCCCAGCTTTGTGGAGATGCATTCCTCCGGAGTTTTCCCCCCTGGTCGCGTTCGTAGGATGATGGAGATCCCGAAGAAAGGATGACGACGTGATCACGATGAATTGAAGGAGAGAAATGAAGACATCAACGAAAGGGATCAACCTCTTCAAGAGGGCAGCCAAGACCGAGAAGACTCGTTAGGGTTTCGCTACCAACACTTGCCCCCCCCCCCTTACTCCATCGCTTAAATCTCGGGACGAGATTTCTTGTAGTGGAGGAGAATTGTGACGCCATGATAATTAAGCTACAGTAACCCTCTGCTAATGTTGCCACGTCACCACGATTTCTGTTGTAAATCTCACGTTAATCCAAACCGATTCGAAATTCAAATAAAACAAAGTCAAACGGTAAGAGTTTTCAAACATTAAAACTAAAATGTTTGATGGGTTGAAAATATCCATAAGATAATTATCATGTAGAAATCAACATTTTATAAAATATTGGAATGCCCCTTATTTATTCAAAACATGACCAAGAGCATTCAAATTAACCAATTAAAGATAAACAAATTTGTAAACTATTCAAAATAAATTGAAATTGTTGTGCTAACTCAACTCACTACCTAGTATTTATGTGATAAATATTAGCTTTAAATAATTTGATTTAATATAGAAAATAAGTGCAAAACAAGAAAATGAATATATAATGGAGGAAATACAAAACAGAAAATTAGAAGGAAGGAAAATGGGCTAATTACAAAATGTGCACTAGAAGCCTAGCCCTACAGTAACACGGCCAAAGCCCACCCTGGCCTTTTCCCCTTCCTCCGTTCCTCTGTACAGAAAGGAGACAAGGGCCATGGCATGGCAGCCATCCCACGGCGCCATGGCCGGATGGCCACCACGTCGACTCTCCTTGGCCAATAAGAGCGCCCCCACGAAACCCTAACTCGCCCTCTCCCATTCCCCCCTATTTCCCAATCCGCCCCTTCTCATCAGCTTCAAATCAAACTAGGAGCTCAATGCTGTGACCGACCCCGTGTCATCGTTGCCGCGGCCGTCGTCTTCGCCGTCAAGGGGGAAGGTGTCCAGAAGATCCGCCATCGTTCGCTGCTTCCTCTACATCCACGAGCTCGAGCCAAGGAGCCCCGCACTGCCGGATCCACTTCGTCTTCTTCCATCGGCCGTCACCGTCTTGCCATCGCCACCGTCTCTCCGATCCACCCCGGCCATTTCGCTAGCATGCCAATGACTCCGCGGTTAGCCCCTCTCCCGAAGCCCCCTCTCCATGGCTTTGATTTGTCGCCGTATGGTCGTCCACGCGAGCTCGGTCGCCATGGCCGAAGCAAAGCATCCGCGCGCGCCCGCGTGGCCCAGCCACCGGCAGCCACACCCTTGAGCCTGCTTACACGAGCCCCGTGCAACGCACGCGCGCCCGCGCCGCACCTTGCCCTACCTGAGTCCATTCGCGTCGGCTCGCCTGCACGCTCGCCCGCGTCGTGCCTTCCGCCGATCGTCCACTTCCGCGCCCCTGCCTCACGTGGACATGCCATGACCGTCCTCGTCGCGAGCTCCTGGCTGCTCGGTCGCGCCCAGCTTCCCTAGATCGCGCAGTCCATGCACGCAACGCCTCGCCCCAAGCCGGTCTGGCCTTCTCCGCCTACGCGTGTCGCGTGCCAAGGCCGCTCCCCGCTAGCCGACTGCCGCTGACCCCGCGTGCGTGCTGCCTACGCTAACTACTTCTGCGGGGCTTGCTACTGCTGTGTGGCTGCTTCTCTACTACCGCTGCTGCTTTACTACGTTGTCGCTGCTCTGCTCCTGGCCGTTGCTGCTTGCTACTGCAGTGTGTTGCCGCAAGGTGCTACTGCTAGCAGCCATCCATGGAGTGTGTTGTGTGCGTATGTGTGTATGGGGCCGTCCCTTTAGGTAGTAGAGATTAGGTTAGTTTATTTGTTTATAATTAGTCAAATGTGTAGATGACGGGTGGCCCTTTTAGTTTAATTTAGTCTAGCTACTCTTATTAGCACATGTGGCACTTACATGTGGGTCCCCTTGACCTAGTTGACCAGTCAACGTTGTTGACTGGTCATCTGCTGTTGACCTGGCTGACTGGACCAACCCTGGCCCCACTGTCATACACATGGCTAGCCCCCTAGTAGGTGTAAAAACGTTCTGCCTATTCATTAGTAATTAAATAAAATAGATAGAAGAAATGTAGAAAATGAATAACTTTGGAAATTAAAATAAAATAAATTGTAGCTCAGATAAAAATACTTTGTACATGAAACTTGCTCCGAATTTCGAGACGAATCCGAATACGAGGTCCGTTCGTTTACCACATGTCCCTAGCATAGCGAACCTACAACCACCCCCCCTCCGGTCCGTTTGTCCGAAAACGCGAAACACCGGGAATACTTTCACGGATGTTTTCCCCTTCGCCGGTATCACCTATCCCATGCGTTAGCTCACCCCTGGCACCGCGTATTGCTTTGTTATGTTTTGTGATGCTTTGTTTGCTCTGTATTTACTGTGCTTCCCCCTCTTCTTCTCTGGTAGACCTCGAGACCGGTGTAGATGCCACTGAGTATGACTACATCACCGACGACCCTTCTTCCTGTGCAACAGAGCTTCAAGGCAACTCCCCCCCCC
>LR738714.1:50728367-50770623 GCA_902687465.1 Secale cereale | reverse complement strand
CCCCCCCTTGATCACTAGATATCGTCCATTCCCCTATCTCTTATTCTTGCATTAGGTTTGCTACTGTTGTTGATTCGATAGCTCCTATTCTGTTGCATAGCCTGTCATTGTTGCAACAACTGTTGATACCTTTACCTGCTATCATAATGCTTAGTATAGGATGCTAGTATTCCATCAGTGGCCCTACATTCTTGTCCGTCTGCCATGCTATACTATCGGGCCGTGATCACTCGAGTGGTGATCATGAGTATATATTATACTATTACATACACATGATGATGATTCGGATATGGGGGCTGAAGGGGCAGGTGGTTCCACACAGGTAGTGGTGGGCATGGGTTCCCGATAGTCCCTTGATGGTTACTTTGTGGCGGATCGACCGGGCGGGTTGCGACCACCTAGAAGACAGGTGGGCCTGGCCCTGGTTGTTGTCCGCGGTTATTTCATAATAACATGCTTAACTAGATCTTGGTATTTGATCTGAGTGTGGCCATTGGCCTATGCGCACTAACGAGCTACGTGGGAATAGTTATGGGCACTTGATGTCGTGTTATCAGCCGAAGCCTTCTTGACGTCAGCGACTTAGCGGCGCGCGCTGGATTGGACTGGGACGCCGCTCTGGTATTAGGAGCGGCTAGGTCTGCTTACCGGCCGCCCTCGCAACATGCAGGTGTGCATTGGGCGATGGGCCCAGACCCCTGTGCGCTTAGGACTTAGACCGTCGTGCTGACCTCTCTGATGTGCTTAGGTAGGGCTGCGATGTGTTGATCTTCCGAGGCCGGGCATGAACCAGGAAAGTGTGTCCGGCCAAATGGGATCGAGTGTGCTGGGTTATGTGGTGCACCCCTGCAGGGAAGTTAATCTATTCGAATAGCTGTGTCCCTCGATAAAAGGACGACCCGAAGTTGTACTCCGACCCCATGACAACTAGAACCGGATACTTAATAAAACACACCCTTACCAGTGCAGATACAACCCGGTGATCGCTTTCCCACAGGGCGACGAGGGGAGGATCGCCGGGTAGGTTTATGCTATACGATGTTACTTGGTGAACTTTCCAACTACTCAAGATGGAGGCTGCTAGAATCATTGATACTTGTTACTATTCCATCTACTCTCTTCTACTGCTGCAAGATGGAGGTTGCTAGAAGCGTAGTCTTTGATTGGATTAGCTATCCCCCTCTTATTCTGGCATTCTGCAGTTTAGCCCACAGATATTACCTCTTTACACAGATACCATTGCATATGTAGTGTAGATCCTTGCTTGCGAGTACTTTGGATGAGTACTCACGGTTGCTTTGCTTCCCCTTTCCCCCCTTTTTCCGTTCTTCTCGGATGATGCGACCAGATGATGGAGTCCGGGAGGCAGAGGATCCCGAGGATGTTTCTACGTGAAGTTTGGATTCGTGGAGTAGTTAGGAGGTCCCAGGCAGGAGGCCTTGCCTTTTCGATTGTTGATGTTTTGTGCTAGCCTTCTTAAGGCAAACTTGTTTACCTTATGTCTGTACTCAGATATTATTGCTTCCGCTGACTCTTGTGTTTCGAGCTGATGTATTCGAGCCCTCGATGCCCCTGGCTTGTAATTTAAAGCTTGTATGATTTTAATTTGTGTCTAGAGTTGTGTTGTGATATCTTCCAGTGAGTCCCTGATCTTGGTCGTACACATTTGCGTGCATGATTAGTGTACGATCAAATCAGGGGCGTCACAACCGCGTGAAACACTCTACTACCGGCAAGTCCCCCTTCGAGGTTGTCTACGGGTTCAATCCTTTGTCGCCTTTGGACATCCTTCCTCTACCGCTCCAAGAACGCGCAAACATGGATGCTAGTGCAAGAACAAGTTATCTCAAGAAAGTGCATGAAGAAACAAGGTCCACGATCGAGCGTCAAGTACACCGCCTCGCCACCAAGATCAACATCAACAAGGCACCAATGGTGTTCCAACCGGGCGATCTCGTATGGTTACATCTCCACAAGGACCGCTTCCCCAAGGAGCGCAAGTCCAAGCTACTTCCGAGAGCTGACGAACCTTCAAGGTGCTCGCACGCTACAACGACAAATGCCTACTAGATCGACATCCCACGCGACAAGTACAATGTAAGCGACATCTTCAATGTCAAGGACTTGACCAAATACTAGGGTGATGAAGATCATGATCCGTAGACGGATCTCTCCTAGGGGGGGAGATGATGCGGAGCATTCCTCCATCATCCCCATGGACACTCCGTCACAACCACAAGCACCAAGGGGACCAATGACAAGAGCACGTGCACGCGCCATCGAGAACGAGGTCAATTCTTTCCTCTTCGAGTTTGTTTGGATTCACATGTGAATTTGGTCCTACCTCAAATAGAGGTGTTATGCATCCTTAGGTACCAAGAAGACGACCATGAAGAGGCTAGGACGGAGACTCGAGCACAAATGGAGGAGAAGAAGGAGGAAGGACACTGAGGAGTGGAGCCTCGGGACACCCCGGGTGTCCGGACCCCTCTGCCCCCGGGTGCCCGGCCGCCGGCTGGGCACTGGTCCTGGCCACCCCGAGGGCCTGGCCAGGAGGCATTGGGTGCCCGACCCCCAGCCTGGGTGCGGCGCCATTGCCCCGGGTGCCCGACCAACTGGCCACAGGCGCCCGGCCCTCCACCGATGGGCGCTGGACCTCCCCACCGGGTGCGCGGGCTGCCACCCCCGGGTGCCCAGACCGCTCGGCCATAGCCTCTGACCGCACCGGGTACCCAGTACTCACTTCCTCGGGTGCCCGACCCCTCTCCTCCCGGTGGTCTCCGGGTGCCCGGACACGTCCGATTTGTGCCTACGTGCACTAGGGGCAAAAGACCCATGTACCCCTATTTTCCCCCAATTTTGTCGCTAGACTATAAGTACCCCTCACCTAGCTTGTTCTAGAGGTTAGCAAAGTATATTTGAGATATTGAGAGAGGTTTGTTCATCTTCCTCCTCTTAGAGTTCAAGACCTCCCAAGGGAGTAGACCCTCTTGTGGATATCAAGACCTCCTCTCGAAGAAGATCATCATCAAGACCTCACCTCCTCTAGCAGTGGGAAGAACTTTACCTAGTGCTATTTTCCTTGGATTGATTTTATATGCTGGTGGATCTCTTGTATGCTACTCTAGTGGATGTGTGATTGAGGTTTGTTTGAGTGTTTCCCCTCTTGTGTTCTGCTCCTTTTCCCCCTCCAATGTGAAAAGATCCAACCCTAGGGTTTTACCCTACAACACCGTGCATGTCTAACCAGGCCTCATAGCCGTCGGACCTAGCCGGCACGCGTCGTCTTGGCCCGTAGATGGATCATGGAGGGTCTTTGTCGTGATGGCGGTCTGTTGTTTGGGGATCTCGATGTTCCCTTGTTGGCCTATTGTGCCCTCTAGGGGTCGATCAAGTTGATGGGCACAAGCACGTTATCAGTTGCCTCGTCATTGAATTCTAGCAATAGACGACAGTGTGGGTAAGATTTGATAGCGGTCTTGCGTCGATCTTCAAGTTCTTGCTCGGCTCCGAGGACCTCCATCCATTTGTCATTGAGCTGGTCCTGATTAGCGTGCAACTGTTGTTGCTTCTTTTGCATGCTCCCGGCGGTGGCCACCAGGCGTCATCTGAACCGCTCTTGCTCGTATGGGTCTTCGGAGACTATGTAGTCGGGTCCAAGGCTTTCATCCTCCTTGGATTCGGGTAAATAGTTGCTATTGGCCCGTCAAAAAAAAATCAGTGGGGTCTTCATCCTTTGGTATTCTTGCGGGGCTGTTTTTTCGACCTAGGGAGGATTGAATGTTCTCTCCCTGGTCTTCGACATCATTGGCTGTCACACCATTATCAGCGGAGCCCATGCTCTGCCCGCTTGTGCCGCAACCAGTAGCTCTAGGGCGTCGATGATGACGTCTTGAGGGATTCTTGCGGGTGGCGACCATGTAGACATTGTAAGTGGATATTGTGGTCCATCTACTAGTATGAGCTGAAGGCATGATGCTTCGAGTGTGGCGCTGACATATTCATCCATGTTGGTGGCCTCCTTGGAGGCGTAGTCTGGCGTGTCGGTTAAGTCATTGACCGTGGCGACTAGGTGGGTGGTGGGTGGGACGTAAATTTCCATGTCGTCGTCTTTAAGTCTGATCTTATCATAGACCGAGGTCTGATCTTTTGAGATTGATAAACTCTAATTCCGATCTAGCATCTCATTAAGGTGAGATAGGTCTTCAAAGTTCATGGCCTGGCTAAAGGTCGGGCAGATTTGGAGCATGCTCGACGAGTCTCTTGACACGAGCTCTACTTGTTGGTTGACCAAGGTTGACTTCGGACCACCATCTGAAGGGATCAGATCGTACTTGATGCGAGTTCTATGTTCGGGCTTAGATCGAGGCTGGGCTCGATGTGAGGGCAAGGTCCTCACCTGGTGAGGCAGAAACTGGCTCCCTAGCTAGGGCTGGCTCTACAAGGGGACACATTACGTGTTCTAGGTTGGAGGTCATCTTTGGGATTGAGTCCATGATGTCTGGATGGTTCTCGATCCGACCTGGTGCCCAACCAGAAAGGACGAGATCATCACATGAATCTGTGGTGTACTCTGATATGTCTCCAATGAATCTACTTTTCCAAACACGTTTGCCCTTGTTTTGGACTCTAACTTGCATGATTTGAATGGAACTTACCCAGACTGACGCTGTTTTCAGTAGAACTGCCATGGTGTTATTTTTGTGCAGAAATAAAAGTTCTCGGAATGACCTGAAATTCAACATGGATTTATTTTGGAATATAAAAAAAAAATATGTGGAAAGAACCAGACCAGGGGGCACACACCCTGTCCACGAGGCTAGGGGCGCCCCCTGCCTCGTGGCCCCCCTGTTGCTCCACCGACATCTCCCCCGACTTCATATATTCACTTTCGGGGAGAAAAAAATCAAGGAGAAGGAATTATCGCGTTTTATGATACGGAGCCACCGCCAAGCCCTAATCTCTCTCGGGAGGGCTGATCTGGAGTCCGTTCGGGGCTCCGGAGAGGGGGGATCGTCGCCATCGTCATCATCAACCTTCCTCCATCACCAATTCCATGATGCTCACCGCCGTGCGTGAGTAATCCCATCGTAAGCTTGCTGGACGGTGATGGGTTGGATGAGATTTACCATGTAATCGAGTTAGTTTTGTTAGGGTTTGATCCCTAGTATCCACTATGTTCTAAGATTGATGTTCCTATGACTTTGCTATGCTTAATGCTTGTCACTAGGGCCCGAGTGCCATGATTTCAAATCTGAACCTATTATGTTTTCATGAATATATGTGTGTTCTTGATCCTATCTTGCAAGTCTATAGTCACCTACTATGTTTTATGATCCGGCAACCCCGAAGTGACAATAATCGGGACCACTCCCGGTGATGACCGTAGTTTGAGGAGTTCATGTATTCACTATGTGTTAATGCTTTGGTCCGGTACTCTATTAAAAGTAGGCCTTAATATCCCTTAGTTTCCACTAGGACCCCGCTGCCATGGGAGGGTAGGACAAAAGATGTCATGCAAGTTTTTTTTTTTCCATAAGCACGTATGACTATATTCGGAATACATGCCTACATTACATTGATGAACTGGAGCTAGTTCTGTGTCACCCTATGTTATAACTATTACACGAGGAATCACATCCGACATAATTATCCATCACTGATCCAATGCTTACAAGCTTTTCATATATTGCTTGTTGCTTATTTACTTTTCCGCTGTTACTGTTACAATCACTACAAAACTACTATCGCTACCTTTGCCACGGTTACCATTACTTCCATATTACTTTGCTACTAAATTACCTTGCTGCAGATACTAAGTTTTCTAGGTGCGGTTGAATTGACAACTCAGCTGCTAATACTTGAGAGTATTCTTTGGCTCCCTTGTGTCGAATCAATTAATTTGGGTTGAATACTTTACCCTCAAAAACTGTTGCGATCCCCTACACTTGTGGGTTATCATACTCCAAGCTCCCAAATGTGATGACCTGATCAAGAGCAATTTTTTTGATCTGAGCGTGATGGACCATCGAATTTGTGTGCAAAACCATGCTACCAAACACAAGGAGTTGACTGGGGACAAAGACATCACCACTGTTGGTGCCACAGTTGATCTACAGATGAGCCATTGTTCCTTGTGTCAATCGCACAATGGAACTCTCAATAAAAGCACCAATATCGGTACTAAAACCGGCAGACCTCGGGGTAGGGGGTCCCGAGCTATGGATCTCGGATCTAAGGGTAACAAGGAACGATGGAGGCAGTATTTACCTAGGTTTGGGCCCTCTCGAAGAGGTAATACCCTACGTCATGCTTTGATTGTATTAATGATTGTGCATCGAGTACAAGATTAATCTACCTCGAGATCGTAAGTAGTGTTCTAACCCTAGGACTTAGTGGATGTGATTATGATTGTGCTCTATGGGCTAAACCCCTCAGCTTATATAGACGCTTAGGGGGCACATAATGTTACACATGGTCGGTTGCCAATCTAGAGATGCACATGGCAGCGGTCGAAGCTATCCTTGGAGTATACGTCAAGTCTTCAGGAGACTCCATCTTGATTACATCGAAGTGCGAGGCTTCCAGAGTCCTTCCTTGGGAATACGGCGGGCCACAAGCTCGGCCCGTGGACAATGGGCCGACTAGGTTGGTACCCCCTATTCCAGGACACCATCACCCGGCGTTCGAGGAAGTTCATGATCCAAACCATGGCAGCTGATGTCACTTAAAGCTACGTCGGTTTTCCCCAAAGAGGAAGGGATGATGCAGCACAGCGGTGGTGGTTATTTCCCTCATATGTGAAACCAAGGTTATCGAACCAATAGGAGAACCAGGCAACACTATGTAAACAACACCTGCACACAAATAACAACACCTCGCAACCCGACGTGTTAAAGGGGTTGTCAATCCTTTTCGGGTAACGAACGTGAGAGAGAGATAAATATTGGTAAATTGGTTGATAAATAAGATAAATTGCAGCAAGGTATTTTTGGGTTTTTGGTTTAGTAGATCTGAAAATAAAAGAAACCTAAATAGATCACAAAGGAAAATATATGAGAAAGAAGACCTGGGGGGCGTAGGTTTCACTAATGGCTTCTCTCGAGGAAATAACAATGGTGGGTGAACAAATTACTGTTGGGCAATTGATAGAACTTCAAATAATCATGACGATATCCAGGCAATTATCATTACATAGGCATCACGTCCAAGATTAGTAGACTGACTCCTGCCTGCATCAATTACTATTACTCCACACATCGACTGCTATCCAGCATGCATCTAGTGTATTAAGTTCATGGAAAAACAGAGTAATGCATTAAGAACGGTGACATGATGTAGACATGATCCGTATATCTATGGCGTTAGATATGAATCTTGTCGTTTTATCCTTAGTGGCAACGATACATACGTGTCGGTTCCCCTTCTGTCACTGGGATCAAGCACCGTAAGATCGAACCCACTACCGGGCACCTCTTCCCATTGCAAGATAAATAGATCAAGTTGTCCAAGCAAAACCTAATATCGGTGAAGAAATACGAGGCTTTAAGCAATCATGCATATAAGAGATCAAAGAACTCAAATAGCTTTCATGGATATAAAAAGATTGATCTGATCATAAACTCAAAGTTCATCGGATCCCAACAAACACACCGCAAAAAAAGTTACATCATATGGATCTCCAAGAGACCATTGTATTGAGAATCAAGAACGAGAGAGAAAGCCATCTAGCTACTAACTACGGACCCGAAGGTCTACAAAGAACTACTCACGCATCATTGGAGAGGCACCAATGGAAGTGGTGAACCCCTCCATGATGGTGTCTCGATTGGATCTGGTGTTTCTAGACTCTGCGGCGGCTGGTTGAATATTTCATCGACTCCCCTAGGGTTTTGGGAATATTGGGGTATTTATAGAGCAAAGAGGCGGTCCGGGGGCACCCGAGGTGGGCACAACCCACCAGGGCGCGCCTGGGCCTCCTGGCGCGCCCTGGTGTATCGTGCCCTCCTCGGAACTCCTCCCAGGGCCCAATGTCTTCCTTCTGGCCCATAAAAATCACAAAAATAGTTTCGCGGTGTTTGGGCTCCGTTTGATATTGATTTCCTGCGATGTAAAAAACATGCAGAAAACAGCAACTGGCACTTGGCACTATGTCAATAGGTTAGTACCAAAAAATGATATAAAATGACTATAAAATGATTGTAAACCATCCAAGAATGATAATATAACAGCATGGAACAATAAAAAATTATAGATATGTTGGAATCGTATCAGTATCCCCAAGCTTAACTCCTACTTGTCCTTGAGTAGGTAAGTGATAGAAACAGAATTTTTGATGTGGAGTGTTGTTTATCAAGTCATATCATATTATTTCCTTTATAGCATGGACATTTGGACTTTTATATGGTTCAAACCAATAGTCTAGTTTTGTCATAATAATTTAGATACTCAAGCATATCAACAAGCAAGCATGTCTTTCAAACTATCAATGCTAAAATGTGTTATCCCTAGCCCATTATGCTCTATCATTGATCCATTCATGAAACACACTCGCATATTAGTTACATCCAATGCTCAAGTACGATCATAGCGCTTCCTAGTTGGTGCTTGTAAGAGAAGATGGAGACTCAAATTCAAAAATAAAAATTGTATAAGTAAAAGAAAGGCCCTTCGCAGAGGGAAGTAGGGATTTGTAGAGATGTGAGAGCTCAAAGCAAAAATTGAGAGATAATTTTTGGGAGGTATACGTTTCCCACCAACGAGAACGACTTGAGGTTCCCAACACTTTCCATGCTAGATATATCATAGGCAGTTCCCAAACAGAAAATAATGTTTATTCCTTTTCCACCAAACTTTCACAAGCCATGGCTAGCCGAATCCATGGTTGCCTTCCATACCAACACTTTCCAAGGAATTTATTATTTCACAACATAAAGTAATATTATTTTTTCATTTCGGGACTGGGCATCCCTGATACCTTTGCCGTACTCTCCTGCAATGACAAGTGAATAAACACTCATCGTGAGAATAACACATCCAGCATGGAAAATATTGGCCACCCCTCACCGCCTCGCGAGCGGTACGGGCACACAAAAGGAAAATTATTTTGAAAATTTGAGATGGCACATACAAATATGCTTAGAATGGCAAGGAAATACCGCATATAGGTAGGTATGGTGGACTCATATGGCAAAACTGGGATAAAGGATTTGGATGCACAAGTAGAGCTCATACTTAGTGCAATAGGAAGGCTAGCAAAAGACTGGGAAGCGACCAACCATGTGATAACCCACAAGTGTAGGGGATCGCAACAGTTTTCGAGGGTAAAGTATTCAACCCAATTTTTTTGATTCGACACAAGGGGAGCCAAAGAATACTCTTAAGTATTAGCAGCTGAGTTGTCAATTCAACCACACCTGGAAACTTAGTATCTACAGCAAGGTAGTTTAGTAGCAAAGTAATATGGTAATAGTGGTAATAGCAATAAAAGTAACGGTAGTGTTTTTGTAGTTTTTGCAACAGTAGCAACGGGAAATTAAATAAGCAACAAGAAATATGTGAAAAGCTCGTAGGCATTGGATCGGTGATGGGGAATTATGTCGGATGCGATTCATCATGTAAAAGTTATAACCTAGGGTGACACGGAACTAGCTCCAGTTCATCAATGTAATGTAGGCATGTATTCCAAATATAGTCATACGTGCTTATCGAAAAGAACTTGCATGACATCTTTTGTCCTACCCTCCCGTGGCAGCGGGGTCCTAGTGGAAAGTAAGGGATATTAAGGCCTCCTTTTAATAGAGTACCGGACCAAAGCATTAACACATAGTGAATACATGAACTCCTGAAACTACGGTCATCACCGGGAGTGGTCCCGATTATTGTCACTTCGGATTTGCCGGATCATAACACATAGTAGGTGACTATAGACTTGCAGGATAGGATCAAGAACACACATATATTCATGAAAACATAATAGGTTCAGATCTGAAATGATGGCACTCGGGCCCTAGTGACAAGCATTAAGCATAGCAAAGTCATAGCAACATCAATCTTAGAACATAGTGGATACTAGGGATCAAACCCTAACAAAACTAACTCGATTACATGGTAAATCTCATCCAACCCATCACCGTCCAGCAAGCCTACGATTGGATTACTCACGCACAGCGGTAAGCATAATGGAATTGGTGATGGAGGAAGGTTGATGATGACGATGGCCACGATCTCCACTCTCCGGAGCCCCGAACGGACTCCAGATCAGCCCTCCCGAGAGAGATTAGGGCTTGGCGGCGGCTCCGTATCGTAAAACGCGATAATTCTTCCTCTCTGATTTTTCTCTCCCCGAAAGTGAATATATGGAGTCCGGGGGTACGTCGTTGGAGCATCAGGGGGGCCACGAGGCAGGGGGGCGCGCCCAGGGGGAGGGGGCGTGCCCCCCACCCTCGTGGACAGGGTGTGGGCCCCCTGACGTGGATCTTTCCGCGGGTATTTTTTATATTTTCCAAAATAATTCTCCGTGGATTTTCAGGTCATTCCGAGAGCTTTTTATTTCTGCACAAAAACAACACCATGGCAATTCTGCTGAAAACAATGTCAGTCCGGGTTAACTCCATTCAAATCATGCAAGTTAGAGTCCAAAACAAGGGCAAACGTGTTTGGAAAAGTAGATACGTTGGAGACGTATCAACTCCCCCAAGCTTAAACCTTTGCTTGTCCTCAAGCAATTCAATTGATAAACTGAAAGTGATAAAGAAAAACTTTGACAAACTCTGTTTGCTCTTGTTGTTGTAAATATGTAAAGCCAGCATTCAAGTTTTCAGCAAGATCATGAACTAATCACATTCAACATTCAGGTCTCGTGTCTACTCATATCAATGGGATAATCAACTAGCGAGCAATAATAATAAACCTCGGATGACAACACTTTCTCAAAACAATCATAATATGATATAACAAGATGGTATCTCGCTACCCTTCCTGAGACCGCAAAACATAAATGCAGAGCACCTTTAAAGATCAAGGACTGACTAGACATTGTAATTCATGGTAAAAGAGATCCAGTCATGATCGTACTCAATGCAAATTAATAGTAATACATGCAAATGACAGAGGTGCTCTCCGACTGGTGCTCTTTAATAAGAGGATGATGACTCAACATAAAATTAAATAGATAGGCCCTTCGCAGAGGGAAGCAGGGATTTGTAGAGGTGCCAGAGCTCGGTTTTTAGATAGAGATGAATAATATTTTGAGCGGTATACTCTCATTGTCAACATAGCAACCAAGAATCTTGATATCTTCCATGTTACGCACATTATAGGCGGTTACCAAACAGAATGGCAAAGTTTTTACTCCCCCAACCACCAAAAAGCACACTCCACGGCTGGTCCGAAACAACGGGTACCGTCCAAACCAACAACAGCCCTGGGGGAGTTTTGTTTAATTATTATGATTTTGAGCATGGGACTGGGCATCCCGGTTACCAGCCATTTTCTCATGAATGATGAGCGGAGTCCACTCATCGTAAGGATAACCCACCTAGCATGGAAGATATAGACAGCCCTAGTTGATACATGAGTTGTTCGAGCATACAAAACAAAATTTCATTTGAAGGTTTAGAGTTTGGCACATTCAAATTTACTTGGAACGACAGGTAAATACTGCATATAGGAAGGTATGGTGGACTCATATGGAATAACTTTGGGGTTTGTGGAAGTGAATGCACAAGCAGTATTCCCGCTTAGTACAGGTGAAAGCTAGAAAGAGACTGGGAAGCGACCAGCTAGAGAGCGACAACAGTCATGAACGTGCATTAAAATTAATCAACAATGAATGCAAGCTTGAGTAGGATATAAATCACCATGAACATAAATATCATGGAGGCTATGTTGATTTGTTTCAACTACATGCGTGAACATGTGCCAAGTCAGACCACTTGAATCATTCAAAGGAGGATACCACCCCATCATACCACATCACAACCATTGTAATATCATGTTGGCACGCAAGATAGACCATTATAAACTCTCAGCTAGTTAAGCATGGCATAAGCAACTATGATCTCTAATTGTCATTGCGAGCATGTTTCATTCATAAGAAGCCGAATCAGGAACGATGAACTATCATATTTACAGAACAAGAGAGGTCGAGTTCATACCAGCTTTTCTCATCTCAATCAATTCATCATATATCATCCTTATTGCCTTTCACTCGCACGACCGAACAGTCTGGATAATAATAATAGTGCACGTACATTGGACTAAGCTGGAATCTGCACGCTTTTAATACAAGAGAGAAGACAAGGTAATATGGCTCAAGGTTAAATCAACAATAAAGCATATGAGAGCCACTAAGCATTTTCAATCATGGTCCTTTACTCTTGACCCCGAAAGAAAAGAAAAGAAACTATTTACATGGGAAAGCACCCAACAAGCAAAAGAAGAACGAGAAATCTTTTTGGGTTTTCTTTTAATTACTACTATAGGCAAGGAAAGTAGACTAGCTAAAAGCTATAACTAATATATTTTTTGTTTTTCTTAAGGTTTTTCTAGCACACGAGAAAAAGGCTAAGAAAAGAATTGAAACTGGCATCGATGGTACAGTGAAAGAGTGTGAGCACCGACAACTAGAATAAGTGTGTGAACATGAATGTAATGTCGGTGAGAAACACGTACTCCCCCAAGCTTAGGCTTTTGGCCTAAGTTGGTCTATGGCCAGTATTGGCCTGAAGGATATCCAAAGTTGTAGTTGGGGTTGTACTGAGATGCAGCAGCTACTGCCTGCTGAGCTGCAGCTTGAAGATGGGCTGCTTCTATCATATCATGATACTCATTTGCCTCCTCCCTGGTTATAGTATATCTCCCTTTTACCTGAAAGTCAAACAAGGTAGGGACAGGAAGAGTAATATGGACGACGTGACACATGTTAAAGATTAGTCGATATTTGAGGGAATGTTCATCCCTCTCTATAAACCGGTGACTAACCATAGCATTGTAATCCAAATAAGCAGGCAGTTAAGGTTCATCATTTTCATGTATAGGCACACCAAGACAGCGGGCTATGCGAGTGGCATAAATCCCACCAAATAAATATCCATACAAACCATTGTGATGTAGCCTACGTGCAACAATGGATCCCAAGTTATATTGTCTATCACGTAATACAGCACTCCTGAGAACACTAAGATCAGGGACACACATGTGGCAAGCCTCATCTTTACCGTTTATGCATCTACCAATAAAGGGAGCGAAGTAATGAATAGCAGGAAAATGAATGCTCCCTATGGTAGGTTGTGTGATTTCTCTAGATTCCCCCACAGTGATACTAGCAAGGAAGTCTCTATATTCAGATTTGCGAGGATCATCCATACCGCCCCACTGTGGGAGCTTACAAGCATCATTAAAATCCTCTAAGTCCATGGTGTAACATTTATCATAAAGGTCAAACAGGACAGTGTGAGAATTACGTGAAGATGAAAATTTAAACCTTCTCACAAAGGTATCAGTTAAGTAACGATATTGAGGGCACTTATCTTGTATGAAGCCCTTGAGGTCAGCGTTACACACATATGCGTCAAATTCCTACTTAATGCCAACCCAAACCATAAATTCCTCCGACGGCCAAGGCCGCACTTCAGCTTCCCTCGGTAGTTCATCGTCCGGCTCACGAATCGCGAGCCTTGATTCTTGCTTCCTTGAAGAACCACCTTGGAAGATTTTCCTATGCATTTTCTGAAGAAAAAAATAGTAACTCAAAATAAAAATTAACCAAACTCAACGAGATTGATAGCAACAACCCTACAAGTGCCTAGAGACTATATCATGCATTAGAACTACTTGGGACCAAAGAAATTTGACATGCAAGCTCAAGAACAAGGTCACCACAACAGCAAAAATTTGCAATAAATAAAGCACTAGAGCAAAAACTAATTGGACGAATGGAGGAGTCACATACCAAGGAACAATTTCCCCAAACAGTTTTGTGAATGGAGCTTTGAGCAAGAAGATCGAAAGTTGCAGCAAGATGAGCTAGAACTCGTGCTTGAGCTGGATAGTGATTTTTTTGGGAGGAAGAAGAAGGGTATGGGTGCAGGAATAAGTGGAGGGGGCACGTGGGGCCCACGAGGTAGGGGGCGCGCCCTGGACCCTCGTGGCCAGGTGCTGGCTCCCCTTGCTATGTTCTCTGTGCCAAATATTCTCAAATATTCTAGAAAAAAACATATTTCAATTTCAGGGCATTTGGAGAACTTTTATTTTCGGGGTATTTTTTATTGCACGGATAAGTCTGGAAACAGACAGAAAATACTATTTTTGCTTTATTTAATCTAATTAACAGAAAGTAAAAGGAGGGTACAGAAGGTTGTGCTATCTAGATTGACCTATCTCATGCTCATCAAAAAGGATCCATTAACAAGGTTGATCAGGTCTTGTTAATAAACTCTTTCCGAATCACATGAAACCGAAGAAGTTTCGGATAACACTAGGTTACCTCAATGGGGATATGTATGTCCCCAACAATAAGAATATCATATGTCTTCTTGATATTAGGAATAGGAAATTCAAAACCTCCAATAGTAATGGTTGAAATTTTTCCAATAGAATTGATACTGTGGACCTGAGGTTGTTTCCTCGGAAAATGTACCGTATGCTCATTACCATTGACATGAAAAGTGACATTGCCTTTGTTGCAATCAATAACAGCCCCTGCAGTATTCAAAAAGGGTCTACCAAGGATAATAGACATACTATCATCCTCAGGAATATCAAGGATAACAAAGTCCATTTAGAATAGTAACATTTGCAACCGCAACAGGCACATCTTCACAAATACCGACATGTATAGCAGTTGATTTATCGGCCATTTGCAAAGATATTTCAGTAGGTGTAAACTTCATCAAGTCAAGTCTACGATATAAAGAGAGAGGCATAACACTAACACCAGCTCCAAGATCACATAAAGCAATTTTAACATAGTTTCCTTTAATGGAGCAAGGTATAGTAGGTACTCCTGGATCTCCTAGTTTCTTAGGTATTCCACCTTTAAAAGTGTAATTGGCAAGCATGGTGGAAATTTCTACTTCAGGAATCTTTCTTTTATTGGTAATAATATATTTCATGTACTTAGCATAAGGATTTGTTTTTAAGCATATCAGTCAAACGCATACACAAAAAGATAGGTCTAATCATTTCAGCAAAGCGCTCAAAATCCTCATCATCCTTTTTCTTGGATGGTTTAGGAGGAAAAGGCATGGGTTTATGAACCCATGGTTCTCTTTCCTTACCGTGCTTCCTAGCAACAAAGTCTCTCTTATCATAATGTTGATTCTTTGATTGTGGGTTATCAAGATCAACAACAGGTTCAATCTCTACGTCATTATCATTGCTAGGTTGAACATCATCATTAACATTATCACTAGGTTCATGTTCATTGCCAGATTGTGTTTCAGCATCAGAGATAGAGATATCATTAGGATTCTCAGGTGTGTCAGCTACAGGTTCACTAGAAGCATGCAAAGTCTTATCATTTTTCTTTTTATTCTTCTTAGAAGAACTAGGTGCATCTAAATTGGCTCTCTGGGAATTTTGCTCAATTCTTTTAGGGTGGCCCTCAGGATACAGAGGTTCATGAGTCATTTTACCACCTCTAGTTGCAACTCTAACATCATAGTCATTATTCTTACTATTTAATTCATTGAGCAAATCATTCTGAGCCTTAAGTACTTGTTCTACTTGAGTGGTAACCATAGAGGCATGTTTACTAATGAGTTTCAATTCAACTTTAACTCTAGACATATAATCACTCAAGCGTTCAATCATATAATCATTACATTGCAATTGTCTACCAACATAAGCATTGAGGTTTTCTTGTTTCACAATGAAATTGTCAAACTCATCTAAGCATTGGCTAGCAGACTTATAACGAGGAATATCGCCTTCATCAAATCTATAAAGAGAATTTACCTTTACTACTTGTGTCGGGTTATCAAGACCATGTATTTCTTCAATAGGCGGTCAATTCTTAACATCTTCATCTTTAATACCTTTTTCTTTCATAGATTTCATTGCCTCTCAGGACTGAGAAATAGAACACCACTTTTCTTCGGAGTTGGCTTAGGGGCTGGTTCAGGAAGTGTCCAATTATTTTCATTGGCCAGCATATTATTCAATAGTAATTCAGCTTGATCAACTGTTCTTTCCCTGAAAACACAACCAGCACAACTATCCAGGTGGTCTCTGGAAGTATCGGTTAGTCCATTATAAAATCCATCAAGTATATCGTTCCTCTGAAGAGGATGATCAGGCAAAGCATTAAGTAATTGGAGAAGCCTCCCCCAAGCTTGTGGGAGACTCTCTTCTTCAATTTGCACAAAGTTATATATCTCCCGTAAGGCAGCTTGTTTCTTATGAGCGGGAAAATATTTAGCAGAAAAGTAATGCATCATATCCTGGGGACTACGCACACAACTAGGATCTAGAGAATTAAATGAAGTCTTAGCATCACCCTTCAACAAGAAAGGAAATAACTTAAGGATATAGTAATAACGAATCTTTTCATCATTGGTAAACAGGGTGGCTATATCATTCAACTTAGTAAGATGTGCCACAACAGTTTCAGATTCATAGCCATCGAAAGGATCAGATTCAACCAAAGTAATTAACTCAGGATCAACGGAGAAACCATAATCCTTATCAGTAACAAAGATAGGTAAAGTAGCAAAAGCAGGGTCATATTTCATTCTAGCATTCAAAGACTTTTCTTTCAACTTAGCTAATAATTTCTTAAGATCATATCTATCGTTGCAAGCAAGAAAGTCTTTAGCAGTTTCTTCATCCATAACATAACCCTCAGGAACAACTGGCAATTCATATCTAGGGGGAGAATCTTCATCATCACTTTCATAAATATTATCAGTTTCAATATTTGCATTCTCCATAACCTTAGCAATTTGTTCATCTAGAAATTCACCTAGTGGCATATTATTATCAAGCATGGAAATAGTTTCATCATACATAGTAGAAGTGGCATCATCAAGAACATGCGACATATCAGATTCAATAGAAGGAGTAGGTGTCGCAAATTTACTCATAACAGAGGGTGAATCAAGTGCAGAGCTAGATGGCAGTTCCTTACCTCCCCTCGTAGTTGAGGGATAAATCTTGGTTTTTGAGTCTTTCAAATTCTTCATGGTGATCAACAGATATAAATCCCAAGTGACTTAAAGAATATAGCTATGCTCCCCGGCAACGGCACCAGAAAATAGTCTTGATAACCCACAAGTGTAGGGGATCGCAACATTTTTCGAGGGTAAAGTATTCAACCCAAATTTTTTGATTAGACACAAGGGGAGCCAAAGAATACTCTGAAGTATTAGCAGCTGAGTTGTCAATTCAACCACACCTGGAAACTTAGTATCTGCAGCAAGGTAGTTTAGTAGCAAAGTAATATGGTAATAGTGATAACAACAATAAAAGTAACGGTAGTGTTTTTGTAGTTTTTGCAACAGTAGCAACGGGAAAGTAAATAAGCAACAAGCAATATGTGAAAAGCTCGTAGGCATTGGATCGGTGATGGGGAATTATGTCGGATGTGATTCATCATGTAAAAGTTATAACCTAGGGTGACACAGAACTAGCTCCAGTTCATCAATGTAATGTAGGCATGTATTCCGAATATAGTCATACGTGCTTATGGAAAAGATCTTGCATGACATCTTTTGTCCTACCCTCCCGTGGCAGCGGGGTCCTAGTGGAAACTAAGGGATATTAAGGCCTCCTTTTAATAGAGTACCGGACCAAAGCATTAACACATAGTGAATACATGAACTCCTCAAACTACGGTCATCACCGGGAGTGGTCCCGATTATTGTCACTTCGGGGTTGCCGGATCATAACACATAGTAGGTGACTATAGACTTGCAAGATAGGATAAAGAACACACATATATTCATGAAAACATAATAGGTTCAGATCTGAAATCATGGCACTCGGGCCCTAGTGACAAGCATTAAGCATAGCAAAGTCATAGCAACATCAATCTTAGAGCATAGTGGATACCAGGGATCAAACCCTAACAAAACTAACTCGATTACATGGTAAATCTCATCCAACCCATCACCGTCCAGCAAGCCTACGATGGGATTACTCACGCACGGCGGTAAGCATAATGGAATTGGTGATGGAGGAAGGTTGATGATGACGATGGCCACGATCTCCACTCTCCGGAGCCCCGAACGGACTCCAGATCAGCCCTCCCGAGAGAGATTAGGGCTTGGCGGCGGCTCCGTATCGTAAAACACGATAATTCTTCCTCTCTGGTTTTTCTCTCCCCGAAAGTGAATATATGGAGTTCGGGGGTACGTCGTTGTAACATCAGGGGCCCACGAGGCAGGGGGCGCGCCCAGGGGGAGGGGGCGTGCCCCCCATCCTCGTGAACAGGGTGTGGGCCCCCTGACATGGATCTTTCCGCGGGTATTTTTTATATTTTCCAAAATAATTCTCCGCGGATTTTCAGGTCATTCCGAGAACTTTTTATTTCTGCACAAAAACAACACCATGGCAATTCTGCTAAAAACAGCGTCAGTCCGGGTTAGTTCCATTCAAATCATGCAAGTTAGAGTCCAAAACAAGGGAAAAAATGTTTGGAAAAGTAGATACGTTGGAGACGTATCACCATGAAACAAATAATGTCGTAAGCGAACATTGAGCATAAATAACACCAAATAATGCACAACAAGTAGGATATCATTTCATTGCATAATTTTTGACTTTCGTGCTTGCATAGGGAATCACACACTGTAACACTAGTATTCTTACGAAAGTACAATTACTCATCAACATGACTCACATATCATATCATCATGTCTCAAAACTATTACAAGGAATCAAGTTTATTTTGTCCAATGATCTTCATGACATTTTTTCTTTTATACTTCTTGGATATCTATCACTTTGGGACTAATTTTCATGTGTTGCTTTTGATAAGCTCGAACGAATAAAAATGAAGATCATGAGCATAAATTTTCTTTCTTATCTCAAAATAATATAAGTGAAGTAAGAGAGAATTTCTTTAAAATTTTACTAACTCTCAAATAAATATAAGTGAATCAAGAGAGTGTTTCTTCAAAAATACTAAGCACACCGTGCTCAAAAAGATATAAGTGAAGCACTAGAGCAAGTCCTAGCTCATAAAAGATTTAAGTGAAGCATAGAGAGCTATTCTAACAAGTCATGGCATAATTTTGGCTCTCTCAAATAGGTGTGTACGGCAGGGATTGATGAATTAAAAATCAAAACAAAACAAGCAAGAACTCATATCATACAAGACACTCCAAGCAAAACACATATCATGTGACGAATAAAAATATAGTTTCAAGTGAAATACCGATAGTTGTTGGAAGAAAGCGGGGATGCCACTCGGGGGAGTTGGTTGATCATTCTTGGATAATAGCTTGGGATGCCGGGCATCCCCAAGCTTAGGCTCTTACATCCTTCCTTCATCCATCGTAAGGTAACCCAAAACTTGAAAACTTCAACAAAACCTTCGTGAGATCCGTTAGTGAAAGAAAGCAAACCAATACTATAAGTACTGTATCAAAACATTTCATATTTTGTTTTTGTATTTTATCTACTGTATTCCAACTTTTCTATGGCAAAAACTCATCAAATAAAACCATAGAGCCATCAAAATAAGCACACAACACAAAGAAAACAGAATCTGTCAAAAACAGAACAGTATGTAGTAATATGGAAGTTTCAAAAACTTCTTGACCTCTAAAAATCTTTAAAAATATAGGGCCACATGAGAAATTTGTATATTAATCTTCTGCAAAAAGAATTAACTAAATATCACTTTTCTGTTAAAAACGGGAATTTTTCTCGTGAGCGCAAAGTTTCTGTCTTTTTCAGCAAGATCAAACTACTATCACCCAAGAAGATCCTATCGGTTCTACTTGGCACAAACACTAATTAAAACACAAAAAACACAATCATACCAGTATCATAATTGTGTAAACACTCAAGAACAGCAAGCAAAAATAAAATTTATTCACTGGGTTGCCTCCCAACAAGCGCTATCGTTTTACACCCTTAGCTAGGCATAAGGCAAGGATCTAAGTTTTGTCATCCTTGTTGGATGTTCCATAAGTTGCCCTCATTATAGATTCATAAGGAAATTTGATCTTGGTTCTAGGGAAGTGTTCCATGCCCTTTCTCAAGAGAAATTGGAATTTAATATTCCCTACTTTCATGTCAATCACCGCGCCAATAGTGCGCAAAAATGGTCTACCAAGTATAATTGGGCAAGACGGATTGCAATCGATATCAAGAACAATAAAGTCTATGGGTACATAGTTCCTATTTGCAAGAATAAGAACATCATTGATCCTTCCCAAAGGCTTTTTAATAGTGGAATCCGCCAAATGCAAATTAAGAGAGCAATCTTCAATATTGGTAAGACCAAGAACATCACAAAGAGATTTCGGAATAGTGGAAACACTAGCACCCAAATCACACAAAGCAAAACACTCATAATTTAATTTTGATGTTGATGGTAGGCTCCCATTCATCATGCAACTTTCTAGGAATCAAAACTTCTAATTCCAATTTTTCTTCAAAAGCCTTTATCATAGCATCAACAATATGTTTAGTAAAAGCTTTATTTTGTTCATAAGCATGGTGCGAATTAATCATGGTTTGCAACAAAGAAATACAATCAATCAAGCAGCAACAATCACAATTAAAGTCTTTGTAATCCAAAATAGTGGGTGCATCACTAGTTAAAGTCTTGACCTCTCCTAACCCACTTTTATCAACATTTTCAACAGGATTTTCACCCTCCGAAATATTGGGACGCCTTCTACCTAAAGTTGACTCTTCTTCAGTCCCTTTATCATCAAGATGAACTTTACTAATTAAAGAATCAATGGAAGAAACACCAATCATTTTAATGTCCTCATCATTTTTATCTTCTAACAAGATTGGTTTAGCAGCGATTTGAGTTACTAAAGTAGCTTGAGCATCGGATATTTTTCCTAGCAAACTCTCAGCAAATGCATACTTAGATGGGAGATTGCAAATTTCTCTACTTATATCATCAAGTTGTTTTGTGATAGCATCCATCACAATGGAGTGTTCCTTAAGTTCTTCAGTAAAATACTTATTATGCTCAACCTGTGTAGTCACATATTCCTTAGTATTTTTCTCAATTTCAAGCAAAATATTTGGGTAAGGAACATCATAGTATTTTCTTTGAGGCATCATGACTACGCAAACAAAAACACACCAAAAATAGATCCGACAAGAAAAACGGTGAACGGAAAAAGAGGCGAATAAAACGGCAAATATTGGTGAAGTGGGGGAGAGGAAAACGAGAGGCATATGGCAAATAATGTAAATTGCAAGGAGATGAGATTTGTGATTAGGAACCTGGTTATGTTGAAGGTGCTCTGATACGTGCATTTTGCATCATGCTTATATGTATATTTATTGCATTATGGGCTGTTATTACATGTTTTGTCACAATACTTATGCCTTTTCTCTCTTATTTTACAAGGTTTACATGAAGAGGGAGAATGCCGGCAGCTGGAATTGTGGGCTGAAAAAGGAGCAAACTCTGGAAACCTATTCTGCACAACTCCAAAAGCCCCGATACTCAACAGAAGTCCGTTTTGGAAAATATAAAAAATATCTGGCGAAAGAAGTCCACGAGGGGGGCCACCGGCTGTCCACGTGGGTGGGGGGCGCGCCCCCCTTCCCAGGGCGCCCCCCCGCCTCGTGGGCTAGCCGGAAGGCCCCCGATGCCCATCTTCTCCTATATGAGGTGTTTTGACCTAGAAAAAATCATAAGGAGGCTTTCGGGACCAGACGCCACCGTCTCGTGGCGGAACCGAGGCAGAAACCAATCTAGGGCTCCAGCAGAGCTGTTCTGTTGGGGATACTTCCCTCCGGGAGGGGGAAATCGTCACCGCCGTCATCACCAACAACTCTCCCATCTTGGGGAGGGATATCTTCATCAACATCTTCACCAGCACCATCTCCTCTCAAACCCTAGTTCATCTCTTGTATCCAATCTTTGTACCCAAACCTCGGATTGGTACCCGTGGGTTGCTAGTAGTGTTGATTACTCCTTGTAGTTGATGCTAGTTGGTTTATTTGGTGGAAGATCATATGTTCAAATCCATTATGCATATTAATACCCCTCTGATCATGAACAATATTATGTCTTGTGAGTAGTTACTTTGGTTCCTGAGGACATGGGAGAAGTCTTGCTATTAGTAGTCATGTGAATTTGGTCTTCGTTCGAATTTTTGATGAGATGTATGTTGTCTCTCCTCTAGTGGTGTCATGTGAACGTCGACTACATGACACTTCACCATTATTTGGGACCAGAGGAAGGCATTGGGAAGTAATATGTAGATGATGGGTTGCTAGAGTGACAGAAGCTTAAACCCTAGTTTACGTGTTGCTTCGTAAGGGGCTGATTTGGATCCATATGTTTCAGGCTATGGTTAGGTTTACCTTAATACTTCTTTTGTAGTTGCGGATGCTTGCATTAGAGGTTAATCATAAGTGGGAGGCTTGTCCAAGTAAGGACAGCACCCAAGCACCGGTCCACCCACATACCAAATTATCAAAGTACTGAACGCGAATCAGATGATCGTGATGAAAACTAGCTTGACGATAATTCCCATGTGTCCTCGGGAGCGCTTTCCTTTATATAAGAGTTTGTTCAGGCTTGTCCTTTGCTACAAAAAGGATTAGGCCACCTTGCTGCACCTTATTTACTTTTACCTTTTGTCACTTGCTACCAATTATCTTATCACAAAACTATCTGTTACCTATAATTCCAGTGCTTGCAGAAAATACCTTACTGAAAATTGCCTATCATTTCCTTCTGCTCCTCGTTGGGTTCGACACTCTTACTTATCGAAAGTACTACGATATATCCCCTACACTTGTGGGTCATCAAGACTCTTTTCTGGCGACGTTGCTGGGGAGTGAAGCGCCTTTGGTAAGTGGAATTTGGTAAGGAAAAATTTATATAGTGTGCTGAAATTTATTGTCACTTGTTACTATGGCTCAAAATCCTTTGAGGGGCTTGTTCGGGGTATCTTCACCCCAACCAGAAGAGCAAAGAGTTACTCCTCAACCTACTGCACCTATTGAAAATGTTTGCTTTGAGATTCCTACGGGTATGATAGAGAAACTGCTTGAAAATCCCTTTACAGGAGATGGAACACTGCATCATGATTTACATCTAATCTATGTGGATGAACTTTGTGGATTATTTATGTTGGGGAACGTAGTATTTCAAAAAAATTCCTACGATCACGCAAGATCTATCTACTAGATGCATAGCAACGAGAGGAGAGAGTGTGTCTACGTACCCTCGTAGACCGAAAGCGGAAGCGTTTATCAACGCGGTTGATGTAGTCGTGCACCTTCACGATCCGTCCCGGTCTAGTACCGAACGTACGGCACCTCCGCGTTCAGCACACGTTCAGCTCGATGACGTCCTCGCCTTCTTGATCCAGCAAGACGGACGAAGTAGTAGATGAGTTCCGGCAGCACGACGGCGTGGTGACGGTTGTTGATGAAGAACAATCTCTGCAGGGCTTCGCCAAGCACTATAGAAACTAGACGGAGGATAAACTAGAGGGTCGGGGTAGCCGGCACACGGCTTGGTGTATCTTGATGTGTTCCATGTGCTAGCCCCGCCCCTCTATTTATATGTTGAGCCCTAGGGTCGTAACTTGGAGCAAAAGCCTCCTCAAAGTCGGTTTTGCCCGAAAGGCAAGAGTCCCAGTCAGACTCCAGGACCAAACGCCACAATCCTTGGCGTCTGGCCCAGACGCCATGGGCCTCGGCGTCTGGCCTAGGGCCAGACGCCAGGGTCTCCGGTGTTTGGCCCCCTGGCCTCCACAAAACACCTTTTGCACCAACTTAATGCCCCGTGGGCTTGACCCCTTGGCCGAACCATATCATCCTATATATCAATTTTTACCTCCGGAGCTCCTCGTCATGTCCGTGATCTCATCCGGGACTTCGAACAACATTCGGTCACCAACATACATAACTCATTCAATACTATATCGTCAACGAAACGTTAAGCGTGCGGACCCTACTGGTTCAAGAACTATATAGACATGACCGAGACATCTCTCCGGTCAATAACCAATAGCGGAACATGGATGCCCATATTGGCTCCTACATATTCTACGAAGATCTTTATCGGTCGAACCGCATAACAACATACGTTGTTCCCTTTGTCATCGGTATGTTACTTGCCCGAGATTCGATCGTCGGTATCATCATACCTAGTTCAATCTCGTTACCGGCAAGTCTCTTTACTCGTTCCATAATACATCATCTCGTGACTAACTCATTAGTCATTTGCTTGCAAGGCTTATTATCGTGTGCATTACCGAGAGGGCCCAGAGATACCTCTCCGACACTCGGAGTGACAAATCCTATTCTTGATCTATGCCAACACCACGAACACCTTCGGAGACACCTGTAGAGCATCTTTATAATCACCTAGTTACGTTGTGACGTTTGATAGCACACAAGGTGTTCCTCCGGTATTCGGGAGTTGCATAATCTCATAGTCATAGGAACATGTATAAGTCATGAAGAAAGTAATAGCAGTAAAACTAAACGATCATAGTGCTAAGTTAACGGATGGGTCTTGTCCCTCACATCATTCTCCTAATGATGTGATCCCGTTGATCAAATGACAACTCATGTCTATGGTCAGGAAACATAACCATCTTTGATCAATGAGCTAGTCTAGTATAGGCATACTAGGGACACTCTGTTGTGTCTATGTATTCATACATGTACAAAGTTTCCGGTTAATACAATTCTAGCATGAATAATAAACATTTATCATGATATAAGGAAATATGAATAACAATTTTATTATTGCCTCTAGGGCATATTTCCTTCAGTCTCCCACTTGCACTAGAGTCAATAATCTAGATCACATCAACATGTGATTAACACCAATAGTTCACATCACCATGTGACTAACACCCATAGTTCTCATCGCCATGCGACCAATACCCAAAGGGTTTACTAAAGTCAACAATCTAGTTCACATCGCCATGTGACTAACATCCAAAGAGTACTAAGGTGTGATCATGTTTTGCAAATTTCTATGTCTACAATGCTCTGCATGGAGCTACTCTAGCTAATTGCTCCCACTTTTAATACGCATCCAGATTGATACTTAGAGTCATTTGGATTAGTGTCAAAGCTTGCATCGGCGTAACTCTCTACGACGAACTCTTTATCACCTCCATAATCAAGAAACATTTCCTTAGTCATCCAGTTACTAAGGATAATTTTTACCGCTATCCAGTGATCTACTCCTAGATCACTATTGTACCTCCTTGCCAAACTCATGGCATGGTACACAACATGTTTGGTACACAGCATGGCATACTTTATAGAACCTTTGGTTGAGGCATAGGGAATGACTTTCATTCTCTCTATATTTTTCTGCCGTGGTCTGGCTTTGAGTCTTACTCAACTTCACACCTTACAAGTCAGGCAAGAACTCCTTCTTTGACTGATCCATTTTGAACTACTTCAAAATCTTATCAAGGTATGTACTCATCGAACGTCTTATCAAGCGTCTTGATCTATCTCTATAGATCTTGATGCTCAATATGTAAGCAGCTTTACCGAGGTTTTTCTTTGAAAAAACTCCTTTCAAACACTCCTTTATGCTCTCCAGAAGATTCTACATCATTTCTGATCGACAATATGTCATTCACATATACTTATCAGAAAAACTGTAGTGCTCCTACTCACTTTCTTGTAAATACATGCTTCACCGCAAGTCTGTATAAAACTATATGCTTTGATCAACTTATCAAAGCATATATTCCAACTCTGAGATGCTTGCACCAGTCCATAGATGGATCGCTGGAGCTTGCACACTTTGTTAGCACCTTTAGGATCGACAAAACCTTCTGGTTGCATCATATACAACTCTTCTTTGAGATATACATTCAGGAATGCAGTTTTGACATCCATTTGCCAGATTTCATAATCATAAAATGCGGCAATTGCTAACATGATTCGGACAGACTTAAGCATCGCTACGGGTGAGAAAGTCTCATCGTAGTCAACTCCTTTAACTTGACGAAACCCTTTCACAACAAGTCGAGCTTCATAAATAGTAATATTACCGTCTGCGTCGGTCTTCCTCTTGAAGATCCATTTATTTTCGATGGCTTGCCGATCATCGGGCAAGTCAGCCAAAGTCCACACTTTGTTCTCATACATGGATCCCATCTCAGATTTCATGGCCTCAAGCCATTTCGCGGAATCTGGGCTCATCATCACTTCCTCATAGTTCGCAAGTTCATCATGGTCTAGTAACATGACTTCCAGAACTGGGTTGCCGTACCACTCTGGTGCGGAACGAACTCGGGTTGACCTACGAAGTTCAGCAGAAACTTGATCTGAAGTTTCATGATCATCATCATTAGCTTCCTCACTAATTGGTGTAGGAATCACTGGAACTAGTTTCTGTGATGTACTACTTTCCAATTCGGGAGAAGGTACAATTACCTCATCAAGTTCTACTTTCCTCCCACTCACTTCTTTCGAGAGAAACTCCTTCTCTAGAAAGGATCCATTCTTAGCAAAGAATAACTTGCCTTCGGATCTGTGATAGAAGGTGTACCCAATAGTCTCCTTTGGGTATCCTATGAAGACACATTTCTCCGACTTGGGTTCGAACTTATCAGGTTGAAGCTTTTTCACATAAGCATCGCACCCCCAAACTTTAAGAAACAACAACTTTGGTTTCTTGCCAAACCACAGTTCATAAGGCGTCGTCTCAACGGATTTAGATGGTGCCCTTATTTAACGTGAATGCAGCTGTCTCTAATGCATAACCCAAAACGATAGTGGTAAATCGGTAAGAGACATCATAGATCGCACCATATCTAATAAAATATGATTACGACATTCGGACACACCATTACGCTGTGGTGTTCCGGGTGGCGTGAGCTGTGAAACTATTCCATATTGTTTTAAATGAAGGCCAAACTCGTAACTTCAAATATTCGCCTCCGCGATCAAATCGTGGAAACTTTTATTTTCTTGTTACGATGATTCTCTACTTCACTCTGAAATTTCTTTGAACTTTTCAAATGTTTCAGACTTGTGTTTCATCAAGTAGATATACCCATATCTGCTCAAATCATCTGTGAAGGTCAGAAAATAATGATACCCACCGCGAGCCTCAACACTCATTGGTCTGCATACATCAGTATGTATGATTTCCAACAAGTCAATTGCTTGCTCCATTGTTCCTAAGAACGGAGTTTTAGTCATCTTGCCCATGAGGCATGGTTCTCAAGCACCAAGTGATTCATAATCAAGTGATTCCAAAAGTCCATCACTATGGAGTTTCTTCATGCGCTTTACACCAATATGGACTAACGGCAGTGCCACAAATAAGTTGCACTATCATTATTAACCTTGCATCTTTTGGCTTCAATATTATCAATATGTGTATCACTACGATCGAGATCCAACAAACTATTTTCATTGGGTGTATGACCATCGAAGGCTTTAT
This sequence comes from Secale cereale, assembly GCA_902687465.1. Taxonomy (NCBI): domain Eukaryota; kingdom Viridiplantae; phylum Streptophyta; class Magnoliopsida; order Poales; family Poaceae; genus Secale; species Secale cereale. The sequence goes on along the minus strand of LR738714.1, from coordinate 50,743,028 downwards.
TCATGTAAATAGAATAACAATTATTCTATGACTTTAAATGAATAATCGTATTGCAACAAACATGATCAAATCATATTCATGCTTAACGCAAATGCCAAATAACATTTATTTAGGTTCTACACTAATCCCGAAAGTATAGGGAGTGTGCGATGATAATATCAATCTTGGAACCACTTCCAATCACACATCATCACTTCACCTTTAGCTAGTATATGTTCATTCTGCAACTCTCGTTTCGAGTTACTAATTTTAGCAACTGAACCGGTATCAAATACCCAAGGGTTGCTATGAACACTAGTAAAGTACACATCAATAATCTGTATATCAAATATACCTTTGTTCACTTTGCCATCATTCTTATCCGCCAAGTATCTAGGGCAGTTCCACTTCCAGTGACCATTTCCTTTGCAGTAGAAGCACTTAGTTTCAGGCTTGAGTTTAGCTTTGGGTTTCTTCACGGGAGTTACAACTTGCTTGTCATTGAAGTTCCCCTTCTATTCCTTTTGCCCTTTACTTGAAACAAGTGGTCTTGTTAACCATCAACACTTGATGCTCTTTCTTGATTGCTACCTTCGACGATTTCAGCATCGCGAAGAGCTCGGGAATTACTTTCGTCATCCCTTGCATATTATAATTCATCACGAAGTTCTACTAACTTGGTGATAGTGTCTAGAGAACTTTTTCAATTACTATATTATCTGGAAGATTAACTCCCACTTGATTCAAGCAACTGTAGTACCCAGACAATCTGAGCACATGCTCACTGGTTGAGCTATTCTCCTCCATCTTGTAGGCAAAGTACTGTCAGAGGTCTCATACCTCTCAACACGGGCATGAGTATGAAATACTAATTTCAACTCTTGGAACATCTTATATGCTCCATGGCGTTCAAAACGTTTTTGAAGTCCCGGTTCTAAGCCTTAAAGCATGGTGCACTTAAACTATCAAGTAGTCATCATACCGAGCTTTTGTCAAAAAAGTTCATAACGTCTACATCTACTCCTGCAATAGGTCTGTCACCTAGCGGTGCATCAAGGACATAATTCTTCTGTGTAGCAATGAGGATAATCCTCAGATCACGGAACAATTCCGCATCATTGCTACTAACATCTTTCAACTTAGTTTTCTCTAGGAACATATAAAAAATAAACGGAGAGCAACATCGCGAGCTATTGATCTACAACATAGATATGCTAATACTACCAGGACTAAGTTCATGATAAATTAAAGTTCAATTTAATCATATTACTTAAGAACTCCCACTTAGACAGACATCCCTCTAGTCATCTAAATGATCACGTGATCCAAATCAACTAAACCATGTCCGATCATCACGTGAGATGGAGTAGTTTTCAATGGTGAACATCTTATGTTGATCATATCTACTATATGATTCACGCTCGACCTTTCGGTATCCAGTGTTCCGAGGCCATATCTGCATATGATAGGCTCTTCAAGTTTAACCTGATCATTCTGCGTGTGCAAAACTGCTTACACCCGTTGTATTTGAACGTAGAACTTATCACACCCGGTCATCACGTGGTGTCTCGGCACGACGAACTTTCGCAACGGTGCATACTCAGGGAGAACACTTATACCTTGAAATTTAGTAAGGGATCATCTTATAATGCTACCGTTGTACTAAGCAAAATAAGAAGCATAATAAGATAAACATCACATGCAATCAAAATATGTGACATGATATGGCCATCATCATCTTGTGATTTTGATCTCCATCTTGAAAGCACCGTCATGATCACCTTCGTCACCGGCACGACACCTTGATCTCCATCGTAGCATCATTGTCGTCTCACCAACTATTGCTTCTACGACTATCGCTAGTGCTTAGTGATAAAGTAAAGCAATTACATGGCGATTGCATTTCATACAATAAAGCGACAACCATATGGCTCCTGCCAGTTGCCGATAACTTTACAAAACATGATCATCTCATACAAAATCGTATCACTCATCATGTCTTGACCATATCAAATCACAACATGCCCTGCAAAAACAAGTTAGACGTCCTCTACTTTTTTGTTGCAAGTTTTACGTGGTTGCTACGGGCTTAGCAAGAACCGTTCTTACCTACGCATACAAAACCACAACGATGTTTCGTCAAGTATGTGTTGTTTTAACCTTCACAAGGACCGGGCGTAGTCACACTCGATTCAGCTAAAGTGAGAGAGACAGACACCCGCCAGTCACCTTTAAGCAACGAGTGCTCATAATGGTGAAACCAGTCTCGCGTAAGCGTACGCGTAATGTCGGTCCGGGCCGCTTCATCTCACAATACCGCCGAAGCAAAGTATGACATGCTGGTAAGCAGTATGACTAGTATCGCCCACAATTCATTGTGTTCTACTCGTGCATATCATCTACGCATAGACCTGGCTCATGATGCCACTGTTGGGAACGTAGTATTTCAAAAAAATTCCTACGATCACGCAAGATCTATCTACTAGATGCATAGCAATGAGAGGAGAGAGTGTGTCTACGTACCCTCGTTGACCGAAAGCAGAAGCATTTACCAACGCGGTTGATGTAGTCGTGCACCTTCACGATCCGTCCCGATCTAGTACCGAACGTACGGCACCTCCGCATTCAGCACACATTCCGCTCGATGACGTCCTCGCCTTCTTGATCCAGCAAGACGGGCGAAGTAGTAGATGAGTTCCGGCAGCACGACGGCGTGGTGACGGTTGTTGATGAAGAACAATCTCGGCAGGGCTTCGCCAAGCACTATAGAAACTAGAGGAGGATAAACTAGAGGGTCGGGGTAGCCGGCACACGGCTTGGTGTATCTTGATGTGTTCCAGGTGCTAGCCCCGCCCCACTATTTATATGTTGAGCCCTGGGGTCGTAACTTGGAGCAAAAGCCTCCTCAAATTCGGTTTTGCCCGAAAGGCAAGAGTCCTAGTCGGACTCCAGGACCAAACGCCACAATCCTTGGCGTCTGGCCCAGACGCCATGGGCCTCGGCGTCTGGCCTAGGGCCAGACGCCAGGGTCTCCGGCGTTTGGCCCCCTGGCCTCCACAAAACACCTTTTGCACCAACTTAATGCCCCGTGGGCTTGACCCCTTGGCCGAACCATATCATCCTATATATCAATTTTTACCTTTGGACCACTCCGGAGCTCCTCGTCATGTCTGTGATCTCATCCGGGACTCCGAACAACATTCGGTCACCAACATACATAACTCATTCAATACTATGTCGTCAACGAAACATTAAGCGTGCGGACCCTACGGGTTCGAGAACTATGTAGACATGACCGACACATCTCTCCGGTCAATAACCAATAGCGGAACCTGGATGCCCATATTGGCTCCTACATATTCTATGAAGATCTTTATCGGTCGAACCGCATAACAACATACGTTGTTCCCTTTGTCATCGGTATGTTACTTGGCCGAGATTCGATTGTCGGTATCATCATACCTAGTTCAATCTCGTTACCGGCAAGTCTCTTTACTCGTTCCATAATACATCATCTCGTGACTAACTCATTAGTCATTTGCTTGCAAGGCTTATTATCATGTGCATTACCGAGAGGGCCCAGAGATACCTCTCCGACACTCGGAGTGACGAATCCTATTCTTGATCTATGCCAACACCACGAACACCTTCGGAGACACCTGTAGAGCATCTTTATAATCACCCAGTTACGTTGTGACGTTTGATAGCACACAAGGTGTTCCTCCGGTATTCGGGAGTTGCATAATCTCATAGTCATAGGAACATGTATAAGTCATGAAGAAAGCAATAACAGTAAAACTAAACGATCATAGTGCTAAGCTAATGGATGGGTCTTGTCCATCACATCATTCTCCTAATGATGTGATCCCGTTGATCAAATGACAACTCATGTCTATGGTCAGGAAACATAACCATCTTTGATCAATGAGCTAGTCTAGTAGAGGCATACTAGGGACACTCTGTTTTGTCTATGTATTCACACATGTACTAAGTTTCCGGTTAATACAATTCTAGCATGAATAATAAACATTTATCATGATATAAGGAAATATAAATAAAAATTTTATTATTGCCTCTAGGGCATATTTCCTTCAATTTAAGCTTGCGGGTATGCCCGAGGATGTTATCAAGAAGAAGGTCTTCCCTTTATATTTGAAGGGAGATGCATTGACATGGTTTAGGCTATGCGATGATATGGGATCATGGAACTATAATCGTCTGAAGTTGGAGTTTCATCAGAAGTTCTACCCTATGCACCAGGTTCATCGTGATCGTAATTATATTTATAATTTCAGGCCTCGCGAAGGTGAAAGCATCGCTCAAGCTTGGGGGAGGCTTAAGTCAATGTTATATTCATGCCCCAATCATGAGCTCTCAAGAGAAATGATCATTCAAAATTTTTATGCTCGACTTTCTCTTAATATTCGCTCCATGCTCGATACTTCTTGTTCTGGCTCTTTTATGATGAAGACTATTGAATTCAAATGGGATTTATTGGAAAGAATTAAACGCAACTCTGAAGATTGGGATCTCGACGAAGGTAAGGAGTCGGGTATGACCCCTAAGTTTGATTGTGTTAAAGCTTTTGTGGATACCGATGTTTTCCGTGAGTTTAGCACTAAATATGGACTTGACTCTGAGATAGTAGCTTCTTTCTATGAATCTTTTGCTACTCATGTTGATCTCCCCAAGGAGAAGTGGTTTAAATACCATCCCCCTATTGAAGTAAAAGTAGTTGAACCTATTAAAGTTGAAGAAAAGACTATCACTTATAATGTTGATCCTGTTATACCTACCGCTTATATTGAGAAACCACCTTTCCCTGTTAGGATAAAGGATCATGCTCAAGCTTCAACTGTAGTTCATAAGAGTAATACTAGAACACCTACACCCCCTGAGCAAATTAAAGTTGAACCTAGTGTTGCTATGGTTAAAGATCTCTTGGTAGAAGATTTAGATGGACATGTTATTTATCTCCAAGAAGAGTCTGCTAGAATAGCCAAACCCAATGCTAGGAGCAAACATAGACCTATTGTGGGCTTGCCTGTCATCTCTGTTAAGATAGGAGATCATTGTTACCATGGTTTATGCGACGTAGGTGCTAGTGCGAGTATTATCCCTCTTGACTTGTATCACGAAATTATGCATGATATTACACCCGTTGAGTTAGAAGGGATTGATGTTACTATTAAGCTTGCTAATAGAGACACTATTTCACCAGTTGGGATTGTTAGAGATATTGAAGTCTTGTGTGGGAAGGTTAAATACCCTGCTAGTTTTCTAGTTCTTAGTTCCCCACAAGATGAATTATGTCCCATTATATTTGGTAGACCCTTCTTGAATACTGTTAATGCCAAGATAGACTACGTGAAAGATATTGTCACTATTGGATTAGGGGATATGTCTCATGATTTTAACTTTGCTAAATTTCGTAGACAACCCCTTGAAAAGGCACCACCCATTAAGGATGAAATTATTGGTCTTGCTTCTATTGCCGTGCCACCTAATGACCCTTTAGAACGATACTTGCTAGACCATGAAAATGATATGCATATGAATGAGAGAAGGGAAATAGATGAAATATTCCTTAAAAAGGGACCCGTATTGAAAAACAACTTGCCTGTTGAAATCCTAGGGGATCCTCCTCCACCCAAGGGTGATCCCGTGTTTGAACTTAAACCTTTACCTGATAATCTTAAATATGTTTATCTTCATGAAAAGAAGATATATCCTGTTATTATTAGTGCTAACCTTTCAGAGTAGGAAGAAGAAAAATTATTGAAAACTCTGAAGAAGCACCGAGCTGCTATTGGATATACTCTGGATGATCTTAAGGGCATTAGTCCCACTATATGCCAACACAAGATAAAATTGGAAGAAAATGCTAAACAAGTTATTGATCATCAGCGACGATTAAATCCTAAGATGAAAGAAGTGGTAAGGAAGGAAATATTAAAGCTCCTAGAGGCAGGTATTATCTATACAGTTGCTGATAGCCAGTGGGTAAGTCCTGTCCATTGTGTCCCTAAGAAGGGAGGTATGACTGTCGTTCCTAATGATAAAGATGAATTAATCCCGTAAATAATAGTTACAGGCTATAGGATGGTAATTGATTTCCGTAAGTTAAATAAAGCTACTAAGAAAGATCATTACCCCTTGCCATTTATTGATCAAATGCTAGAAAGGTTATCCAAACATACTCATTTCTGCTTTCTAGATGGTTATTCTGGTTTCTCTCAAATACCTGTGTCAAAAGGGGATCAAGAAAAGACCACTTTTACTTGTCCTTTCGGCACCTTTGCTTATAGATGTATGCCTTTTGGTTTATGTAATGCACCTACTACCTTTCAAAGATGCATGATGGCTATATTCTCTGGTTTTTGTGAAAATATTGTTGAGGTGTTCATGGATGATTTCTCCATTTACAGAACTTATATTAATGATTGCTTAAGCAACCTTGATCGAGTGTTGCAAAGATGTGAAGACACTAACCTTGTCTTGAATTGGGAGAAGTGCCACTTTATGGTTAATGAAGGCATTGTCTTGGGACATAAAATTTCTGAAAGAGGTATTGAAGTTGACAAAGCTAAAGTTGATGCTATTGAAAAGATGCCATGCCCTAAGGACATCAAAGGTATACGAAGTTTCCTTGGTCATCCGGGTTTTATAGGAGGTTCATTAAGGACTTCTCCAAAATCTCCAGGCCTCTGAATAATCTCTTACAAAAAGATATTCCTTTTGTCTTTGATGATGATTGTCTAGAAGCATTTGAAATACTTAAGAAAGCATTGATCTCTGCACCTATTGTCCAGCCTCCTGACTGGAATTTACCCTTTGAGATTATGTGCGATGCTAGTGATTATGCTGTAGGAGCTGTTCTAGGGAAAACAGTTGATAAGAAATTGAATGTTATCCAGTATGCTAGTAAAACTCTAGATAGTGCCCAAAGAAATTATGCCACTAATGATAAAGAATTTTTAGAAGTTGTGTTTGCTTGTGATAAGTTTAGACCCTATATCGTTGATTCTAAAGTAACTATTCACACTGATCATGCTGCTATCAAATACCTTATGGAAAAGAAAGATGCTAAGCCTAGACTTATTAGATGGGTTCTCTTGATGCATGAATTTGACTTGCATATTATTGATAGAAAGGGAGCTGAGAACCCCGTAGCAGAAAACTTGTCTAGGTTAGAGAATATACTTGATGACCCACAACATATTGATGATAGCTTTCCTGATGAACAATTAGCTGTCATAAATACTTCTCGTACTGCTCCATGGTATGCTGATTATGCTAATTATATTGTTGCTAAGTTTATACCTCCTAACTTCACATACCAGCAAAACAAAAAATTCTTCTATGATTTGAGACATTACTTCTGGGATGACCCACATCTTTATAAAGAAGGAGTAGATGGTATCATTAGACATTGTGTACCAGAGCATGAACAGGAACAGATTCTACGCAAGTGCCACTCCGAAGCTTATGGAGGACACCATGCGGGAGATAGAACTGCACATAAGGTATTGCAATCCGGTTTTTATTGGCCTACTCTCTTCAAGGATGCCTGTAAGTTTGTCTTATCTTGTGATGAATGTCAAAGAATTGGTAATATTAGCAGACTTCAAGAAATGCCTATGAATTATTCACTTGTTATTGAACCATTTGATGTATGGGGCTTTGATTATATGGGACCGTTTCCTGCCTCTAATGGGTACACACATATTTTAGTTGTTGTTGATTACGTTACTAAGTGGGTAGAAGCTATTCCAACTAGTAGTGCTGATCACAACACCTCTATTAAGATGCTCAAAAAAGTTATTTTCCGAGGTTTGGAGTCCCTAGATATCTAATGACTGATGGTGGTTCACACTTTATTCATGGTGCTTTCCGTAAGATGCTTGCAAAGTATGATGTCAACCATAGAATTGCAGCCCCCTATCACCCACAGACTAGTGGTCAAGTAGAACTAAGTAATAGGGAGTTGAAACTAATCTTGCAAAATACAGTTAATAGGTCTAGGAAGAATTGGTCCAAGAAACTTAATGATGCATTATGGGCCTATAGAACTGCATACAAAAATCCTATGGGTATGTCTCCATATAAGATGGTGTATGGAAAAGCTTGTCACTTACCTCTTGAGCTAGAACATAAGGCATATTGGGCTATTAAAGAGCTCAATTATGATTTCAAACTTGCTGGTGAGAAGAGGCTATTTCATATTAGCTGTCTCGATGAATGGAGAACCCAGGCCTATGAGAATGCCAAACTGTTTAAAGAAAAAGTTAAAAGATGGCATGACAAAAGGATACAAAAGCGTGAGTTTAACGTAGGTGATTATGTATTGCTATACAACTCTCGTTTAAGATTTTTTGCAGGAAAACTTCTCTCCAAGTGGGAAGAACCTTACGTTATCGAGGAGGTCTATCGCTCTGGTGACATAAAAAACAACAACTTCGAAGGCACAAATCCAAAGGTGGTGAACGGTCAAAGAATCCAACATTATATCTCAGATAACCCCATAAATGTTGAAACCAATGTTATTGAAACCGTAACCCCGGAGGAATACATAACGGACACTTTCCAGAATGATCCAGCCTCCGAAAAGGAAGAGGTATGTGATATGGTAAGTAAACCAACTCCAAAATAGTTTTAAAGGCAAAATTTTCTCCGTTTTGGAATATTTAGAAAAATAAGAAGTAGTCCGGAGGAGACACGAGGCGTCCACGAGGGTGGAGGGTGCGCCCCCCTTCCCAGAGAGCGTCCCCTGCCTTGTGGGCACCCCGTGTGTCCCCCGGACTTCATTTTCTTGTGGGTTACTCCTTTTTGTTGTAAAAAATTATTATATATACTCCCGAAGGTTTTGACCTCTGTATCATGCAAAAATTCTCTGTTCTTGTTTAGAGCTGCTTTCTGCTAGGGTTTGCAAAGCCAGGCATCATGTCGTCTCCCTCCTCCAACAATGAAGGCAACGATGCTTGGCTAATGAAGATAGATCTGAAGAGGGAAGGACTCGAGGAGATCCACAAGGAGAAGAAGATCAATATGGAGGTGGAAGATCCGGCTACGGCATCGGGAGAAGAAGACACCTCTAAATCCCTTCCTAATCTCTTTACCTCAACTGAGATAGAAGCTTTCAGGATGATTGAGTTAGCTCAGATTCGAAACAAGCATCTCACAAGTGAAAATATTTTGTTGAAGGATTACATAGCTGCACTCAAAGGTATTATCCGCAAGCTGGAGGATCTCCTACGCTCGATATATGATGATCCGCCATCCCTACTTTCAACTTCATCATCACCACCCCCGAAGAAGGAGACATAATCATATGGGTATGAGCACTCCCCTTGGCAAATGCCAAGCTTGGGGGAGTGACCCCGGTATCGTATCACCATCACTCCTAACTTTACCGTTTTACTTAGTTCGATCCTTTTGGTAGTATCTTGATCTAGTAGAATAAAGTTAGCATGATCTAGTTGTGAGATTTTGCTTTGTGAGCTTTACCCTTTGTAATCGAGTCCGTGAGCTATATAATAAAGATTAGTGTTGAGTCAAGGGCTTGATTTCCTCACTTGGATCATGATAAAAAGAAAGAAAACATAATGATTGTCAAAGAGATCATATCGATCTTATGGGAAGTAATGACTTCACATATAAGAGTATGATAAATAAAAGTTGTTGGGAGTTGACAAACATAGTTTTGGTCATCATTGCAATTAATAGGAAGTACTAAAAGAAGAGAGGCTTCACATACAAATATACTATCTTCGACATATTTTATGATTGTGAGCACTCATTAAAGTATGACATGCTAAAGAGTTGGTGTTGGACAAGGAAGACAACATAATGGGCTATGTCTTCTTATATCCGAAATAAAGTATATTGTCATGGATCATCCAACATGTTGAGCTTGCCTTTCCCCCTCATGCTAGACAAAACTCCTCGCACTAAGTAGAGATACTACTTGTGCTTCCATACATCCTTAAACTCAGTTTTGCCATGAGAGTCCACCATACCTACCAATGGATTGAGAGAGATCCTTCCAAGTAAGTTGTCATGTTGCAAAGTCGCTAAAATATGTATGATTTATTAGTGTGGGAGAAATTAGCTTTATACGATCTTGTGATATGGAAGTAATAAAAGCGACGGACTGCATAATAAAGGTCCTTATCACAAGTGGCAATATAAAGTGAAGTTCTTCTATGCTAAGACTTTGTGCATCCAACCATAAAACACATGACAACCTCTGCTTCCCTCTGCGAAGGGCCTATCTATTATTCTTGCCTTATAAGAGTCAAGGTGAATTTCACCTTTCCTTTTTACATTTTATCCTTTGGCAAGCACATTGTGTTGGAAAGATCCTGACATATATACCCACTTGGATGTAAGTTTTCATGATCTATTACTGTTGACATTACCCTTGAGGTAAAAGGTTGGGAGGCAACACCATAAGCCCCTATCTTTCTCTGTGTCCGATTAAAACTCCATAAACATAAGTATTGCGTGAGTATGAGCAATTGTGAAAGACTATATGATAGTTGAGTATGTAGGCTTGCTGAAAAGCTCTTATATCGACTCTTTCCGATGTTATGATAAATTGCAATTGCTTCAATGACCGAGATCAAAGTTTGTTAGTTTTCAATGAAGTTTATGATTCATACTTGATATTGTGGATGAATTGTTACTTTAGCACAAGAATCATATGATATATATATATATATATATATATATATATATATATATATATATATATATATATATATATATATATATATACGTTGCTGTTATGGAAATGAACATGATGCCCTCATGTCCGTATTTTGTTCTTATCGACACCTATATCTCTAAACATGTGGACATATTTTTCGTTATCGGCTTTCGCTTGAGGACAAGCGAGGTCTAAGCTTGGGGGAGTTGATACATCCATTTTGCATCATGCTTATACGTTGATGTTTATTGCTTTATGGGCTGTTATTACATGTTTTGTCACAATACTTATGCCTTTTCTCTCTTATTTTACAAGGTTTACATGAAGTGGGATAATGCTGGCAGCTGGAATTCTGGGCTGAAAAAGGAGCAAACTCTGTAAACCTATTCTGCACAACTTCAAAAGCCCCAAAACTCAACCGAACTATGTTTCAGAAAATATAAAAATTATTTGGCGAAAGAAGTCCACGAGGGGGGCCACCGGCTGTCCACGAGGGTGGGGGCGCGGCCCCTTCCCAGGGCGCGCCCCCTGCCTCGTGGGCCAGCCGGAAGGCCCCCGATGCCCATCTTCTCCTATATGAGGTGTTTTGACCTTGAAAACATTGTAAGGAGGCTTTCGGGACTAGACGCCGCCATCTCGAGGCGGAACCGAGGCGGAAACCAATCTAGGGCTCCGGCAGAGCTATTCTGCCGGGGATACTTCCCTCCGGGAGGGGGAAATCGTCACCGCCGTCATCACCAACAACTCTCCCATCTTGGGGAGGGCTATCTTCCTCAACATCTTCACCAGCACCATCTCCTCTCAAACCCTAGTTCATCTCTTGTATCCAATCTTTGTACCCAAACCTCAGATTGGTACCTGTGGGTTGCTAGTAGTGTTGATTACTCCTTGTAGTTGATGCTAGTTGGTTTATTTGGTGGAAGATCATATGTTCAGATCCATTATGCATATTAATACCCCTCTGATCATGAACAATATTATGTCTTGTGAGTAGTTACTTTGGTTCCTGAGGACATGGGAGAAGTCTTGCTATTAGTAGTCATGTGAATTTGGTCTTCGTTCGATATTTTGATGAGATGTATGTTGTCTCTCCTCTAGTGGTGTCATGTGAACATCGACTACATGACACTTCACCATTATTTGGGCCTAGAGGAAGGCATTGGGAAGTAATAAGTAGATGATGGGCTGCTAGAGTGACAGAAGCTTAAACAATAGTTTATGTGTTGCTTCGTAAGGGGCTGATTTGGATCCATATGTTTCAGGCTATGGTTAGGTTTACCTTAATACTTATTTTGTAGTTGTGGATGCTTGCATTAGAGGTTAATCATCAGTGGGAGGCTTGTCCAAGTAAGGACAACACCCAAGCACCGGTCCACCCACATACCAAATTATCAAAGTACTGAACGCGAATCAGATGATCGTGATGAAAACTAGCTTGACGATAATTCCCATGTGTCCTCGGGAGCGCTTTCCTTTATATAAGAGTTTGTCCAGGCTTGTCCTTTGCTACAAAAAGGATTGGGCCACCTTGCTGCACCTTATTTACTTTTACCTTTTGTCACTTGCTACCAATTATCTTATCACAAAACTATCTGTTACCTATAATTTCAGTGCTTGCAGAAAATACCTTACTGAAAACTGCCTATCATTTCCTTCTGCTCCTCGTTGGGTTCGACACTCTTACTTATCAAAAGGACTACGATAGATCCCATACACTTGTGGGTCATCATGCTCCCTGGCATCGGCGCTAGAAATTCCTTTTGATGTCACTTAATGCTACGTCGGTTTTTCCCCAAAGAGGAAGGGATGATGCAGCACAACGGCGGTAGGTATTTCCCTCAGATGTAGGTTATCGAACCAGTAGGAGAACCAAGCAACACAACGTAAACAGCACATGCACACAAATAATAACACCTCGCAACCCGACATGTTAAAGGGGTTGTCAATTCCTTTCGGGTAACTAACGTGAGAGAGAGATAAATATTGGTAAATTGGTTGATAAATAAGATAAATTGCAGCAAGGTATTTTTGGGTTTTTGGTTTAGTAGATCTGAAAATACAAGCAACGGCAAATAGATCACAAAGGCAAATATATAAGAAAGAAGACCCGGGGGCCGTAGGTTTCACTAGTGGCTTCTCTCGAGAAAAATAGCAACAGTGGGTGAACAAATTACTGTTGGGCAATTGATAGAACTTCAAATAATCATGACGATATCCAGGCAATGATCATCACATATGCATCATGTCCAAGATTAGTAGACCAACTCCTGCCTGCATCTACTACTATTACTCCACACATCGACCGCTATCTAGCATGCATCTAGTGTATTAAGTTCATGGAAAAACGGAATAATGCATTAAGAACGATGACATGATGTAGACAAGATCCGTATATCTATGGCGTTAGATATAAATCTCGTCGTTTTATCCTTAGTGGCAATGATACATACGTGTCGGTTCCCCTTCTGTCACTGGGATCAAGCATTGTAAGATCGAACCCACTACCGGGCACCTCTTCCCATTGCCAAACAAAACCCAATATCAGAGAAGAAATACGAGGCTATAAGCAATCATGCATATAAGAGATCAAAGAACTCAAATAACTTTCATGGATATAAAAAGATAGATCTGATCATAAACTCAAAGTTCATCGGATCCCAACAAACACACCGCAAAAAGAGTTACATCATATGGATCTCCAAGAGACCATTGTATTGAGAATCAAGAATGACAGAGAAAGCCATCTATCTACTAACTACGGACCCGAAGGTCTACAAAGAACTACTCACGCATCATTGGAGAGGCACCAATGGAACTGGTGAACCCCTCTGTGATGGTGTCTAGATTGGATGTGGTGTTTCTGGACTCTGCGGCGGCTGGATGAACATTTCGTCGACACCCCTGGGGTTTTGGGAATATTGGGGTATTTATAGAGCTAAGAGGTGGTCCGGGGGGCACCCGAGGTGGGCACAACCCACTAGGGCGCGCCTGGGCCTCCTAGCGTGCCCTGGTGTATCGTGCCCTCCTCGGGACTCCCCCAGGTGCCACCAGGGCCCAATGTCTTCCTTCTGGCCCATAAAAAATCACAAAAATAGTTTTGCGGTGTTTGGGCTCCGTTTGATATTGATTTCATGCGATGTAAAAAACATGCAGAAAATAGCAACTGGCACCTGGCACTTGGCACTATGTCAATAGGTTAGTACCAAAAAATGATATAAAATGACTATAAAATTATTGTAATACATCCAAGAATGATAATATAACACCATGGAACAATCAAAAATCATAGATACGTTGGAGACGTATCAGCGGCGCCCCAAGAGGGATACGGGAGCCACATGTGTCGTCGCTGCCAAGCAACGGCAAGCCGTGCGGAGCTTTCATCCCGGCCCAAGACCAGAATCCAAACCAACGAAGAACATATAAGGGAGCGGATCGCTGGGTGAGTCTTCCGCTACAGTAAGGAAGGACATGCTCATCCATGACGCAGAGAGGTGACACCGTATGCCACCGGCCTCCCCACCACATACGCCGACCGCCACCGGCCGTCCTCGCCACACAAAGGCAAATACTGGTCGGACTGTCGCCCATAGCCGCCGCTCTGGCATCCGGGATACACAGAAGGTCGCCGCCTACCAGAATCCCACCGCCGTGCGCGCGTCGGACAAGGCCGACCCTGAACACCGCCGGCACCACGCCAACACCTCCGGGCACCCCCAACCACGCCGGTGAAGGGAGCCACCTAGGCACGCGTCCACCACTGCTCCGGGTCGCTGGCCGGCACACAAGCCCAGACAACTCGAAGGAAGAATAGATCTGGGCTGGGGGGCCGAGATCCGCCGCCACCGGAGTCCCCTAGTGCCACACGCCGGTGACCAGGGGCACGTCATCCACCGCTGGGCCGCACCACCACCTCCTGGCCTCGCAGCCACCCGATCCACACACGCCCGCCGCTAGGAACCTCGCCGATC
>LR738714.1:50707460-50720455 GCA_902687465.1 Secale cereale | reverse complement strand
CCCCCCCCCGGTGAAATCTCGTTGGGTATTAGTACTGATATATACATTTTTTTAGCAACAAGTACTGATATATACGTATAACTGCAGCCTAATGTGCTAGTTAGATGCTATATGGCCCAGTGTTTCAGCCCAAAGGCCCGACATAGAAGAATCGTTAGGTTTTACGCATCAGAAAAATAGGTGTAACATCCCAATTTTCTCGAATTTGGAATGTTAATAGGATCATTCCTTTGCATCATGTTTTCTATTATTATCTTGAAATTTCTAAATATTGATAATAGTTTGGAGTTGTTGAAACTCAAGAGTTTAATAGTTGTTATAATGCTCTTTGTATGCTTGCATTGCATAGAATATATTTTTGAGTATATAGGTTTTAAAAATGTTCATAATGTCCAGAATAATGTTTCTAGTACATTTGATATGTTACTTTATTTTTAGCAATTTCCAGAGTATTTTCGTTGGTGTGTTATTTTGCTGTTTTAGTGGCCTATTGCATGAAATTGATTTTACAAAATTTCATTATAGGTGGAACTAGTGTTCCTATATTTTGTATTAGTATTATTGATTTTATTGTATGTATACATATTTTTTCTTTGGATTTAATTGTGCTGTTCTTATTTTAGTTTTGTTTTTCTGCTGTTTGTTTTTAATAAAAAAAAAGAAGGATCGCAGTGCAGCGCACTGTGCGCTACCGCAGCCCACCACCCGTGGCCTAACCGGGGCTTCGCCCGCGCGCGCAGCGCCAGCCGCAAGCAGGCTTTCGGCCCATCCCCGCTCGGACACAGCTCGCACCGCAACCAGTTTTTTTTTCCTTCTCCCACCTGTCTCTCCCGCTGACAGTGATGGCCCAGGTGTCATCCCTCTCCTCTGCCGTGTTCTTCCTGGAGTCCGGCTCCCGATCCAAAATACGATCGAATCGATCGATCTTATGCCCTAGGCCGCGGGGAATACCCTATATTAGATCATCAACCCCTCCTCTTCCGATTTTTGCCCAAATCGCCGCCTCCCGTGCCCGTTTCGCCACGCCCGGATCTCGCCGGAGTGCCGCCGCGGTTGACCTCCGCCACCACCGTTTCCGTCGTCGACAGTGAGTCCCAGCACCTCTCCTCCCCTCTGTGGCCTTCGCCCCGATCTCCTCTACCTCCCTCATTCGTTAAATCGCACAGGGGAGCACCGTACCGAGCTCTAGGATCTCGCCCCGAAGCAGATCACCGCCGCCGCTCTAGCCAGTAGCCGCTGTCGCCTGCAGAGGAGGCCCCCGCCGCCGTTGAACACCACCACCACCTCCGCCGCACGAAGACGCCTCCGCCCAGCACCTCTCCTTCGCCGGAGGAGCGCCACCGTCGCCGCCCGAGCCGCGTCGCCGTCGTCTTGCCCAAGTCCGGCGGCTGCCCTGCTTTTGTTTCACCGGTGAGCATCCACGTCCGTCTGATCTGAGTTGGACGGCCTGGATTAGATTTGTTTTGTTTTTCTCTTTGAATAGGTATGCATTACTTAGCGGCCGTTCGTCTGTTAGACAAAACAGCAAACACCTTTCAGCCTCTCACGTCATGCCACGTGTCACATCCACAGCCGCAGCAGTTCTTCAAAGAAATCTAATTTTGGCACAATATATTTTTGACAGATTCTATGCCAAATGTTCAATTAGGTATATCTTTTAGCCTACAACTCCAAATTCATCGATTCTTTTTCCTGTGTACTCGTAGAGACCAGGAGAATATTGTAGAACCAAAATTTCATATGTTTGCACTGTTTAAATTTGAATTTGTTTAAATTTGAATTCAAACTTCTGGAGGCCATATCTTTTAAACCATAGATCCAAATCAATTGATTCTTTTTGCATTGTGACCCTACTAGCATGTAGATATTATTTACTTACTGATATGTTTTGTTAGTTGAGTTTTATTTGAATTCTTCGTTGTTTACTTTATTGTGAGCTATGCGAGTACGGTTTATTTATTGGTACCTTCGTTATCGTATAGATTGTCCGGAGTGTCAAGCGAATTAGAATTAAGCGTTAGAGTACTTCAACACCATTCCAGGCAAGTTTGCACTTTTGATTTTGCTCATCCTATATTCTGCTATGCAAGTGTGGTTTCATGATATGATAAATGTTTGGCTTGATATGTGTATCTTGTGTTGCCATGTTTTGTTGATGATTATGGTATGTGATGGTGTGATCAACTTGCTATGGTAGACGTTGGCATGTGTCGCTTGATGCATGGGAGTGGTGAGTCTTTATAGCTGTAGGCTCGGGGCTTTTTCTCAGGTGAATGCGTCAATGGCTGAGCGCTCTACTGTCCCTAGAGAATGCGTCATGACTGAGCGCACTTGAGTTGTCGGGGCTTTTTCTCACGTGAATGCGTCACTGGCTGAGCGCTCTACTGTCCCTAGAGAATGCGTCAGGGCTGAGCGCACTTGAGACATCTTGGAGATCTTTATCATCCGGGTTTGTGTATACCTTGCCTATGTCGTGGAGGTAGGTGAAGGTAGTCTTACGCGGAAATCAAATTTGAGTGTTCTGTTATCACACTTTTCTTGTGGATGTAGGTTTGCTTTATCATATTGTGTAATTTGCCAATACATTCAATGTGTTGACCCTTCGTGGCTGCAACTTATCATGTTGCAGGTTTTTCAGATGATCATTGAGATACAGTAGGGTCGCGAGTCTTCACTCAACATCTTCTCCAGTGGGCATTGATGGACTCATAGTTTATTTATGCTACATTTCCGCTGTTATTGAATAAAGTTAGTTACGTGCTACTCAGTTTGTAATACTTTATAAATTCTGGATCATACGTTATAGTAAATGATGCACTTGTTATTTGATATTCTTATGTACTGTGTGTGCTAGTGAGTCGATCCAGGGACTAGCACGGTAAGCACAGAGACATCGAATCTTATCAGATTCGGGTCGTTACAATAGGAACAAACAACGCACAGCCGTAGAGATCGAGTACTCAGTTTCCTTTTCATTGGCTTCGTGTGTTCCAGCGTCGCCGCCTCACGGGTCTCACCGCCCCCTTCAAGCAATCGAATCCATGGCTGGTCAGCTGCTTCGCATATTGAACTTGGCAACATACATTCATACCTCAATCTCAAGGTACGCCGCAATCCAAAAGAAAACCACTAGATTTGTCAGATAGAACATGAAATATATATTGCGATTCTTGGTGAATTAGTAGAATTGCATGTAAGATAATTGTTTTTTAGGAATACTTTACTTTATCAATTAGATCAATAAGAATATAATTTAGAAATCAAATTTTACTATCAGTGATATTTGAGAGATTATCCATACAATGGAGTAACAGCAAAACCAAGGCCGCTTCCAATATAGTTATTTCATATCTGATGAGATTATCCACATATCCAATGATGTTACTCGTCGAGCTACATTTAAACAAATAGAAATGTATTTTCTTATTATCAAACAATTGTTATATGCATTCAATTCAGTGATACTTTTGAGAATATATCCCTTCGCAAAAAAAGAGGCCTTAATGTCCTCTATCATTATATTCATCGCCCCCCTCATGTTCAAATCCTGGCTCCGCCCCTGGTTGGCTCGCGGCGCTGCTTAAGCGGGCGAGGTGGGACTAAATACGTTAGAGTTCTCAACAAGTTAACAGAGGCATTAGTAAACCTGCCTCTGCGTTTCACTACCGGTTCTCCTGTTTGGATTTCTTGGCCCAACTAAGTGATAGTGGCCCAGATCCCCCAACAGCCCAATAATGTGGCTTAACTCATACTCATGGGCTGACCATGATAGTACATAATCAAAGTTGTCAAGTAGCCAAAACGACATGATTAACTAACTAATGCTTCCCCTAACAACTTTGCTAGCACCTGGCAGCTCACGGAATGATTTATATTTTAGCCTGGATTAGCAACGTTTCCTAAATTAGTTTATTTTATTTAATCTAATAAAAGCAAACCTTCTTCGGTGTGCAGGGATTTAACTTTAAGAACTTGATGAAACTATAAAGACTATTGAAATTTCCAATGTCCATGTCGGTTACAGAGTGCCAACCACTTGTTGTATTAATTCTTTGGAATATTACAACAGAAATATCCCCAGCAAAAATGCAACTCTTTATAACCAACTATATATATGTTCATTGTTCAATGACAAGCAGCCAACCTGATTACGTTTCCGACAGAATAATTCATCCTGACACTGCAAGTTCTCACATGGTACGTTGTCCATGAAACTAGAGAACTGCACTTATTGCAGTCAGACTCTTAAGTCTTCCTTGACTAATGACTAGACCGTTGACACAATGGAGATCCTCACAAAACAAGCGTATATTACCCTTTTTCCATAGTAGATGCTGCATTTCATAGCAGTAATATGACGACCTAAGTATTATGTTCAAGTACTGTTTGACATGAGCCGTTCGCTATCTCAGAAAATAATCAACAAAATAAATTTTTATGTTAAAGTTAAACACGGAAGCGACTATTCAAGTGTTCAGTAAGAACTTCAAGACAGCGCTAAGTATACAATTCCTGCAAGCCACTGCTATGTACCCCTCCACAATACTAACAGTTTGTTATGCACAAACAAGGACTCCAGACAAGTAAATTAGCAGTAATAGTTAACCAAAGCAATTAGGCCTAATTTTTTCCTTGTGTTGGGTAAAATAATGGTTAATTATCGGGTTAGCCAAAGCAATTAGGACTAAAAATGTTTACTTTGTATTGGTTGGGGTGCGCCTGCCTGGGCTGTAGTGCAACGCCTAGGCGACACTTGAGGGCCCCAGTGGCAAGCCACTGTGGTGGACCCTCCCCCACAAAAAATAAATTTAATATCGTTGTGGGCACATGGCCCACATATCAGATATTAAACTGATAAGAACAGATACTACACTTGATCTTAGCCAAAAGGCCGAGAAAGGTATGCTTTAGAACGCTGCCCTGAGTCTCCTCTTATAGCTCGGTTGGCTCGCGGCGCTGCTTAAGCGGGCGAGGTGGGACTAAATACGTTAGAGTTCTCAACAAGTTAACAGAGTCATTAGTAAACCTGCCTCTGCGTTTCACTACCGGTTCTCCTGTTTGGATTTCTTGGCCCAACTAAGTGATAGTGGCCCAGATCCCCCAACAGCCCAATAATGTGGCTTAACTCATACTCATGGGCTGACCATGATAGTACATAATCAAAGTTGTCAAGTAGCCAAAACGACATGATTAACTAACTAATGCTTCCCCTAAACAACTTTGCTAGCACCTGGCAGCTCACGGAATGATTTATATTTTAGCCTGGATTAGCAACGTTTCCTAAATTAGTTTATTTTATTTAATCTAATAAAAGCAAACCTTCTTCACTTGGGTGTGCACGGATTTAACTTTAAGAACTTGATGAAACTATAAAGACTATTGAAATCTCCAATGTCCATGTCGGTTACAGAGTGCCAACCACTTGCTGTATTAATTCTTTGGAATATTACAACAGAAATATCCCCAGCAAAAATGCAACTCTTTATAACCAACTATATATATGTTCATTGTTCAATGACAAGCAGCCAACCTGATTACGTTTCCGACAGAATAATTCATCCTGACACTGCAAGTTCTCACATGGTACGTTGTCCATGAAACTAGAGAACTGCACTTATTGCCGTCAGACTCTTAAGTCTTCCTTGACTAATGACTAGACCATTGACACAATGGAGATCCTCACAAAACAAGCGTATATTACTCTTTTTCCATAGTAGATGCTGCATTTCATAGCAGTAATATGACGACCTAAGTATTATGTTCAAGTACTGTTTGACATGAGCCGTTCGCTATCTCAGAAAATAATCAACAAAATAAATTTTTATGTTAAAGTTAAACACGGAAGCGACTATTCAAGTGTTCAGTAAGAACTTCAAGACAGCGCTAAGTATAGAATTCCTGCAAGCCACTGCTATGTACCCCTCCACAATACTAACAGCTTGTTATGCACAAACAAGGACTCAAGACAAGTAAATTAGTAGTAATAGTTAACCAAAGCAATTAGGCCTAATTTTTTCCTTGTGTTGGGTAAAATAATGGTTAATTATCGGGTTAGCCAAAGCAATTAGGACTAAAAATGTTTACTTTGTATTGGTTGGGGTGCGTCTGCCTAGGCTGTAGTGCAACGCCTAGGCGACACCTGAGGGCCCCAGTGGCAAGCCATTGTGGTGGACCCTCCCCACAAAAAATAAATTTAATATCGTTGTGGGCACATGACCCACATATCAGATATTAAACTGATAAGAACAGATACTACACTTGATCTTAGCCAAAAGGCCGAGAAAGGTATGCTTTAGAGTGTTGCCCTTCGCCTCCTCTTATAGCTATCTTGACCGACTGCGCTGCTTACACGGTCGAGGTGGGACTAAACAAGTCAATAGGTATAGTCATTAGAAGCCTGCCTCTGCGTTTCCTGCCATTGTTCTCGTTGGACTTCTTGGCCCAACTAGAGATTAGTAGCCCAGATGCCTCAACTGCCCAGCAATTATGTGGCTTAACTCATAGTCATGGCTTCTTCTATTTGACGCATTCTGCGTCAAGTAGTCGATGTTCGCACAGACCAGATCAAGGTAGAGGTCGAACTGGGCTTAGCCCATCTGTGAAGCTAACGAGTACAGGCATCCGGTTTTGGGAACATTCTGTAACGTTCCAGCCTGGGTTTTCTGGTTTTGTGAAGATTCTAGAATGTTCCTGAATCTTTTTTTTTACTGATTTTTCTTTTTTTACTAATCGTTTTTCTCATTTTTTTTGTTACTTTTTTCTTCAGTTTCGTTTCTTTATGTTTTTTTTTTCAAAAAAATTCCCAACGTCTTCAGAAAAAAATGATGATTTCAATTAATAATTCCGTTGCAATACTTGTTTGCTAATTTAAAAGAATATTCATGTTTCCAAAAATTGTTCGGAAGATTAAAAAATGTTCTCATTTCTAAAATTTATTCACAAATTCTAAAAAACTGTTCATGTCTTAAATTGTGTTTGGGGGTTTAAAAAGATGTTCCATTTCAATAATTATGTGGATTTTTAAGGATAAAAAATAATGTTTTCAAATTTTGTTCCGGAATTTAGAAAAATGTTTGCTTTCAGAATTTATCTTGGAATTTCAAGAAATGATCGTGTTTTGTAAAAATGTTTGTGCTTTCAAATTTTGTTCCAGAGTTTCTTCAAATGTTAACGTTTTCCAAAGAAAATAGGAATTTCGAAAAAGGTTCCCATTTCGAAAAAAATCTTCACTGTTCTTTTTTCCCAGAGTTTCAAAAAAGTGTTCACTATTTTCAAAAAAATCGCCTTTTTTCTGAAAATGTGTGAGTTTTTTAATATTTTGTTCAAAAATTTAAAAATTATTCACGTTTCATAAAAAAATCCTTTAAAAAAATATTTTGGGTTCAAAATTTCAAAAATATTCGGATCTGCGATGGTTTTGGTTCTTAATTGATTCGCACAGCCAAATATTCAGATACGGTCATTAGTTGAACTGGTAATAGCATGTTTTGGGGAACTGGAGCCCCTGCGTTCGATACCGATAGAACGCGACTTTTTTGGTTTTTTGGGTCTCCTGGCTGGTTCACCGCTGATCGCTAGCTTGGGCCGGTCTAGCCGGATATCTGCCTGTGCCGCAAAGAGCTCCCCAATCCCCATAGTCATGGCCTGATCATGGTAGGGCATAATTAGTTGTCAAGTACTCCCTTGAGTCACTTATTTTGGGACGGAGGGAATAGTACATGAGTTAATAGTGGTTAATTAACTATTGCTACCCCTCAAGAAAGTTAATTAACCGTTGTTGGCTCCTGCAACTCATCCAAGAATTCGTATTTGGTTGCGAACCAACCTGTGGTTGAGATAGTTAGGTGGACAGTGATATCCCCAATCCATCAGGGTTCAAATCCTGGTGCTCACATTATTCCTGGATTTATTGTAGGATTTCCGGCGATGCGCTTTCAGTGGGAGAAGACGTTCCCGTCGACGACGAGGCGCCTACGTTGACTTCGTAAATCTCAAGATGATATGCCGGCTCAATCTCTCAGAGGTGCTCATAAGGGTAGAGTGTGCGTGTGTGCGTTCATAGGGGTGAGTGTATGCGTGTGTATATGAGCGTTTGCGTCTGTACGGATTCTCAAAAAAAATTCGCATTTGGTTAGCAAAGTTTCCTAAATCTATACTTTTATAAAAACAAAGTTGGTGTTGATGGTGTGCCTACCATCCTGCAATATAGGCCGTCCAATCTATATCTGACGGATAGGAAGAAAACTATGACAATTTTGCAAAAAAATACCCGCACTTCTCTCCATATTTGCAGATAAGGTCTTCCTTCGTTTATCCTTACCTCCCACAGGATATATAAACTACTCATATGAATGCATCTTGATGTTCACGGGCATCTTGCTAGTTAGTTTATTTAATTAAATGATAGTATAGTTCCTGTCATTTGGGTGTTGCATGGATTTAACCTCAATAACTCGATGAACATGTGAAACTACATCTAAACTACCCCAATTAGCGTTGCTCGCAGAGAAGTCGATGCATTGTTCCAGTCAGTTAAGTGTGCTGTATTCACAAGGTTACAGAGTGCCAACCACTTCTTGAATTTTTTTTCTCAATTAGAATAGTATTAGCAGCGATACTTTCTTTCTCCTCGATCCAAACCGAACCACTGTACGCTGATGAGTGCCTATGTTTTCTTTTGCGAATAAACTCTTGTATTACTTAAACCATGGTTCGGCCATGTGTTCTACCAAAATTAGCCATAGCATGGCTAGCACAATTGCCATTACGACGAATATGAGTAATAGAAGAGTCTCTCTCCCCCATACTTTGTTGGATCTCCCTGATGATGAAGGAGTGATTGGATAATTTTCTCCCATCTCTTTTCAACATATTAACAGCCTCTAGACAGTCTGACTCAATATCTATGGGAAGGTTACTCCACTGCAAAGCCAAGAGAAACCCTTCCCGAATAGCAAGCACTTCAGATTCCAAGACATCTTCACAATTTGAAAAGTGTCTACATTACCATAAAATTATCTTGCCGAGGTGGCCTCTAAGAACCATGCCGTCCCCGCAACTCTATCATGGACCGAGCCGTCTGTGTTTAATTTGACACGACCTTGGCTTGGAGGCAGCCAAGAGACGCCACTAGGCTCAGTGATATCGCGTGCTTGTTGAATCAAAGGAAAGGTGGTAGGGGTTGCAATCATCTTCCCTTTAACAAAATCTGCTTTGGGGGTCTAACTTCAGAGTAGTTAATGAGTCCAAGCAGCTCGACAAGAATCGGACTGAGACATCAATGGGAGGCGTTGGTTTTGCATGCACTATTTCATTTCTCACATGCAAAACTCTCCATAGTAGCATCAGGACACGAACACGCACATGTTCTGAAACATCTCGCAACAGTTGCAGGAACCAGTCCTCATGTTGTTTTATGTTTGACAGAGGAGGTAGCTCCCAAACATGTGACATCGCCATCCAAAGCCGCCGTGCATTATCACAAGAGAACATGGAACATATCTTCGTCCTCTCTGCCACATACCGGGCATAGGGTGTGTACCTCCAAAGTTCTACGCTTCTTGTTGGACCAGGTAGCCAGTGAGTTTGTTGCGGCTCTCCATGCGAAGGAAGGAACCTTTGGCGGAGCTGGGCAGGACCATATTTGCTTCTATACATCCCGTCTTCCATCCGGTGCACTGCTACATGATGGTAGTGAAGAAATGTTCTCCGCTGCAGCTAGCCAGTAGGCACTCCGAACAGAAAAGAGACCACTTTTATCTGGACCCCATGCTACAAAACCCTCACCAACGCGAGGAGAGGGGTGAATGCTAAGAATAGAATGAACATCCACAGGAAAAAAATATTGGTTCAGACGTACCACGTCCCAATTTCCATTGTGATCAAGAAGCTCGGACACCCATTTGTAGCGACATCTCCCTCGCTTGGATAGCATAGAGCCTGTTGTGCCACGAACAATCGAGCGGCCACGCCAAATTCATACCTTTTGTCCATTTTCAATTCGCCAAATCAACCCTTTCTTTAGAAGATCAAGGCCATGGCAAACAGCTTGCCAGGTGGAAGAGGGGTTTACCGCAAATACTGTACCCTCGAGCCTCCCACTCGGATAATACTTGGCTTTGAGTAATCTTGCACACAAACTCTCTGGACATACAACGAGTCTCCAAGCTTGTCTCGCCAACAAAGCTTGATTAAATAGACGGAAATCTCTAAATCCGAGCCCTCCTTGTGATTTTGGCCTCGTCATTTTTTCCCAAGCATATAAATGAGTTTTCCTCTTATCCTTTTCCGCACCCTAAAAGTAATAACGGACCATACGGTTCAGATCATCGCAAACGCCCAAAGGAACTTTGAGGACACTCATAATGAAGGTAGAGATAGGTTGTGCAACAAATTTGATTAAGACTTCCTTAGCCGCTTGAGTATGGTACCCATCAAAAGCGAATAAACGCTTAGTTAGCTTTACTTGCAGATTCTGGAACTTTTCCTTCATCATCCTTCCATCCGGAGTGGGTAATCCCAAGTATTTTTCTTCAAAATTAGAAATAGTGGGAAGACGAGATGGGCCTAAGAGCATCTCCAGCCGCGCCCCCAACAGGCCCCCCAGGCCACTTTTTCCGCGTCGGCGCCGAAAAAACGCCCCAGTCGCGCCCCAAGACCCCGAGATCCGCCGGCTCGGCGCGTTTTTTGGCCCGACGGTCGCAGGCCGGACCCGGCGCACTGGGGTCACTTGGGGGCTCCGGCGCAAGTGGAAAGCACGTCTGGCCCATGCTGTCAGACGAAAACGCGAACCAACCGTCCATTTCCCCCCTCCCCCCGCGCGTTCGGCCGCCGGACTGCCGATCCCGCCGCTGCCCGCCGCCCACCACCGCTAGATAGGCCGTTCCATGACGGGAAAGAGAAGAGGTTTCGACGGCGGCAGACACTCCGCCAACGCCCGGGCGATTTTTTCGGCGTTGCGGCCGCGCAGGGCAGTGTGCCCGCGGGTCTGCGTCCAGCACGCCCGCAAGGTGTTCGGCGGTTTGCCTACCCCGGCAATGGACTCAGACGACGAGGAGATGCTCGCCGCGTTGTTGGAGGAGGAAGCCCATGCCGACATTCATGAAGAGGAACATCTCATGGTCCTCGCCGCCCTCGCCGGCCTACTCGTGAGCAATGAAAAGCCGCGGCGAGGTGGCTCAGCGCCGGGGCGGATGAAAGCAAAGAACAAGGCTACTTCATGCTCAACTCCGAATACTTCGCCGATGCTCCACTGCACGGCGACAAAGTATTTTGGCGCCGTTATCGAATGAGCCGAAAGCTTTTCCTCAGGATTGTGAATTCCATCCGGGAGTTTGACAGCTACTTCAAATGCAAGAAGGATTGCACCGGCAAACTTGGATTCACCTCAATCCAGAAATGCACGACAGCGATGAGGATGCTTGCATACAGAGCTCTGTGTGATTCACTCGACGACTATGGGCGCATGGACGAGTCCACCACCATTGAGTGTTTCTACAAGTTCTGCAGGGCAGTGGTGGCAGTGTTT
The DNA here is from genome assembly GCA_902687465.1 of Secale cereale. Taxonomy (NCBI): domain Eukaryota; kingdom Viridiplantae; phylum Streptophyta; class Magnoliopsida; order Poales; family Poaceae; genus Secale; species Secale cereale. The sequence goes on along the minus strand of LR738714.1, from coordinate 50,708,928 downwards.
GGAAAGCAATACTTGCCAACACCAAATGCGGAAGACACTGCTCGGATCCTAGCACAGAATGCAGCGAGAGGATTCCCTGGGATGCTTGGAAGCATCGACCGCATGCACTGGAAATGGAAGAAATGTCCATTTTCTTGGCAGGGGATGTACAAAGGCACCAAAGGCGGTTGCGGTGTGGTACTAGAGGCAGTGGCCACACAGGACCTCTGGATTTGGCACGCCTTCTTTGGTATGCCAGGAACTCACAATGATATCAACGTGCTGCAGTGCTCCCCTGTCTTTGCCAAGCTTGTCGAAGGTCATTCTCCTCCGGTGAACTTCGAGGTCAATGGACGGCAGTACAACATGGGGTACTACCTAGCTGATGCCATCTATCCAAGATGGTCGACATTTGTGAAGACTATCTCAAACGCTGTGCCAGGAGACAAGTAGTCCAACTTTGCCAAGGTTCAGGAGTCTTGCAGGAAGGATGTCGAGCGGGCATTTGATGTGTTGCAGTCTCGATTTGCTGTTGTCTGGTACCCTGCTCAGACATGGTCGAAAGATCAAATGTGGGAGATCAAATGTGTGAAGAAATATGAGTTTCATTTGTTGAACTATATAATTTGTGTTAAACTATTTTTGTTGAACTATATATTTTTTATTAATTTTCTGTGATGAATAATGCGATAGATAAATTATTTGTGTTGAGAATTCACGGTGATCCACGCCCAACCACGTCGAAAATGGGCCGATTCGCGCCGCTATCGGGCCATTTTCACCCTTTATTGGGCCGAAAAATGAGCCTGCTTCGACGCCTGGGTGCGATCTGGGGACGACGGCTGGGTGCCAAACCACCTTCAGGGCCGACGTGTGAAGAAATATGAGTTTTATTTGTTGAACTATATAATTTGTGTTAAACTATTTTTTGTTGAACTATATATTTTTTATTAATTTTCTGTGATGAATAATGCGATAGATAAATTATTTGTGTTGAGAATTCACGGTGATCCACGCCCAACCACGTCGAAAATGGGCCGATTCGCGCCGCTATCGGGCCATTTTCACCCTTTATTGGGCCGAAAAATGAGCCTGCTTCGACGCCTGGGTGCGATCTGGAGACGACGGCTGGGTGCCAAACCACCTTTAGGACCGACTATATGCCGGCTCACCCCCAGGCGGCGGTTTTTACGCCTCCTGGGGGCCAACGAGCGAGAGATGCTCTAAGGCATGCATCCCCATGGCAGTTGGTCACCTTGTTCTGGTTGGCTGTACCAGCACTCCAGCAGACAGTGCCGTTCAGGAGGGTCTGCCACAATCCGAGGGTCTGCCCAGTTCCGGCGTAACACAATCACATGCACTGCAGCTCACACACAGTTCTGAGAAACTCGAGATGAGTCCAACCTCCCCCGCATAGTGCCAGCTCCATCGCTTGCGCGCACAAGCAAGGGCTCGACTCCTCTTTTTTTTTTTTTTTTTTTTTTTTTTT
>LR738714.1:50613890-50707131 GCA_902687465.1 Secale cereale | reverse complement strand
CCACTCACCACGTCCCACAGGACGAAGCCACGCCCTCACCCCCGGCGCCCTACACCTCCGTCTCCGCCGAGCCCTCGCCCCCGGCCCCCTACGCCTCCCACGCCAACGCCGCCCCCGTACACTCCGTCCCCTCCGTCCCCTCCTGAACCCACGCCACCCCCATACGCCCCGGCCCCGATGCCATCTCCCTTCCTCGAGCACGGTGCGGAAGCCGACTCTGCTGGCGTACAGGCCGCCGCCGACGCCGCCGACTACGAGGAGCCGCCGTCGAGGCCGGCCTACAAGCCCAATGTCTAGGGCTGTGACTGTGAGGCCCTGCCAACGCATGCAGGGCCATTCTCATCGAAGATTAAGTAATACGGAGTATGTAGTTTGAATAGTAATGCAGATTGCTTGGTTACCCGCCGTTGATTTGTGTTTGTCGAGAGTTAGCGTGCTTTCATTCATGTGGGTGTGTTGCTACTGTTGTGGTGTTACTGTAAAACTATTATCTGCTAGTATAATGTGGAAATGCAAATGGGAAACTGCATTTGTGTGTCCCGACATGAGTTCAACGTCAATAACATAAGTTCCGCTGATGAGATGTGATGTTTGCATGTCCAAACAGCAAATACTATGGTGCTCATGCCACGCTTGAACAAATACTGACGATCAAGCTCTTTACGTGCGCGCATGCTAAAAGTCAGATAACTGTTTACCCTTTTCTTTTATCTCGTCGCGATGAACGTTTTCCGAATGAGACATGTATTGTCCAAGGGTAGTTAAACTGTAACAATGTTTGCATGGGAGCTAGCGTACGTGAAGCATGTTTCACTGCGCCGGTTTCATTTTAAAACGAATGTTCGTTTTTTCACAAGTCAGCGACCTAAATCATGCCCTGTTCTGGCACCAAAATGTATAAACGTTCAACAGAAAGAGAGTAGAGAAACACACCTTTGTCCAGCAGGGTGTTTATATTACTGTATAAATGTTCCATTATTCGACTTTGAAAAAATCATTCAGTATTTAGAAAACGGTTGAAGATAAGGTTAATGGGCTGGAGGAGCTAGCCAAGTGAAGGAAGATAAGGTTATCAGTCAGTTGAACAACCTCTCCTTTCGGGTGGACAAGGTAATGTGTGTCACCTCATTTGTAGCACTACTGGGTGTTACTCGTTTTGTTCAGACCTCACCTAAACCCTGATCGTTTTGGCATGCATGAAACCAAACGGGTATGGAGCACTGAACAGACTGTCCTTTTTTTTAAACGGTTGACGCCCTCCTGTTGCGTGAGTGAGAAGTAAATCTGAGAATGGTTTCATACTTAAATCATATCCGTACATATATCTCTCAAAACCATACTTGAACCATACCCGTTTAATATCATTTTCAACCCAACCAAAACTAAACCCTCTATTTTTTCCACCCAAACCAATTTAAACCCAATACATAACCGTGGGTTTAAACCCAATACATAACTACGGGTTTGCTTCAATGTATATATGATTGCACAAATCGACATGTTAAGAAGCAAATGACATAGAAAAGACATAAGTGCATCTACAACAGTTTGGGAACAAAGTTATCGTTGAGATACGGTCAACACACAGTAAGAGTCAAAAAGACAATGCCCACGACTGAAAAGCTCACTGACAAGTGTATTAAAACCAATTGCTTAGCTAAAGCAAAAGTAAACACATTCGATTTGCATGTGTTTCCCCACAATACATAATTACATAGTGCAACGCAGCATGTACGCGGATCAAAGATACTCATTGTCGATGCAGTGTTGCTTATTGCACATAACCAATGCCCAGAAACCGGTTTGGACCCATAGTTTATAACCGTTAATAACCAAACTGTTTAAGCCCATAACCAACTATACCCAAATTGGTTTCTTCACATACCCAAACCAAAACCAAACTAAAAAACATTCAACCCAATAAAACCTGAACCAATCAAACCCAAAGTAAGAACCGAACCGTTTCACCCAGTTTTTTAATAACCATTCTCAGGTTTAGTGAGAAGAATGGGATCAATTTCGTACAGGAAACATTTTAGTGCTTTTAAGCATATATAGAGGAAATGCATATGAACATGCACATGTGGCCATGTGGGTGCTTGAGCTGTCCACACCCTCTCGTTTACTTTAAGATCCCTAACATATAAAGTTGGTGTAAAATTTTACTTCCATTCTGAAATTGGAGAAATATTGAAATAAACAGAACAAAGGATGTGAAATGAATGATGCAATTATTAAAATGCACATTATAAGTGACATATATTACTCGTGAATCATCTGAAATTCGGCTAAAATAAGTAAAATAAAACAATGAAATAAATGGAACTCAAATATGATTGAAACGATGGAATCTAAACTAACAACGCTTGTCAAATCGTTCTATATTGTTTACCTTGCCCTGGAGGACATTAACCAATTCCGGTCAGCCTGCGCTTGGGAGATGTAGTTGCATCTGCACTTTTTTGGATTTTCTTTCTCATGTAAATAGCTGCTTGTACCCCTTCTGTTTTCCTACCTTAGTGAAATGGGTAGTGCAGTGCTACTGCTTTTAAGCATATATAGAGGAAATGCATATGAACGTGCACATGTGGGTGCTTGAGTTGTCCACACCCCCTCGTTTACTTTAAGATCCCTAAAATATAAAGTTGGTGTAAAATTTTACTTCCTTTCTGAAGTTGGAGAAATATTGAAATAAACGGAACAATGGATGTGAAATGAATGATGAAATTATTAAAATGCACATTATAAGTGACATATATTACTCGTGAAATGTCGGAAATTCAGCTAAAGTAAGCAAAATTAAACAATGAACTAACTGAAACTCAAATATGATCGAAACAATGAAATCTAAACTAACAACGCTTCTCAAATTGTTCTAGATTGTTTACCTTGCCCTGGAGGACATTAACCAATTTCGGCCAGCCTTCGCTTGGGAGATGCAGTTGCATGTGCACTTTTTTGGATTTTCTTTCTAATGTAAATAGCTGCTTGTAGCCCTTTTGTCTTTCCTACCTTAGTGAAATGGGCAGTGCAGTGCTACTGCATTTCCTGTCAAAAATAGATGTATCTAAGATTGTTCTCGTTTTTAAGGTATTGTTGACAAGAATTCAAATACCAATCATCCAAAATATCGCAATGAAATAAAATGCATGTCTCTTATTTACAGAGAGAGAAGTCTAGGAGCTGTGCATGCAACCATCCTTTTGTGCATACTCTCTTGAAGGAAATATGCCCTAGAGGCAATAATAAAGTTGTTATTTTATATTTCCTTATGTCATGATAAATGTTTATTATTCATGCTAGAATTGTATTAACCGAAAACTTAGTACATGTGTGAATACATAGACAAAACAGAGTGTCCCTAGTATGCCTCTACTTGACTAGCTTGTTAATCAAAGATGGATATGTTTCCTAACCACAAACATGTGTTGTCATTTGATGAATGTGATCACAACATTAGGAGAATGATGTGATGGTAAAGACCCATCCGTTAGCTTAGCATTATGATCGTCTAGTTTTACTGTTATTGCTTTCTTCATGACTTAAACATGTTCCTCTGACTATGAGATTATGCAACTCCCGAATACCAGAGGAACACCTTGTGTGCTATCAATCGTCACAACATAACTGGGTGATTACAAAGATGCTCTACAGGTGTTTCCGAAAGTGTTTGTGGTGTTGGCATAGATCAAGATTAGGATTTGTCACTCCGAGTATTGGAGAGGTATCTCTGGGGCCCTCTCGGCAATACACATCATAATAAGCCTTGCAAGAAAATGACTAATGAGTTAGTCACGAGATGATGTATTACAGAACGAGTAAAGAGACTTGCCGGTAACGAGATTGAACTAGTATGATGATACAGACGATCGAATCTCGGGCAAGTAACATACTGATGACAAAGGAAACAACGTATGTTGTTATGCGGTTTGACCGATAAAGATCTTCGTAGAATATGTAGGAACCAATATGAGCATCCAGGTTCCGCTATTGGTTATTGACCGGAGATGTGTCTCGGTCATGTCTACATAGTTCTCGAACCCGTAGGGTCCGCACGTTTAATGTTTGATGACGATTTGTATTATGAGTTATGTGTTTTTGATGACCAAAGATTGTTCAGAGTCCCGGATGAGATCACGGACATGACGAGGAGTCTCTAAATGGCCGAGACATAAAGATTGATATATTGGACCATATTATTCGGACACCGGAAATGTTCCGGATAGTGTCGGATAAAACCGGAGTGCCGGAGGGGTTATCGGACCCCCCTGGGGAAGTAATGGGCCTTAGTGGTCCTTAGGGGAGAGAGAGGAAAGCAGCCAGGAGGTGACCCCCAAGGGGAGTCCGAATAGGACTAGGGGAGGGGGGCGCGGCCCCTCTTTTCCTCTCCCTCTCCCTCTCCTTCCTTCTTCTCCTAGTTGAACTAGGAAAGTGGGGTTCCAACTCCTACTTGGAGTAGGATCCCCCCCTTGAGCGCGCCCTATAAGGCCGGCCGGCCTACCCCTTGCTCCTTTATATACGGGGGAAAGGGGCACCCTAGAACACACAAGTTGACAATTGTTTTAGCCGTGTGCGGTGCCCCCCTCCAGAGATTCCACCTCAGGTCATATTGTCGTAGTGCTTAGGCGAAGCCCTGCGCGGATCACATCATCAACACCGTCGCCACATCGTCGTGCTGACGGAACTCTCCTTCGTCCTCAACTGGATCAAGAGCTCGAGGGACGTCATCGTGCTGAACGTGTGCTGAACACGGAGGTGCCGTACATTCGGTACTTGGATCGGTTGGATCGTGAATACGTTCAACTACATCAACCGCGTTACTAAACGCTTACGCTTTCGGTCTATGAGGGTACGTGGACACACTCTCCCCACTCGTTGCTATGCTTATCCTAGATAGACCTTGCGTGGTCGTATGAATTTTTTTAAATACTACGTTCGCAACATTGGTATCAGAGCCAGGTCTATGCGTAGATGATATGCATGAGTAGAACACAAAGGAGTTATGGGTGTGGGTATATACATGTTGCTTTCCATTACTAGTTGTTTCTTGATTCGGCGGTATTGTTGGATGAAGCGGCCCGGACCGATATTACATGACCGCGTCATGGGACTGGTTCTACCGACGTGCTTTGCACACAGGTGGCTGGCGGGTGTCAGTTTCTCCAACTTTACTTGAATCGGATTCAATGAACAGGGTTCTTTCTGAAGATCAAAAAGCAATCACTATACCACGTTGTGGTTTTTGTGCCGTAGGTACGAACGGTTAATGCTAGAAGCCGTAGCAGCCACGTAAAACTTGCAACAGGAAAGTAGAGGACGTCTAACTTGTTTTTGCAGGGTATGCTTGTGTTGTGATATGATCAAGACGTGATGAGTTATACGTTTTTGTATGAGATGATTATGTTTTGTAAGTTATCAGCAACCGGCAGGAGCCTTATGGTTGTCTCTTTATTGTATGAATTGCGAAAGCCATGTAATTGCTTTACTTTATCACTATGATTTAGCGATAGTAGTAGTAGCAATAGTTGGCGAGACAACCACGACGCTACTATGGAGATCAATGTGTCAAGCCGGTGACGATGGAGATCATGACGATGCTTTGGAGATGGAGATCAAAAGCACAAGATGATGATGGCCATATCATGTCCCATATTTTGATTACATGTGATGTTTATCTTATTATGCATCTTATTTTGCTTAGTATGACGGTAGCATTATAAGATGATCCCTTACAAAATTTCAAGGTACAAGTGTTCTCCCTGAGTATGCACCGTTGTGACAGTTCATCGTGCCGAGACACCACGTGATGATCGTGTGTGATAAGCTCTACATTCACATACAACGGGTGTAAGACAGTTTTGCACATGCAGAATACTCGGGTGAAACTTGACGAGCCTAGCCTGTACAGACATGGCCTCGGAACACTGGAGACTAAAAGGTCGAGCGTGAATCATGTAGTAGATATGATCAACATAAGATATTCACCGTTGAAAACTACTCCATCTCATGTGATGATCGGACGTGGTTTAATTGATATGGATCACGTGATCATTTAAATGACACGAGGGATGTCTATCTAAGTGGGAGTTCTTAAGTAATATGATTAACTGAACTTTAATTAATCATGAACTTAGTCCTGATAGTATTTGCAAATTATGTTGTAGATCAATAGCTCGCGTTGTAGCTCCCCTATGTTTTGGTATGTTCCTAGAGAAAACTAAGTTGAAAGATGTTAGTAGCAATGATGAGGACTAGGTCCGTGATCTGAGGATTATCCTCATTGCTGCACATAATTATTATGTCCTTGATGCATCGTTAGGTGACAGACCTATTGCAGGAGCATATGCAGACGTTATGAACGTTTGACAAGCTTGGTATGATGCCTACTTGATAGTTTAGTGCGCCATGCTTTATGGCTTAGAACCGGGACTTCAAAAACGTTTTGAACGTCACAGAGCATATGCGATGTTCTAAGAGTTGAAAATAGTATTTTAGACTCATGCCCGTGTCGAGAGGTATGAGACCTCTGACAAGTACTTTGCCTACAAGATGGAGGAGAATAGCTCAACCAATGAGCATGTGCTCAGAATGTCTGAGTACTACAATCACTTGAATCAAGTGGGAGTTAATCTTCCAGATAAGATAGTGATTGATAGAGTTCTCTAGTCACTATCACCAAGTTACTGGAACTTCGTGATGAACTATAATAAGCAAGGGATGACGAAAATGATTCCCGAGCTCTTCGTGATACTAAAATCAACGAAGGTAGAAATCAAGAAAGAGCATCAACTGTTGATGGTTAACAAGACCACTAGTTTCTAGAAAAGGGCAATGGGAAGAAAGGGAACTTCAAGAAGAATGGAAAGCAAGTTGTCACTCCTGTGAAGAAGACCAAAGCTGGACCTAAGCCTGAAACCGAGTGCTTCTACTGCAAAGGAAATGGTCACTGGAAGCGGAAGTTCCCCGAATATTTGGCGGATAAGAAGGATGGCAAAGTGAACAAAGGTATATTTCATATACATGTTATTGATGTGTACCTCACTAGTGTTCATAGTAGCCCCTGGGTATTTGATACTTGTTTGGTTGCTAAGATTAGTAACTCGAAACAGGAGTTACAGAATAAACAGAGACTAGTTGAGGGTGAGATGACGATGTGTGTTGGAAGTAGTTCCAATATTGATATGATCATCATCGCACACTCCCTGTACTTTCGGGATTAGTGTTAAACCTAAGATAAATGTTATTTGGTGTTTGCGTTAAGCATGAACAAGATTGGATCATGTTTATTGCAATACAGTTATTCATTTAAGTGAGAGAATAATTGTTATTTGGTTTACATGAATAAAACCTTCTATGTTTATACACCCAAGGTGAATGGTTTATTGAATCTCGATCGTAGTAATACACATCTATACTACTATTAAAAAAGCAAACATGAATTCATCTACAGACACACCACAAAATGTACACAGGATTATCAGAAGCGTTAGATCAACTCAACTAAATCATATCTAACAGTTGATATTACATCAAGGGTCTGCCATGCAAATAAACGATCCATATTAAATGTTCTGCCGCAGACGCGTAGCAGACTGCCCCGCACACCGCTTCCTCGATTAGCTCCTCAATTTGTGGGGATTAATGTCCCCTAATTTTCTCTCTGCCATAACAAACGATGCGGCTCCTCCTCTGGGATGCTCCCGTCCTCTGCCGCCTCATCAGATGCGAACGCAGATCGCCACCGCCGGCCGCCGGCCGCTCCTCCTCTGCTGCCCCATGGGCACAAGCAAACAGAGCCAATCATCTAGAGCGACCAGAGAGGCAAGTGGCGGAGGAAGGAAGAGATGGCGTCGGCAGTAGCGGGGGAAGAGGAGCACGAGGGGTCTCAGCGCAAGGTCGAGTCATTTCCGCCACAACGCGCGCCCATGCCGCCGCGCTCCTCGGCGAGTTCCACAACTAGATCCTCGCCGGCCGCGCCTCCTTCGTCGACATTGCCTTGAAGTAGTCCGACCGCTCCTCTGCCCGCCACGACGGTCGGCGGCGACCCAGGTACGTCGCCACAATCCCTGCATGCGCGCATACCCATCCTTTTTTTCCCGAGCCGTCGCCTCCTTTGATGAATTTAGCCCCGCCGTCGCCCCCAAATCAGCCCACTACACGGCCGTAGCCAGCCCCTCGGTTCGCCTTGGGCAACAGATGCATCACTCCGTCGACGTAGGGGGCGCGGGGACGCCCGTCCGTGGCGAGTTAGGCGTTACATACCTCTGCACGGAGGCAACCATGGGCGTGTGGATGGCCCAGCTCGACTTGTGTCGGGAGGTGGAGATCATGCGCCACAAGAGCGCCCCACCCAAATATCGTCACCCCCAATGGCGCCCTCATGGAGCTCTGCAAGGGCGGCGAGCTTTTCACAGGATCGCCTTGAAGGGCCACTACACCGAGCGTGTCGCCGCAGCCCTCACCCGCACCATCGTTGAGGAGCTCCAGGTAAGAAGGCTGCTTGTTTTTCTTGGTTGCTACTTACTGCTTACAGGTACACCTATACACTTTCTACTACTGGTTTGTTATATGTTGTATATTAGTTCAATTATGAGAAGAATTGTTAGCTATCGCTCGAGTAATGTTGCTATAGATTGGTAAAGAATAGGACCTCATGTTAGTTTTTAACTTAGATGAGCTTCAGATAAGCTTCAAACTAAATTTAGTTGTTCAGTTTTTAGGAATCGATAGCAATTGGTTCAGATAAGCCCCATGTTTTGTCGTTGTTAATTGCTTAACCGAACTGGTAATTGGTGAAATGGCCTTGTGGAGTATCCCAGTGCACACTGCAAATATGGCAATATCCTGATTTCTAAGCATATGTCCATGCAGGCTCTGGGATGCACATTACCAACACTGCATAATGTGTTACAGTATATTGTGTTATTGCATATTGGGATTATTGTCTGACGTCTGACATGTGCTTTTTCCATTCTATTTTGATAGATGTGCCACAACAATGGTGTCATCCAATGGGACCTTAAACCAGAAAACTTCCTATATGCAAACAAGTGGGAGTTTTCTTCTCTCAAGCGATGTACATCTTCCCATTTTCTTGTCTGATTCATGTAGTAATTTCAAGCCTCTCAAAGCAAACATGGAAACTCTTATTAAGCTATATATATAATATATTTTCCACTTTATTTTACTACTTGGTTTTCCATCCCTACAAAATGGAGCTAACTTTTTTGATACAGTTTATCGAGAATTTATGTACGCCCACTCGGCGGTTTTGCTTTCCCCACTGGTCAATATTTGGTAGTGCTTGGTATCCCTCCTTTGCCGAGTAATCTGACGTTGTTTTTACCCAGCTGATAGTTCCCCTCCTCCCTACTTTTCATATCAAAATTCCTGGTCATTCCGCTTTTCTGAATTTCCTCTCCAGAAAAAGGTGCACCAGTCTTGAATTCCCCATTGTGATTTCAATCCAATTTGATAATGTCTCCAGAAGGAGTTGCGATTATATCTAAAGTAGTATGGAGCTTAGAGATATTTGTATCTGCTGCTGATGTCATACTTAGAACTAGACTTCAAATTAGTGGTTTTTTGATATCAGTCATGTGTATATATAATATGCAGATATGCAGGTAAGAAGCTCAGAAATATTCTTGTCCCATGCTATGGCTATCATACTTAGGAGCTCCAGTAGCTAAAAATCTTTACTGGTCTTTGCAGACCGTGTACATCTGCGTCTCAACCTTCTTTCTGTTTGTTATCTCTACAAGCTGCAGAGGTCCAGTTCAGATTACTGAATTTTGCATGTTCATCTATACTTTTGGTTAGATTTGTAGTTGTTTAAAAACAAAGCAGTTTGGTTTGTGTATGAATTTAGGATTGAATGGATGATGGTCGACACTACCTATTTGACAGAACACGAGCATGAAATGCCTTATACAGTACTGATTTGTTGCTAAATTATATCATGAGGTATATGATCTATTATAGGTCTTGGCAAACACTCTCAGGAAGACAAGGGATGGCTTCAATTATGTTTGGTACGGAGTATTTGCCAGTGTGGCGATAGTACAGCACCACTAAAAGCTAGAGATGGATTGGCTTAATATTATCGTTTTTTTTTTCATCGTCGGGGTTCTGATTTGAAATGTATTTTTTCCTTCCATTCCAACTATTCAAGTGACATATATCATGCTGGCGGGAGGCTATATTGTCACACGATGGAAGCAATTCATAGCCGGTAAATCTGGTGATGTTTAAAACATAATTTTGCAGCTGAGGACATGTCATTGCCTTGGAGTGTCATTTACTTGTGGATTACATTTTTTCAAGGAAGGAAAGGTTTACTTTTGAAATAAAAAAGCACACTTGTACAAAATAATGAAGAGTGAATATCAAATTATTTTCCTATGCATTTGAATTTTCACAAGTATTAATTTTAGTCAAAACGTGCGTTGCACGTGCACGCTTACTAGTATTCATAATATTGAAGCCAAAAGATGCAGAGTTGATAATGATAGTGCAAACATACTTGTGGCACTACCGTTTAGGTCATATTGGTGTAAATCACATGAAGAAACTCCATGCTGATGGACTTTTGGAATCACTTGATTATGAATCATTTGATGCTTACGAACCATGCCTCATGGGCAAGATGACTAAAACTCCGTTCTCCTGAACAATGGAGAGAGCAAGTGACTTATTGGAAATAATACATACCAATGTATACAGACCAATGAGTGTTGATGCTCGTGGCGGGTATTGTTATTTTCTCACCTTCACTGATGATTTGAGCAGATATGGGTATATCTACTTGATGAAGCACAAATCTGAAACATTTGAAAAGTTCGAAGAATTTCAGAGTGAAGTAGAGAATCATCGTAACTAGAAAATAAAGTTTCTACGATCTGATCGCGGAGGCGAATATTTGAGTTATGAGTTTGGTCTTCATTTGAAACAATGTGGAATAGTTTCACAACTCACGCCACCTAGAACACCACAGTGTAATGGTGTGTCAGAACGTCGTAACCGTACTTTATTAGATATGGTGCGATCTATGATGTCTCTTACCAATTTGCCACTATCGTTTTGGGGTTATGCATTAGAGACATCTGCATTCACGTTAAATAGGGCACCATCTAAATCTGTTGAGACGACACCGTATGAACTGTGGTTTGGCGAGAAACCAAAGCTGTCGTTTTTTAAAGTTTGGGGTTGCGACGCTTATGTGAAAAAAGCTTCAGCTTGATAAGCTCGAAACCAAATCGGAGAAGTGCGTCTTCATAGGATACCCAAAAGAAACTGTAGGGTACACCTTCTATCACAGATCCGAAGGCAAGACTTTTGTTGCTAAAAATGGATCCTTTCTAGAGAAGGAGTTTCTCTCGAAACAAGTGAGTGGGAGGAAGGTAGAACTTGATGAGGTGATTGTACCTTCTCTCGAATTGAAGAGTAGCTCATCACGGAAAATTGTTCATGTGATGCCTACACCAATTAGTGAGGAAGCTAATGATGATGATCATGGAACTTCAGATCAAGTCACTACCGAACCTCGTAGGTCAACCAGAGTACGTTCTGCACCAGAGTGGTACGGTAACCCGGTTCTGGAAGTCATGTTACTAGACCATGACGAACCTACGAACCATGAGGAAGCAATGATGAGCCCAGATTCTACGAAATGGCTTGAAGCCATGAAATCTGAGATTGGATCCATGTATGAGAACAAAGTGTGGACTTTGGTTGACATGCCCGATGATAGGCAAGCCATAGAAAATAAATGGATTGTTTAAGAAGAAGACCGACGCTGACGGTAATGTGAACGTCTACAAAGCTCGACTTGCTGCGAAAGGTTTTTGACAAGTTCAAGGAGTTGACTACGATGAGACTTTCTCACCCGTAGCGATGCTTAAGTTTGTTCGAATAATGTTAGCAATTGCCGCATTTTATGATTATGAAATTTGGCAAATGGATATCAAAACCGCATTCCTTAATGGATTTCTCAAATAAGAGTTGTATGATGCAATCAGATAGTTTTGTCGATCCTAAAGGTGCTAACAAAGTGTGCAAGCTCAAGCGATCCATCTACGGACTGGTGCAAGCATCTCGGAGTTGGAATATACGCTTTGATGAGGTGATCAAAGCATATGGTTTTATACAAACTTTTGGAGAAGCCTGCATTTGCAAGGAAGTGAGTGGGAGCACTACAACATTTCTAATAAGTATATGTGAATGACATATTGATGATCGGAAATAATGTAGAACTTTCTGTAAAGCATAAAGGATTGTTTAAAAGGAGTTTTTCAATAAAAAGACCTCGGTGAAGCTACTTAAATATTGGGCACGATCTATAGAGATAGATCAAGACGCTTGATAAGACTTCCAATTAAGTACATACCTTGATAAGATTTTCAAGTAGTTCAAAATGGATCAGTCAAAGGAGTTCTTGCCTGATTTATAAGGTGTAAAGTTGAGTAAGACTCAAAGCCCGTCCATAGCAGAAAAATAGAGAGAATGAAAGTCATTTCCCTATGCCACAACCATAGGTTCTATAAAGTATGCCATGCTGTGTACCAAACTTGTTGTGTACCTTGCCATGAGTTTGGCAAGGAGGTACAATAGTGATCCATGAGTAGATCATTGGATAGTGGTCAAAATTATCCTTAGTAACTGGAGAACTAAAGAAATGTTTCTCGATTATGGAGGTGATAAAGAGTTCATCGTAAAGAGTTACGCCGATACAAGCTTTGACACTAATCCAGATGACTCTAGGTATCAATCTAGATGTGTATTGAAAGTGGGAGCAATTAGCTAGATTATCTCCATGCAAAGCATTGTAGACATAGAAATTTGTGAAATACATATGGATCTGAATGTAACAGACCCGCTGACTAAACTTCTCTCACGAAGCAAAACATGATCACACCTTAGTACTCTTTGGGCGTTAATCACATGTTGATGTGAACTAGATTATTGGCTCTAGTAAACCCTTTGGATATTGGTCAAGTGGCGATGTGAACTATGAGTGTTAATCACATGACGATATGAACTATTGGTGTTAAATCACATGGCGATGTGAACTAGATTATTGACTCTAGTGCAAGTGGGAGACTGAAGGAAATATGCCCTAGAGGCAATAATAAAGTTGTTATTTTATATTTCCTTATATCATGATAAATTTTTATTATTCATGCTAGAATTGCATTAACCGGAAACTTAGTACATGTGTGAATACATAGACAAACCAGAGTGTCCCGAGTATGCCTCTACTTGACTAGCTCGTTAATCAAAGATGGTTATGTTTCCTAACCATAGACAGGTGTTGTCATTTGATGAACAAGATCGCATCATTAGGATAATGATGTGATGGACAAGGCCCATGCGTTAGCTTAGCATTATGATCGTTTAGTTTTACTGCTATTGCTTTCTTCATGACTTATACATGTTCCTCTGACTATGAGATTATGCAACTCCCGAATACCAGAGGAACACCTTGTGTGCTATGAAACGTCACAACATAACTGGGCGATTATAAATATGATCTGCATGTGTTTCCAAAAGTGTTTGTGGTGTTGGCATAGATCAAGATTAGGATTTGTCACTCCGGTGTCGGAGAGGTATCTCTGGGCCCTCTCAGTAATACACATCATAATAAGCCTTGCAAGCAAATGACTAATGAGTTAGTCACGAGATGATGTATTATGGGACGATTAAAGAGACTTGTCGGTAATGAGATTGAACTAGGTATGATGATACCGACGATCGAATCTCGGGCATGTAACATACATATGACAAAGGGAACACCGTATGTTGTTATGCAATTTAACCGATAAAGATCTTCGTAGAATATGTAGGAACCAATATGATCATCCAGGTTCCACTATTGGTTATTGATCGGAGATGTGTCTCAGTCATGCCTACATAGTTCTTGAACCCGTAGGGTCCGCACGCTTAATGTTCGATGACGATTTGTATTATGAGTTATGTGTTTTTGATGACCGAAGATTTGTTGGTGTCCCAGATGAGATCACGGACATGACGAGGAGTCTCTAAATGGCCGAGACATAAATATTGATATATTGGACCATGTTATTCGGACACCGGAAATGTTCTGGATAGTTTTGGATAAAACCGGAGTGCCGGAGGGGTTACCGGAACCCCCTGGGAAGTAATGGGCCTTAGTGGGCCTTAGGGGAGAGAAAGGGAAGCAGCCAGGAGGTGGCGCCCGCCAAGGGGAGTCCGAATAGGACTAGGGGAGGGGGCGCGGCCCCTCTTTCCCTCTCCCTCTCCCTCGCCTTCCTTCTTCTCCTAGTTGGACTAGGAAAGGGGGGTTCCAACTCCTACTTGGAGCAGGATTCCCCCCTTGGGCGCGCCCTATGATGCCGTCCGGCTTCCCCTTGCTCCTTTATATACGGGGGCATGGGGCATCCTAGAACACACAAGTTGACAATTGCTTTAGCCGTGTGCCGTGCCCCCTCCACAGATTCCACCTAAGGTCATATTGTCGTAGTGCTTAGGCAAAGCCCTGCGCGGATCACATCATCGACACCGTCGCCACACCGTCGTGCTGACGGAACTCTCCTTCGTCCTCAACTGGATCAAGAGCTCGAGAGACGTCATCGTGCTGAACGTGTGCTGAACATGGAGGTGCCGTACGTTCGGTACTTGGATTAGTTGGATCATGAAGACGTTCGACTGCATCAACCGCGTTCCTAAATGCTTCCGCTTTTAGTCTACGAGGGTACGTGGACACACTCTCCCCGCTCGTTGCTATGCTTCTCCTTGATAGATCTTGCGTGATCGTAGGATTTTTTTTGAAATACTACGTTCCCAACATCTCTTACCTCGTCACAAAAGCTAACACAACTTTATTCATATTTGCTTGTACTATATATCAACTTGCAACAACTGCTTTACCCGCAAAAGCTATCACAAATCTTCATGCATATGTGAACTATGGATACTGATCTGTGCTACTTCTCGAGCTTGCGTTGTCTTCCCTCGAAGAGGAAAGGGTGATGTAGCACATTAGCGTAAGTATTTCCCTCAGTTTTTGAGAACCAAGGTATCAATCCAGTAGGGGACCACAAGCGAGTCCCTTGTACCTACACAAACAAATAAGAACCGTGCAGCCAACGCGATAAAGGGGTTGTCAATCCCTTCTCAGTCACTTGCGAAGTGAGATCTGATAAAGATGATAAGATAATATTTTTGGTATTTTTGTTATAGATTGAAAGTAAAGATTACAAAAAAAAAGTAAAGTAAATAGTTGATGGAAGATTAATATGATGAAGATAGACCCGGGGCCATTGGTTTCACTAGTGGCTTCTCTCATGATAGCAGATTCCTACGGTGGGCGAACAAATTACTGTCGAGCAACTGATAGAAAAGAGCATAGTTATGAGAATATCTAGGCATGATCATTGTATATAGGCATCACGTCCGTGACAAGTAGACCGAAACGATTCTGCATCTACTACTATTACTCCACACATCGACCGCTATCCAGCATGCATCTAGAGTATTAAGTTCATAAGAACATAGTAACACCTTAAGCAAGATGACATTATGTAGAGGGATAAACTCATGCAATATGATATAAACCCCATCTTTTTATCCTCGATGGCAACAATACAATACGTGCCTTGCTTCCCCTGCTGTCATTGGGAAAGGACACCACAAGATTGAACCCAAAGCCAAGCACTTATCCCATTGCAAGAACTACCAATCTAGTAAGCCAAACCAAACCGATAATTCGATGAGACTTGCAAGGATATTTAAATCATGCATAAAAAAAATCAGAAAAGAATCCAATATTATTCATAGATAATCTTGATCATAAACCCATAATTCATCGGATCTCGACAAACACACCACAAAAAGAATTACATCGAATAGATCTCCAAGAAGATCGAGGAGAACTTTGTATTGAGATCCAAAGAGAGAGAAGAAGCCATCTAGCTAATAACTATGGACCCGAAGGTCTTTGGTAAACTACTCACAACTCATAGGAGAGGCTATGGTGTTGATGTAGAATCCCTTTGTGATCGATTCCCCCTCTGGTGGAGCTCCGAAACAGGCCCCAAGATGGGATCTCACGGGTACAGAAGGTTGCAGTGGTGGAATTAGGGTTTCATGGTGCTCCCCGATGGTTTCAGGGTACGTAGGTATATATAGGAGGAAGAGGCACATTAGGGGAGCCACGAGGGGCCCACGAGGGTGGGAGGCGTGCCTACCCCCTGGGCGCGCCCCTGCCCTCGTGGCCGCCTCGTTCGCTTCCTGGCGTGTACTCCAAGTCTTCTGTGTTGATATTGTTTCAAAAATGACTCCCCCGAAGGTTTCATTCTGTTTGGACTCCATTTGATATTCCTTTTCCGCGAAACACTGAAATAGGCAAAAAACAGCAATTTCCACTGGGCCTTGGGTTAGTAGGTTAGTCCCAAAATAATATAAAAGTGTATAATAAAGCCCATTAAACATCCAAAATAGATAATATAATAGCATGGAACAATAAAAAATTATAGATACGTTGGAGACGTATCAAGCATCCCCAATCTTAATTCCTGCTCGTCCTCGAGTGGGTAAATGATAAAAACAATGTTTTTTATGTGGAATGCTACCCACCATAATTCTCAATGTAATTTTCTTTATTGTGGCCTGAATGTTCAGATTTGAAAGATTCAAGACAAAAGTTTAATATTGACATAAGAATAATAATACTTCAAGCATACTAACAAAGCAATCATGTCTTCTCAAAATAACATGGCCAAAGAAAGTTCATCCCTACAAAATCATATAGTTTGGTCATGCTCCATCTTCGTCACACAAAATACTCAAATCATGCACAACCCCGGTTTCAGCCAAGCATTTGTATCATACTTAACTTTTTCAAACTTTTTCAACTTTCACGCAATACATGAGCGTGAGCGATGGATATAGCACTATAGGTGGAATAGAATGGTGGTTGTGGAGTAGACAAAAGAGGAAGATGGTCTCACATCAACTAGGCATATCAATGGGCTATGGAGATGCCCATCAATAGATATCAATGTGAGTGAGTATGGATTGCCATGCAATAGATGCACTAGAGATATAAATGTATGAAAGCTCAACAAAAGAAACTAAGTGGGTGTGCATCCAACTTGCTTGCTCACGAAGACCTAGGGCATTTGAGGAAGCCCATCGTTGGAATATACAAGCCAAGTTCTATAATGAAAATTCCCACTAGTATATGAAAGTGACAAAACAAGAGACTCTCTATCATGAAGATCATGGTGCTACTTTGAAGCACAAGTGTGGAGAAAGATAGTAGCACTGTCCCTTTTTTCTTTTCTTTTCTTTTTCTTTGGGCCTTTATTTTTTTCTTTGGCCTTTCCTTCCTTTTTTTCTTTGGGACAATGCTCTAATAATGATGATCATCACACTTTTATTTACTTACAACTCGATACTAGAACAAAGTATGACTCTATATGAATACCTCCGGCGGTGTACCGGGATGTGCAATGAATCAAGAATGACATGTATGAAAAATTATGCATGGTGGCCTAGCCACAAATACGATGTCAACTACATGATCATGCATGGCAATATGACAATGATGAAGCGTGTCATATGAACGGAACGGTGGAAAGTTGCATGGCAATATATCTCAGAATGGCTATGGAAATGCCATAATAGGTAGGTATGGTGGCTGTTTTGAGGAAGGTATATGGTGGGTGTATGGTACCGGTGAAAGTTGCGCGGTACAAGAGAGGCTAGCAATGGTGGAAGGGTGAGAGTGCGAATAATCCGTGTACTCAACATTAGTCATAAAGAACTCACATACTTATTGCAAAAATCTACAAGTGATCAAAACAAAGCACTTAACGCATGCTCCTAGGGGAAGGGTTGGTAGGAGTTAACCATCGCGCGACCCCGACCTCCACAGAAAGGATGACAATCAATGAAATACCTCATGCTTCAAATTTGTCACACAACGGTTACCATACGTGCATGCTACGGGACTTGCAAACCTCAACACTAGTATTTCTCAAATTCACAACTACTCTACAAGCATGAATCTAATATCACCATCCCCATATCTCAAAACAATCATCAAGTATCAAACTTCTCTTAATATTCAATGCACTTTATATGAAAGTTTTTATTATACCCATCTTGGATGCCTATCATATTAGGACTAATTTTATAACCAAAGCAAATTACCATGCTGTTCTAGAGGACTCTCAAAATAATATAAGTGAAGCATGAGAGATCAATAATTTCCATAAAATAAAACCATCGCCGTGCTCTAAAAAGATATAAGTGAAGCGCTAGAGCAAAACTATCTAGCTCAAAAGATATAAGTGAAGCACATAGAGTATTCTACTAAATTCCGATTCATGTGTATCTCTCTCAAAAGGTGTGTACAGCAAGGATGATTGTGGCAAACTAAAAAGAAAAGACTCAAATCACATGACGCTCCAAGCAAAACACATATCATGTGGTGAATAAAAATATAGTCCCAAGTAAAGTTACGGATAGACGAAGACGAAAGAGGGGATGCCTTCCCGGGGCATCCCCAAGCTTAGGCTTTTAGTTGTCCTTGAATTTTACCTCGGGGTGCCTTGGGAATCCCCAAGCTTAGGCTCTTGCCACTCTTTGTTCCATAGTCCATCAAATCCTTACCCAAAAACCTGAAAACTTCACAACACAAAACTTAACAGAAAATCTCGTGAGCTCCGTTAGTATAAGAAAACAAACCACCACTTTAAGGTACTGTAATGAACTCATTCTTTATTTATATTGGTGTTAAACCGACTATATTCCAACTTCTCTATGATTCATACCCCCCGATACTACTCATAGATTCATCAAAATAAGCAAACAACACACGAAAAACAGAATCTGTCAAAAACAGAACAGTCTGTAGCAATCTGTAACTTTTGAATACTTCAGTAACTCTAAAAAAATTAAAATAATTTGTTGAACGTGGGGAATTTGCCTATTAATCATCTGCAAAAAGAATCAACTTAAAATCACTCTCCAGTAAAAGATGGCAACAATTCTCGTGAGCGCAAAAGTTTCTGTTTTTTACAGCATGATCGCATAAACTTCACCCAAGTCTTCCCAAAGGTTCTACTTGGCACAAACACTAATTAAAACACAAAACCACATCTAAACCAGAATCTAGATGAAATATTTATTACTAAACAGAAGTAAAAGCAAAGAAAATAAAATTGGGTTGCCTCCCAACAAGCGCTATCGTTTAACGCCCTTAGCTAGGCATTGATAATTTTAATGATGCTCACATCAAAGACAAGAATTAAAGCACAAAGAGAGCATCATAGAGCACGTGGAAAACACATCTAAGTCTAACATACTTCCTATGCATAGGAATTTTATAAGCAAACAAATTATCATAACAAGCAAAAATTAACGTATGCAAGGAAGAAGAAGGAGACGATAGCAATCTCAACTTGACGAGAAGTAATTTAGTAAGATAAAAATTTCTACAACCATATTTTCCTCTCTCATAATAATTACATGTAGGATCATAAGCAAATTCAACAAAATAGCTATCACATAACATATTCTCAGCACGATCCACATGCATGCAAAGTTGACACTCTTCCAAAATAGTGGGATTAACATTAACTAAAGTCATGACCTCTCCAAACACACTTTTATCAAAAGATTCATAAGATTGAACATTCTCCAAATATGTGGGATCTAAAGTTGAAACTCTTCCAAACCCACTTTCAATATTATTGCAAACATTATTATCAATCTCATATTCATCATGGGGCTTAAATAAATTTTCAAGATCATAAGAAGAATCACCCCAATCATGATCATTGCAACAAGTAGTAGACATAGCAAAGCTAGCATCCCGAAGCTTAGGGTTTTGCATATTATTAGAATAATTGACATCAAGAGAATTTATAATCACATCATTGCAATCATGCTTTATATTGATAAAACTATCGTGAATCGCTTCATAAATTTCTTCTTTCAACACTTGATCACAAATTTCAGATTCACGAATTTCAAGCAAAACCTCATAAAGATAATCTAGCCCACACAGATCACTAGCAATTAATTCGTCATAATTGGATCTCTTAAAAAGATTAGTAAGTGGATGGGGATACATAATTTAGCAAGCGAAGATGCAAGCTGATAGAGGGCACATGGAAACACAAGCAAACAAAAAGGCGAACGGAAAAAGGCAAATAAAACGACAAAGGTGAAGTGGGGGAGAGGAAAACGAGAGGCAAATAATGTAATGCGAGGGATAAGAGTTTGTGATGGGTACTTGGTATATGACTTTTGCATAGATCTCCCCGGCAACGGTACTAGAAATTCTTCTTGCTACTTCTGGAGCTTGCGTTGTTTTCCCTCGAAGAGGAAAGGGTGATGCAGCACAGTAGCGTAAGTATTTCCCTCAGTTTTTGAGAACCAAGGTATCAATCCAGTAGGAGACCAAGCGTGAGTCCCTCGTACCTACACAAAAAAATAAGAACCTTGCAGCCAGCGTGATAAAGGGGTTGTCAATCCCTTCTTGCTCACTTGCAAAAGTGAGATCTGATAAAGATGATAAGATAATATTTTTGGTATTTTTGTTATAGATTGAAAGTAAAGATTACAAAACAAAAGTAAAGTAAATAGTTGATGGAAAATTAATATGATGAAGATAGACCCGGGGGCCATAGGTTTCACTAGTGGCTTCTCTCATGATAGCAGATTTCTACGGTGGGTGAACAAATTACTGCCGTGCAATTGATATAAAAGCGCATAGTTATGAGAATATCTAGGCATGATCATTGTATATAGGCATCACGTCCGTGACAAGTAGACCAAAACGATTCTCCATTTACTACTATTACTCCACACATCGACCACTATTCAGCATGCATCTAGAGTATTAAGTTCATAAGAACAGAGTAATGCCTTAAGCAAGATGACATGATGTAGAGGGATATACTCATGCAATTTGATATAAACCCCATCTTTTTATCCTCGGTGGCAACAATACTATACGTGCCTCACTACCCCTGTTGTCACTGGGAAAGGACACCGCAAGATTGAACACAAAGCCAAGCACTTCTCCCATTGCAAGAACTACCAATCTAGAAGGCCAAACCAAACCGATAATTCGAAGAGACTTGCAAGGATATTTAAATCATGCATAAAAGATTTCAGAAAAGAATTCAATATTGCTCATAGATAATCTTGATCATAAACCCACAATTCATCGGATCTCGACAAACACACCGCAAAAAGAATTACATCAAATAGATCTCCAAGAAGATCGAGGAGAACTTTGTATTGAGATCCAAAGAGAGAGAAGAAGCCATCTAGCTAATAACTATGGACCCGAAGGTCTTAGGTAAACTACTCACAACTCATCAGAGAGGCTATGGTGTTGATGTAGAAGCCCTCCGTGATTGATTCCCCCTCCGGTGGAGCTCCGAAACAGGCCCCAAGATGGGATCTCATGGGTACAAAAGGTTGCAGCGGTGGAATTACGGTTTCGTGGTGCTCCTCGATGGTTTCAGGGTACGAAGGTATATATAGGAGGAAGAGGCACGTCAGGGGAGCCATGAGGGGCCCACGAGGATGGGGGCGCACCTACCCCCCTGGGCGCGCCCCTGCCCTCGTGGCCACCTCGTTTGCTTCCTGGCGTGTACTCCAAGTCTTCTGTGTTGATATTGTTCCAAAAAATGACTCTCCCGAAGGTTTCATTCCATTTGGACTCAGTTTGATATTCCTTTTCTGCGAAACACTGAAATAGGCAAAAAAAACAGCACTTTGCACTTGGCCTTGGGTTAGTAGGTTAGTCCCAAAAATAATATAAAAGTGTATAATAAAGCCCATTAAACATCCAAAATAGATAATATAATAGCATGGAACAATAAAAAATTATAGATACGTATCAATCCGCTACCTTGCGAAGCCGCTAGAAAATGTGAGTTAGTGAAACAGCTCAATGTGTCTTACGCCAGCATTATCTAACACCATGTTCTCTACTATCCGTCTGATACCTCCATATCCATAACTTTTGGAACATGGTCATCAACCCATACACATGTTATTCCAAAGATATGTGTCTCATATTTTCATGTACTAGGAGCAATTAGAATAATGATATTTTTTGGTTTGTGCCACTAATGGACTCGGATATTCGAAGGCCGCCACTCAAACTTCATGAATTCGGTTTGTGCTACCACTTGTTGAAATATTAGCTACATGCCCTTGGCCGCCATTTGCTCGAGTTACCATCAGGTTGCCGTCATCTTTGATATGTTTCATTGTCTATGGGACCCACCGCTTCGCCACGTCAACATCAGATATGAAGAGCTCGTTTCACCCTTTGGGACCCACCACTTGCCATGTCATCAGCAAAGGAGAGGAGAGTCACCTAACCCTTTGGCATCCACCTATCGAGGGTATGTGAGATAAAGACAACAAGGTCCGTGTGAAAAGAACATCTAGTCCATTACGCATGATGCCCTCTCCGATACTGGTCCGCTGCTACCACCATGCCTCACCAGCCTTCCAAGCTCCCACCCCCACCCACCTTCTCCATAACTAGCCGGGGCGGGAGAGGGTCGGATGGGCTCGCAAGGTGAGTAGGCATGCAAATTTTCATCCCTAGAGGTGAGGGTCTTATTTCTGATGTGGGGATGACTGCGGCAAGAGATGATTGTCACCTTTATGAGGCTTGAGATGTTGTTCATGTCGGTGATGCCTAAAGAGCATATTCGCTAGATTCCAAGGAGGTACACATGCTAGGAGCGCATTTGCAAGGCAGATTTATGTGGAGGCCACGCCGAAGGAGCAGCAACGCATGATTCCAGAACACTAAGCTTCTCCAATCCCAACTATAGTCTTGGTCCTCCACGTCGGTAGGAGGCGTCTCCAGACCTTCCTCCAAAACATGGGGTCACTGATGTTGCTCTCTGGGGCCCTTGAGCTCATGGTCACTGGCTCCTCTAACAAAGAGGACATTGTCTTCTCGTCTAGCAACAAGGAGGACCAGGAGCCAGACCAGGAGACGCTCCAGCAGTCGCACCTGTATGCAAAGGCGGCAGTGATGCACTAGTAGAGAAAGGGCCAAATGTGAAGCACATTAGTACCGGTTTGTAACTGAACCAGAACTAATGTGAACATTAGTGCCGGTTCCAACGGCTAGGCCGGCGGTGATCATTAGTACCGGTTTGTGGCGAACCTTTTTGTATCGGTTCGTGCCACGAACCGATACTAAAGACATGATGGCAGGCTTGTGTCAGGCTGGGGCCCCACCAGCACCTTTAGTATCGGTTGGTTATATGAACCGGGACTAGAGATGAAACTTTAGTCCTGTTTCGTATAACCAACCGGTACTAAAGGTCATCCTACATAAACCCCTTCGTCGAGCCCGATCGCTCTGTTCTTCCCCTTTTCCCTCTCCTCTGTTTTCTTCCTCTTCGTCTCGAGCTCATAGTCCATTTTTGCAAAAAATTGTGAAGATTTGAAGGCACCCCATCCATCCAAGTGATCACAAAGGTTAGCAACTTTGTCCTTTCATCTCTCATTGCTAGATTAGCTCTTGCAATGCTCTATAAGTATAGTGATTTGTGGATTTTATTTTGGGAGGAATTATATGTGATAGTTTTTTATTTATATGCAATTTGAGGTCAAAATAACTCTTAGTTTGCATATGTAGGTGTGGTTTACTTAGTGCCTTCCCATCTCTCTCCTAACCATCGTCGATCGCCCGCACCGTCTCGCCGGCGGCACCACCTTGTGGTGAGCCACTTGTTCTTATCTTTTTTATATATAAAAAAATCATGTTTGTGTGATTTAGATATATAGTTACTTGTATAATTTTCTTACCCGTGCGTTGTTTGTTATACATGGTGCCATGGTTTTGATATCCGTCCCCGTCGGCCCTCGTCCGGTTTATGATTCAGTTGTGGTATATTCTCTTTTATAACTATTTGTTGCATTTGGTGTTTATGACAAATTATGCCCATCAAGTTGACATAGATATTTTCATCTAGGAGGTATGTGAACCAGAAATTCCAACCGACCCTATTGTCGAGAGGTTAAATTTAGTTGAAAAAGAAAACAAGTATTTGAAAGAGAAATTGAAAAGAATTGAGGTGGAGAAGATGGAATTGGAGTTGCATGTTGCCGATGTCGTCGATGATCACAAGATCAAGATGGAGAAAATGCACTTGAAGATAAGAAAGATTAGAAAATATACCATTGATAGTGAGGCTTGGTATCATTATGCTGTTGGATCAATTGTTACCTTAGTTGCGATCTTGATCGCATTTGTTGTTGCATTTAAATGCTTTAGCTAGAGAGTTTGTTTGTTGTTTTATGTATGAAAATATGACATTGATAGTGTGTATGAACTTTATGTATGAACTTGTATTAATTTAGTCTTTTCGGTGCTGTGTAATGAAGATGAGCCAGCAATGGATGTACGATGACCGATGCTCTCCCCAGTTCGTTAATGGCGTGCATAGTTTTCTGCTTCCGGCTGAGGCAAACAAGTGAGCGGATGGTTTTATGCCTTGTCCATGTGCTGGCTATAAGAATGAACATAATTACTCTAAGTCAAGAACCATTCACGTCCATCTGTTTGAGTCCGGTTTCATGCCCCACTTTAATGTTTGGACCAAACACGGAGAAAGAGGGGTTATGATGGAAGACAATGTAGAAGAAGAGGACAACGACAGCTATCCTAGCCATGGGTTCCCTGAATACAATGGTACACCAATGGGGGAAGAAGCTGAGCCGGCAATGCGGGAAGAAGCTGAAGAAGAGGCATCAGATGAGCCCGCTAATGATCTAGGTCGGGCCATTGTCGATGCAAAGAGAAACTACACAAATGAAAAAGAGAAGAAGAAGTTGCAGCACATGTTAGAGGATCACAGGAAATTGTTGTACCCGAATTGCGAAGCTGACAAGAAAAACCTGGGCACCACACTGGAATTGCTGCAATGGAAGGCAGAGAATGGTGTATCTGACAAGGGATTTGTAAAGTTGTTGATAATGTTAAAGAAGATTCTTCCAAATGACAACAAATTGCCCGAGAGTACGTACGAAGCAAAGAAGGTTGTCTGCCCGCTAGGGTTAGAGGTGCAGAAGATACATGCATGCCCTAATGAATGCATCCTCTACCGCGGTGAGTACGAGGATTTGAACGCGTGCCTCGTATGCGGTGCATTGCACTATAAGATCAGCCGCGATGACTCTGATGATATTGAGGACAAGTGCCCCAGGAAGAAGATTCATGCCAAGGTGATGTGGTATGCTCCTATAATACCATGGTTGAAACATTTGTTCCAAAACAAAGAGCATGCCAAGTCGATGCGATGGTACAGAAAATACCATAAGAAAGATGGAAAGTTGAGAGTACCTGCTGACGGGTCGCAGTGGAGAAAAATTGAGAGAAAGTATACCAGGGAGGAGTTTGCAGGTGACGCAAGGGACAAATGGTTTGGTCTAAGCGTAGATGGCATTAATCCTTTTGGGGAGCAGAGCAGCAACCATAACACCCGGCCTGTGACTCTATGTACGTATAACCTTCCTCCTTGGTTGTGCATGAAGCGGAAGTTCATTATGATGACAGTGCTCATCCAGGGCCCTAAGCAATGCGGCAACGACATTGATGTGTACCTAAGGCCATTAGTTGAAGAACTCTTACAGCTGTGGAATGGAAAAGGTGTACGTGCGTAGGATGAGCACAAATAGGAAGAATTTGACCTACAGGCGTTGCT
This sequence comes from Secale cereale, assembly GCA_902687465.1. NCBI lineage: Eukaryota > Viridiplantae > Streptophyta > Magnoliopsida > Poales > Poaceae > Secale > Secale cereale. The sequence goes on along the minus strand of LR738714.1, from coordinate 50,681,386 downwards.
GTTCGTGACCATCAATGATTGGCCTACTCTCAGTAACCTTTCAGGACAAACAAACAAGGGATACTGCGCATGCACACACTGTTTGGGTGATACCGACATTATTTATTTGGATAATTGTAGGAAGAATGTGTACCTAGGACATCGTCAATTTCTTCCGAGTAGGCATCCCGTAAGAAAGAAAGGCAAGCATTTCAAAGGTGAGGCAGATCACCGGACGAAGCCACGCCACCGTACTGGTGATGATGTACATGATATGGTTAATGATTTGAAGGTAATCTTTGGAAAGGCTCCTGGCAGACAATCTGTTCCGAATGACGCTGACGGACGCACACCCATCTGGAAGAAAGAAATCTATATTTTGGGACCTGCCCTATTGGAAAGACCTAGAAGTCTGCTCTACAATCTACGTGATGCATGTGACAAAGAATCTTTGCGTGACCGTGCTTGGCTTCTTGGGCGTGTATGGGAAGACAAAAGATACACCGAAGGCACGGGAGGACCAGCAACGTATGCACGGAAAATATGACATACATCATGGTCAAGCCAGCTACGCTCTTACCAAAGAAGAGAGGGAAATCTTGTTTGAATGCCTGCTCAGTATGAAGGTATCGTCTTCTCGTTGAATATAAAGGGAATAATAAATATGACAGAGAAAAAAATTCCAGAACCTAAAGTCTCATGACTGCCACGTGATTATAACGCAACTGCTTACGGTTGCATTGAGGGGGCTTCTACCGAAAAAATGTTCGATTAGCCATTATGAAGCTATGTGCATTCCTCAATGCAATCTCTGAGAAAGTAATCGATCTAGAAATCATACCAAGGTTAGAGAATAATTTGGTGCAATGTCTTGTCAGTTTCGAGTTGGTGTTCCCACCATCCTTCTTCAACATCATGATGCACATCCTAGTCCACCTATGCGAAGAGATTAACATTCTGGGTCCTGTATTTCTACACAATATGTTCCCCTTTGAGAGGTTCATGGGAGTCTTAAAGAAATATGTTCATAACCGTGCTAGGCCAGAATGAATCATCTCCAAGGGCCATGAAAATGAGGAGGTCATTGAGTTTTGAATTGACTTTATTCCTGACCTTAAGCCGATTGGTGTTCCCGAATCGTGGCATAAGGGCGGACTGGATGGAAATGGCATGCTAGGACCGAAACAAATAATATGTATGGACGGGCATTCTCTCACTCAAGTACACTACACAGTTCTACAAAATTCCACCTTGATGGCTCCGTATATGGAGGAACACAAGAATATTCTACGCTCCAAACACCCGGAGCAGTCTGACGACTGGATTACACGTGAACAAACGGGGACTTTCGCCGGTTAGTTGCAGACACGTGCCATGCGTGACGCCGATGTTGAAGATGACCTGTACTTGCTGCCCCAATTACCATCTTCGAATATAATGACTTTCAAAGGGTACGAGATAAACGGGAATACATTTTACACGATCGCCCAAGATATGAAGAGCACCAACCAATACAGTGGTGTCCGCTTTGATGCAGCAACCAAGATGGGAAAGGCCACATATTATGGTTACATAGAGGAGATATGGGAACTTGACTATGGATGTGGTTTGAAGGTCCTGTTGAGTATATGATTATTATGAAGTATAGGATATAATAGGATTTGGTACTGCCTTGTCTTGTACTCCAAGTTGATCATTGTACTCCTATATATATGCCCATGAGGCTCAAGCAATAACTTCAACTATTCCACCAATCCTCTCTCTCCCTTCTAACATGGTATCAGCCTAACCGATCCAACCCTAGCCGTCGCCCGCCACTTCCGGCCCGCGCTCTACCCCCGGGACGGTCGGCCTCCATTACCGCTGCCGGGGGCCGTGCTTCCCGTACCTAGAGTTCGTCCGCAGGTCATGTTGATCAGTTATCCTAGATAGTATTTTTCCCGAGCCCTTGCTCCAGGTTATTCTCTCTCCCATGGGTCACCTTAATTCGCGTTTTTCTTTTTGGTTTTCCGATCTAAGCAGATCGGTGGGCGTCGCCCACCGTTGCCGTCGACCTCTGCGCGCCTCTACTTCGACCCTGGCGCGACTAGCCGACCTCTCCTCCGACCCAACGGCCATGTGCGCCGTGGCGGCCCATCAGGGCCAGCCGCCGTCCACGCGTTGGCTCGCCCGTCGCCCTGCACCGGCCATCATCGCCATGTCCCCGAGTTCAGCGCACCCCACCACCGATCGAGCAACGGGCTGCCGCTGCGTCGCCCCATCAGGCCGCAGCGCCGCCGCCATGTGGTTCTCCCCGTGGCTGCACCGATCCACGCCACCGCTGCGTCGCCCCTTTAGGCCGTACAGTTGCGGCACGTGGTCCCCGCCGCCGCGCTGAGACCGTTCCCGCAGTTGCACCAACACGTGTGCTGCCGTTGCGTCGCCCCTTTGGGCTGTAGTGCCGTGGCCCGCAGTCAATTGCCGGCCCGTGGCCGTCCGCTCCCGACCATCGCCGAGGTTGCACCGACCCTCGCGTTGTTGCTACGTCGCCCCGGTGGGCCATAGCGAGCGTGGCACGCGGTCCCTGCAACCGCCTTGAGGTCTTCCCCGCTGTCGCCCTGACCCGCATGCTACCACTGCGTCGCCCCTTCAGGTCGTAGCGTCGCGGTGCACGGTCCACTCCGCCGTACCCGTGTGTCAACTTCTATGTGGTATGTGTCGTGCCGCCTCCCTACGCGCGGGAACGCCACCATCCGCACCGGTCCTTGTCACGTTGTCGGGTTCTGCCTCGCCTACTTCGAGCACTTTCGCCATGATATGTCTCCAACATATCTATAATTTTTGACTGTTCCATGCTATTATATATTCTGTTTTGGATGTTTAATGGGCTTTATTAGACACTTTTATATTATTTTTGGGACTAACCTACTAACCCAAGGCCCAGTGCAGATTGCTGTTTTTTTTTGCCTATTTCAGAGTTTCATAGAAAAGGGATATCAAACGGAGTCCAAATGGAACGAAACCTTCGGGAGAGTTATTTTGGGAACCGTATCTACCCAGAAGACTTGGAGTACACGCGAGGGAACAAAGGAGGTGGCCACGAGGGTCCAGGGCACGCCCCCACCCTCGTGGGCCCCCTTTGGCTCCCCCGATGCCCTCCTTCCTCCTATATATATCCATGTACCCTGAAAACATTGAGGCAACAGAGAAAACCCTAATTCCATCACCGCAACCTTATGTTCCCATGAGATCCCATCTCGGGTTCTGTTCTGGAGCTCCGCCGGAGGGGGTGGGGGGGTCCATCACGGAGTGCTTCTACATCTATGCCATAGCCTCACCAATGAGTTGTGAGTAGTTTACCACAGACCTTCGGGTCCATATTTATTAGCTAGATGGCTTCTTCTCCCTTTTTGGATCTCAATACAAAGTTCTCCTAGATCTTCGAGGAGATCTATTCGATGTAATCTTTTTGCGGTGTGTTTGTCGAGATCCGAATAATTGTGGGTTTATGATCAAGATTATCTATGAACAATATTTGATTCTTTTCTGAAATCTTTTATGTATGATTATAATATCCTTGCAAGTCTCTTCGAATTATTGGTTTGGTTTGGCCTACTAGATATATAGTTCTTGCAGTGGGAGAAGTGCTTGGCTTTGGGTTCAATCTTGCGGTGTCCTTTCCCAGTGATAGCAGGGGCAGCAAGGCACATATTGTATTGTTGCCATCGAGGATAAAAAGATGGGGTTTATATCATATTGCTTGAGTTTATCCCTCTACATCATGCCATCTTGCTTAAAGCATTACTCTGTTCTTATGAACTTAATACTCTAGATGCATGCTGGATAGCGGTCGATGTGTGGAGTAATAGTAGTAGATGCAGAATCATTTCGGTCTACTTGTCACGGACGTGATGCCTATATATAATGATCATGCCTAGATATTCTCATAACTATGCGTTTTTCTATCAATTGCTCGACAGTAATTTGTTCACCCACCGTAGAATTCTGCTATCATGAGAGAAGCCACTAGTGATACCTATGGCCCTCGGGTCTATTCTCATCATATTAATCTTCCATCTACTTTACTTTGCTTTATTTAATTTCTGTTCTTATACCAAAAATACCAAAAATATTATACTATCCTATCTATCAGACTCACTTTCGTAAGTGACCGTAAAGGGATTGACAACCCCTTACCGCGTTGGCTGTGAATTTCTAATTTGTTTGTTCAGGTGCGAGGGACTCGTGCATGGTCTCCTACTGGATTGATACCTTGGTTCTCAAAAACTAAGGGAAATACTTACGCTACTGTGCTGCATCACCCTTTCCTCTTCGAGGGAATACAATGCAAGCTCGAGAAGTAGCAAGAAGAATTTTTGGCGCCATTGCCGGGGAGATCTACGCAGAAGTCATATACCAAGTACCTACCACAAACCCTTATCCTTCACATTACATTATTTGCCTCTTGTTTTCCTCTCGCCCACTTCACCCTTGCCGTTTTATTTGCCCTTCTTTTTCCGTGTGTTTACCGTTCGCTTGCCTCTTGTTTGCTTGTGTGTTGGATTGCTTGCTTGTCACTATGGCTCAAAACAATACCAAATTGTGAGACTTTTCCAATTCCAACAATAATGATTTTATTAGCACTCCGATTGCTCCTATTACCGATGTTGAATCTTGTGAGATCAATGCTGCCCTGTTGAATCTTGTCATGAAAGATCAATTTTCTGGCCTTCCTAGTGAAGATGCCGCTACCCATCTAAACAACCTTGTTGATCTGTGTGATATGCAAAAGAAGAGGGATACGAATAATGATATTGTTAAGTTGAAGCTATTTTCGTTTTCACTTAGCGATCGTGCTAAAACATGGTTTTCCTCTTTGCCTAGAAATAGTATTTATTCTTGGACTAAGTGCAAAGATGCTTTTATCTCTAAGTATTTTCCTCCCGCTAATATTATCTCTCTTAGAAACGATATTATGGATCTTAAGCAACTAGATCATGAGCATGTTGCACAAGCTTGGGAGAGAATGAAATTAATGATACGTAATTGCCCTACACATGGTTTGAACTTATGGATGATTATACAAAAAATTTATGCTAGCTTGAATTTTGCTTCTAGAAATCTTTTAGATTCGGCCACGGGAGGCACTTTCATGGAAACTACCTTAGGAGAAGCTACCTAACTCCTAGATAATATTATTGTTAACTACTCTCACTAGCACACCGAAAGATCTACTAGTAAAAAAGTGCATGCTATTGAAGAGATTAGTGTTTTGAGTGGAAAGATGGATGAACTTATGAAATTATTTGCTACTAAGAGTTCTTCTTCTGATCCTAATGATATGCCTTTATTCACGTTTATTGAAAATAATAATGAATCATTGGATGTGAATTTTGTTGGTAGGAATTTTTTTTGGTACCAATGGTTATAGAGGAAACTTTAATCCTAGGCCTTTTCCTAGTAATTCCTCTAATAATTATGGTAATTTCCAACAATATCTCTTATGGAAATTTTGGTAAGATGCCCTCTGAATTTGAAACTAGTGTTAAAGAGTTTATGAATTCACAAAAGAATTTCAATGCTTTGCTTGAAGAAAAATTGCTCGAGATTGATGAGTTGGCTAGAAACGTGGATAGAATTACTCTTGATGTTGATTCTTTAAAACTTAGATCTATTCCACCCAAGCATGATATCAATGAGTCTCTCAAAGCCATGATAATTTCCATTGATGGATGCAAAGAAAGAACTGCTAGGATGCGTGCTAAAAAGGATTACTCTATCAAAGCGTGTTCTTCTAGTTATCATGAAAATAGAGATGAAGATCTAAAAGTTATTGACGTGTCTCCTGTTAGATCCTTTTTTTCTAGTATGAATGTTGATGACAATGGGACTGGAGATGAGTCTACTTTAGTTAAAAGGCGTCCCAATGATTCGGAGTTTTTAGATCTTGATGCTAAAATTGTTAAAAGTGGGATTGAAGAGATTAAAACTTGGCATAGTGATGAACCCACTATTTTGGATTTCAAGGTATTCAATTATGATAATTTCTCTTTAATAGATTGTATTTCCTTGTTTCAATCCATACTAAATTCTTCGCTTGCTTATAGTCAAAATAAAGCTTTTACCAAACACATAGTTGATGCTTTGATGCAATCTTATGAAGAAAAACTTGAATTAGAAGTTTCTATCCCTAGAAAGCTTTATGATGAGTGGGAACCTACTATTAAAATTAAAATTAAAGATCATGAATGCTTTGCTTTGTGTGATTTGGGTGCAAGTGTTTCTACAATTCCAAAAACTTTGTGTGATTTGTTAGGTTTCCACGAGCTTGATGATTGTTCTTTAAATTTTCATCTTGTGGATTCTTCCATTAAGAAACCTATGTGAAGGATTAATGATGGTCTTATTTTTGCCAATAGGAATTATGTGCCCATAGATTTCATTGTTCTTGATATAGATTGCAATCCTTCATGTCCTATTATTCTTGGTAGACCTTTCCTTAGAACGATTGGTGCAATTATTGATATGAAGGAAGGAAATATTAGATTCCAATTTCCATTAAGGAAAGGCATGGAACACTTTCCTAGAAAGAAAATCGATTTACCTTATGAATCTATTATGAGAGCCACTTATGGATTGCCCACCAAAGATGGCAATACATAGATCTATTCTTGTATCGTGCCTAGCTAGGGGCATTAAACGATAGCGCTTGTTGGGAGGCAACCCAATTTTATTTTCTTTGTTTTTGCTTCTGTTTAGGAATAAATATTGCATCTAGCTTCTGTTTAGATGTGGTTTTGTGTTTTAATTAGTGTTTGTGCCAAGTAGAACCTTTGGGAAGGCTCGTGTGAATTTTATATGTTCATGCTGTAAAAAACAGAAACTTTAGCACTCATGAGTTTGGCTGTAAATTTTTACTGGAGAGTGCTATTTAGTTGATTGTTTTTGCAGATGATTAATACACAAATTCCTAACGTTTACCAATTTATTTCAATTTTTTTTGAGTTACGGAAGTATTCGAAAGTTACAGATTACTACAGACTGTTCTATTTTTGACAGATTCTGTTTTTCGTGTTTGTTTGCTTATTTTGATGAATCTATGAGTAGTATCGGAATGTATGAATCATAGAGAAGTTGGAATATAGTAGGTTTAACACCATTATAAACAAATAATGATTTCATTACAGTACCTTTGAGTGGTGGTTTGTTTTCTTATACTAACGGAGCTCACGAGATTTTGGCTAAGTTTTGTGTTGTGAAGTTTTCAAGTTTTGAGTAAGGCTTTGATGGACTATGGAACAAAGAGTGGCAAGAGCCTAAGCTTGGGGATGCCCAAGGCACCCCAAGGTAAAATTCAAGGACAACCAAAAGCCTATGCTTGGGATGGCCCGGGAAGGCATCCCCTCTTTCGTCTTCATCTATCGGTAACTATACTTGAGACTATATTTTTATTCACCACATGATATGTGTTTTGCTTGGAGCATCATGTATGATTTGAGTCTTTGCTTTTTAGTTTGCCACAATCATCCTTTCTGGACACACCTTTTGAGAGAGATAAATATGAATTAGAATTTATTAGAATACTCTATGTGCTTCACTTATATCTTTTGAGCTAGATAGTTTTGCTCTAATGCTTCACTTATATCTTTTAGAGCACGGTGGTGGTTTTATTTTGTAGAAATTATTGATCTCTCATGCTTCACTTATATCCGTCTGAGAGTATTTTAGAACAGCATGGTAATGTGCTTTGGTTATAAAACTAGTCCTAATATGATAAGCATCCAAGATGGGTATAGTAAAAACTTTCATATAAAGTGCACTGAATACTATGAGAAGTTTGATACTTGATGATTGTTTTGAGATATGAGGATGGTGACAATAGAGTCATGCTAGTAGAGTAGTTGTGAATTTGAGACATACTTGTGTTAAGGTTTGTAAGTCCCGTAGCATGCACGTATGGTAACCGTTGTGTGACAAATTTGAAGCATGAGGTATTTCATTGAGTGTCATCCTTTGTGTGGAGGTCGGCATCGCGTGATGGTTAACTCCTACCAACCCTTCCCCTAGGAGCATGCGTGTAGTACTTTGTTTGGATGACTTGTAGATTTTTGCAATAAGTATGTGAGTTCATTATGACTAATGTTGAGTCCATGGATTATACACACTCTCACCCTTCCACCATTGCTAGCCTCTCTTGTACGGCGCAACTTTCGCCGGTACCATACACCCACCATACCTACCTATCATGGCATTTCCATAGCCATTCCGAGATATATTGCCATGCAACTTTCCACCGTACCGTTTGTTATGACACACTTCATCATTGTCATATTGCCATGCATGATCATGTAGTTGACATCATATTTGTGGCTAGGCCACCATGCATAATTTTTCATACATGTCAGTCTTGATTCATTGCACATCCCGGTACACCGCCGGAGGCATTCATATATAGTCATACTTTGTTCTAGTATCGAGTTGTAATATCGAGTTGTAAATCAATATAAGTGTGATGATCATCATTATTAGAGCATTGTCCCAAAGAAAAAAGGAAAAAAAGAAAAAAAAGAAGGAAATGCCAAAGAAAAAATAAAGGCCCAAAAAACGGAAAAAAGAAAAAAAAAGAAAAAAGAAAAGAAAAAGGGACAATGCTATTATCTTTTTCCACACTTGTGCTTCAAAGTAGCACCATGATCTTCATGATGGAGAGTCTCTTGTTTAGTCACTTGCATATACTAGTGGGAATTTTCATTATAGAACTTGGCTTGTATATTCCAACGATGGGCTTCCTCAAGTGCCCTAGGTCTTCGTGAGCAAGCAAGTTGGATGCACACCCACTTAGTTTCTTTTGTTGAGCTTTCATACATTTATAGCTCTAGTGCATCCATTGCATGGCAATCCCTACTCACTCACATTGATATCTATTGATGGGCATCTCCATAGCCCATTGATACGCCTAGTTGATGTGAGACCATCTTCCTCTTTTTGTCTTCTCCACAACTACCACTCTATTCCATACAGTTCTATGTCTTGCATGAAAGTTGAAAGAGTTTGAAAAAATTAAAGTATGAAACAAGTGCTTGGCTGATGATATTGAGGACGAGGGCCCCAGGAAGAAGATTCATGCCAAGGTGATGTGGTATGCTCCTATAATACCATGGTTGAAACATTTGTTCCAAAACAAAGAGCATGCCAAGTCGATGCGATGGCACAGAAAATACCATAAGAAAGATGGAAAGTTGAGAGTACCTGCTGACGGGTCGCAGTGGAGAAAAATCGAGGGAAAGTATAGCAGGGAGGAATTTGCAGGTGACCCAAGGGACAAATGGTTTGGTCTAAGCGCAGATGACATTAATCCTTTTGGGGAGCAGAGCAGCAACCATAACACCTGGCGTATGACTCTATGTACGTATAACCTTCCTCCTTGCTTGTGCATGAAGTGGTAGTTTATTATGATGACAGTGCTCATCCAAGGCCCTAAGCAATGCGGCAACGACATTGATGTGTACCTAAGGCCATTAGTTGAAGAACTCTTACAGCTGTGGAATGGAAAAGGTGTACGTGCGTAGGATGAGCACAAATAGGAAGAATTTGACCTACAGGCGTTGCTGTTCGTGACCATCAATGATTGGCCTACTCTCAGTAACCTTTCAGGACAGACAAACAAGGGATACCGCGCATGCACACACTATTTGGATGATACCGACAGTATTTATTTGGATAATTGTAGGAAGAATGTGTACGTGGGACATCGTCAATTTCTTCCGAGTAGGCATCCCGTAAGAAAGAAAGGCAAGCATTTCAAAGGTGAGGCAGATCACCGGACGAAGCCACGCCACCGTACTGGTGATGATGTACATGATATGGTTAATAATTTGAAGGTAATCTTTGGAAAGGCTCCTGGCAGACAATCTGATCCGAATGACGCTGACGGACGCACACCCATCTGGAAGAAGAAATCTATATTTTGGGACCTGCCCTATTGGAAAGACCTAGAAGTCTGCTCTACAATCTACGTGATGCACGTGACAAAGAATCTTTGCGTGACCGTGCTTGGCTTCTTGGGCGTGTATGGGAAGACAAAAGATACACCGAAGGCACGGGAGGACCAGCAACGTATGCACGGAAAAGATGACATACATCATGGTCAAGCCAGCTACGCTCTTACCAAAGAAGAGAGGGAAATCTTGTTTGAATGCCTGCTCAGTATGAAGGTATCATTTGGCTTCTCGTTGAATATAAAGGGAATAATAAATATGACAGAGAAAAAGTTCCAGAACCTAAAGTCTCATGACTGCCACATGATTATAACGCAACTGCTTACGGTTGCATTGAGGGGGCTTCTACCAAAAAATGTTCGATTAGCCATTGTGAAGCTATGTGCATTCCTCAATGCAATCTCTGAGAAATTAATCGATCCAGAAATCATACCAAGGTTAGAGAATAATTTGGTGCAATGTCTTGTCAGTTTCGAGTTGGTGTTCCCGCCATCCTTCTTCAACATCATGCGCACATCCTAGTCCACCTATGCGAAGAGATTAACATTCTGGGTCCTGTATTTCTACACAATATGTTCCCCTTTGAGAGGTTCATGGGAGTCTTAAAGAAATATGTTCATAACCGTGCTAGGCCAGAATGAATCATCTCCAAGGGCCATGAAAATGAGGAGGTCATTGAGTTTTGAATTGACTTTATTCCTGACCTTAAGCCGATTGGTGTTCCCGAATCGCGGCATAAGGGCGGACTGGATGGAAATGGCACGCTAGGACCGAAACAAATAATATGTATGGACGGGCATTCTCTCACTCAAGTACACTACACAGTTCTACAAAATTCCACCTTGATGGCTCCGTATATGGAGGAACACAAGAATATTCTACGCTCCAAACACCTGGAGCAGTCTGACGACTGGATTACACGTGAACAAACGGGGACTTTCGCCGGTTGGTTGCTGATGTCTACACACGCTTCTACTCTTCTAGACTATGTTGGGCCTCCAAGCGCAGAGGTTTGTAGGACAGCAACAATTTCCCTCAAGTGGATGACCTAAGGTTTATCGAACTCAGGGAAGTAGAGGTTGAAGATGGTCTCTCTCAAGCAACCCTGCAACTAAGATACAAGAAGTCTCTTGTGTCCCCAACACACCTAATACACTTGTTAGATGTATAGGTGCACTAGTTCGGCGAAGAGATGTTAAATGGCAAGTGATATGGATGGCAAAACAAAGTAATATAAATCTGTAATAAAAAGTGCAGCAAGCAAACAAGTGGTAAACGTGAGGACAAATGGTATTGCAATGGTGGAAACAAGGCCTAGGGATCATACTTTCACTAGAGGCAACTCCCAACAACATTAACATAATCGAATCACATGATATTTCCCATAAAACATGTAATGGAGACGCACCCGGAGGTCATTCCTCCGTGGTCAAGAGAGGACGAGAATTATGTAGGGCTACAAAAGCACACCTCAAAGTTCGTAGTTCTCAATCTAATAATTTCCCAATGTCATCGCGGCCATCCAAAGAGAGTCCCACAATCACCACAACATATCTAAAGGATAGTCAAAGACAAGCACCAAGAGACTCTCAATCTTCAATCAACACACAAGAGAGGAAATCACTCATGAAAATATTTTTCTAATCCATGTCCAATAGAGCGCTGTAACCTTGGTCTCGGGGATTATACTAGATAAAGACAAGTGAGTACATCAATCCAATACATAGAGGAAGGGGAAATATCATGGGATCACCCTAGATTAACATAGCCTATGATCACAACGAAGATCATATCATGGGAGAGAGAGATAACCACATAGCTACATGTACGAGCCCTCGGCCCCGGAGAAGACTACTCACACATGGACATGGTGAGGAGGATCTTGATGATGGTGTTGATGGAGAGGTGCCGCCCCGCGAGGAGGAGACGGCCGGTGGCAGCCACGGAGGCGGCGGCGGCGGCCCTTGGGGGCGCGGCGGCGGCGGCGGCCCTAGGGGGCAGCGGCTCCTTGGCCCCCCTTCTTCCTTGTGGATGGTGCTGCAATGGTGCTGGTCCTCCCCTCCAAGACGGCGGCTTGGGAGGAGGAAAATTCGTGGCCCTTGGTGACCTAGGTTTTCTCTCTTTATATAGACTTTCGGATTCCCGTCATCAGATTTTGGGCCTTAGTAAAACGGGCTTTACTCCGCCGTCCGGACTCCGATTTGGACGAATTTTATATCCAGAAGCATCGTCTCGAAATTCCCCACAACTTTCGCAACTAGACTTTTTCCGTTTGACGTCGTCTTCGGGCTGGAACGTGACCATCTTAAAAAAACGTTCTCAGACAGATTTCAGGAAAGTCAGAGTCCTACTCCAATACGACTTCTTTTGCGTTTTTGTCAATTTCCAAGTAATTCCTACACAATAAAGTGTAAAACAAGAACATTGTGCACTTTTGCAACCATTAGTAGGTTAGTCCAAATATGATCAAAAAGTGTATGGAAGTGCATAAATATCATAGCAATATCACACAAAAAGAGCATGGAGCAAGCAGAAATTATAGATACGTTTTGGACGTATCAACATCCCCAAGCTTAATTCCTGCTCGTCCTTGAGTAGGTAAATGATAACAAGCATAATTTCTGTGGTGACATGCTATTAACCATATAAGAACTTTTCACAGTCACATGACAAGTGCTTACTGAGACAATGAATCTGTAGTAATTAAGTTGCCTCATGAGAAAATCATAAAGAACTGAAAGTTTTACAATATGATACTGAAACACTCAATAGATTTGTAGTGAGCATGGTGTGCAAATATGACAAAGTGATATCTCACTTGCCCCCTTTAGTGAAGCAAAACATAAATGCAGGGGCACCTCCAAAGTTTAAGTGACGACTAGATACAATGATTTTAGAATAAACGATATCATAATCATGCAAAAGACAATTGTACTTTGGGACAATGCACATTACACTCAGAATGACAATCATGCTCTCAATAGTTGGTGCTTTAAAGAAGGTGGAAATTCTTGAACCGTGGCTTTTGTTGGCAAGGTTGAAAACCCGTGGTCGGAAACAAAAACAAAACATGTACCAGAGCTCTTGGTTTTAAAAACAGAGGTAATAATTATTATTTTTAGATATGCATGTTTCGTCAACGAATGCTAGGAGATAACTCAATTACTTCTTGAGCGGGACAAGTTTCGAGGAACGGCTCCCGAATGAGGACGATCACATCCTCTTAATCTCCTTTGTTTATCACTGCCAAAGTTTTCTGATTTCTCATGAACAAAGCGTGAAGGAGGGTTTGTTTGTTGTATTATTTTTAATGAGCCGGGCGCACTCTATGCCAGTTCCTTCTCGTATTATGGGTTTGCACATTAGACATGCAATCCCGGGGTGAAGCTTGTCCAACTTAAAAAGATCATGAATTAACTAATACTTCCTCATGAGCTAAAACAGAGGCACAAAATAGGAATGCTTTTTTTTTGAATAATTTCGAGATGGTACATGAAAGTCTTCGTTAGGAATGGCAGGTAAATACAATGTATAGGAAGGTATGATGGACTCATATGGCATAACTGGTTTAAAGGATTTTGGATGCACAAGCAGTCAGTCCGCTTAGTACAGGTGGAGGTTAGCAAAAGACTGGGAGCGACCAACTAAAAGAGCAATGACGGTCATAATCATGCAGAGCGACAAAGCAACATTGAATCGGGCATTGAAGTTATATCGCTACTCAGAAATTAAAGATCATCAAGGCTTGACAGACTTTCTTTACAGTCTTAAATATGCGTGAGCATACGCCAAGTCAATCAAAATAAATTCTCGGAGGAAGATATCACTAAACCATACCACATCATAGGCAAACAAATCATGTTGGTACTCCAATAACACATTGGGAACCCCCGAGCTTTTTGAGACTAACCATAAGAAAACATGAACACTAAGCACCATTATGCACATAGCATTTTTATCATAGACATATCGACCAGTGCAACAGAAGCCAACTCTCTTAACAAGATAAGCATGATACTAAAGAGAGTTCCAGCGACCAACTAAACAAAAGCTCTTTAAAAAGATAAGCATGGATACTAAGAGCTGAACATGATAGTAGCTATTGAAAGACAAAGAACACACACAGCAAGGATAGACATGAAAATTCTATGTTGTGCTCTAGGTTGAAGTGGAGCGTGTTTCTCTCCCACACAAAGATAGCTGAGTTCCAACTCGTTATGAACAGCAAGCAAAGCTAAAGAAAACTAAAAAGGAAACTAAAGCAAGACGCTCTAAGCATAGCACATAACACATGAAGTGATAAAAATATAGTGGAACGAAAGACGAACTGATAATTGTTGATGGAGAAGGGGATGCACGGGGGCATCCCCAAGATTAGACGCTTGAGTCTTCTTGAATATGTCTTGGGGGTGCACGGGGGCATCCCCAAGCTTGAGCGTTTGACACTCCTGAATCTTTTTATCATCTTCCCTCGCACACTTGAAAACTCCCTTCATACATAACTCATCATAATCTGATTAGCGAGGTTAGTACCCTTAATAAAATAGTTGTTCCTTGCTGGAAATAAGGATATTCTTGAAGTTCTACTGTTTCTCAAGATTGCCAAAAGGTTTTTGCAAAGAAAAAGCAAGCTCAAGGTTTGCAAAATGAAGGAAAGGCAAAACAGGACAGAATCTGTGAAAAACAGACCAGCAGGTAGTAAATGATTTTTTCGGGGCACTTCTGCAACTCTAATCAAAAAACTCAGAACAGACGCCCGAAAGCCAATTGTATATAGCACGCTGTCCAAAAAATTCAGACCAAAAAGATGACTGGTGATTTTATACGAATTTTTCTACCCAAGGACAGAATCTGTTTCCTGGACAGCACGTCACAACTTTTGAACTTTCTTGGAATCAGAGGCTACACTTGGCACAAAGCTGAAAATTAAAGATACAATGATGATGCTACTGTAGTAACAACATCAAGACACAACAAGAGCAAAATAAAATTTTATTCATTGTGGGCTGCCTCCCAAAAGCGCTTTCTTTTATGCCTTTAAGCTAGGCATAAGACTTTAATGATGCTCTCGTAGGAATAAGAGTTGAAGAACAAAAGAGAGCATCAAGAAGCAACCAAACACATTTAAGCCTAACATGCTTCCTATGCATAGGAATATTGCAATAGAATAATTCATTGAAGCACAAAGCAATAAGCATAGGAAGGCAAAACAAGCATAACTTCAAAATATTCACCATAAAAAGAGGAAACTTCTTATTATTAAGATATTTAGAACCATGTCTCCCTCTCTCATTATAAATTTCAGTGGCATCATGGATGAACTCAACAATATAACTATCACATAAGGCATTATTTCCATGATCCAAAAGCATAAAAGTGTCATTACTCTTCATATAAGCAAAATCTTTCTTATTAGGAATAGTGAGAGTAAGACTATCATAACCATCATGGTAATCATCGTATTTAGGAGGCATATCATAATCACAATAAATTTTATCCTCAATAGTAGGTGGACTGAAAATATCATATTCATCATTGTAATCATCATATATAGGAGGCATAGTATCATCAAAGTAAATTTTCTCCTCAAAAGTTGGGGGACTAAAAATATCATGTTCATCAAAAGTGTCATCCCCAAGCTTAGAGCTTTCCATGTCATTAGCAATATTGATATTAAATAAAAACATACTAATAACATCACCACCATCATGATTGTTATGCAAATAATAAAGTTCCAAAGGTTTTTTAATTTTCTCTTCGAACACATCATGTCCAAGTTCAAGGTAGAGCTTATAAAGCTCTCTCATATTTTTGTTGTTTTCCATTAAGCAAAACTAGTGAAAATAAAAACAAGAAACAAAAAGATTTAATTGCAAGATCTAAAGATATACCTTCAAGCACTCACCTCCCCGGCAACGACGCCAGAAATAGCTTGATGTCTACACACGCTTCTACTCTTATAGACTATGTTGGGCCTCCAAGCGCAGAGGTTTGTAGGACAGCAACAATTTCCCTCAAGTGGATGACCTAAGGTTTATCGAACTCAGGGAAGTAGAGGTTGAAGATGGTCTCTCTCAAGCAACCCTGCAACTAAGATACAAGAAGTCTCTTGTGTCCCCAACACACCTAATACACTTGTCAGATTTATAGGTGCACTAGTTCGGCGAAGAGATGTAAAATGGCAAGTGATATGGATGGCAAAACAAAGTAATATAAATCTGTAATAAAAAGTGCAGCAAGCAAACAAGTGGTAAACGTGAGCACAAATGGTATTGCAATGGTGGAAACAAGGCCTAGGGATCATACTTTCACTAGAGGCAACTCCCAACAACATAAACATAATCGAATCACATGATATTTCCCATAAAACATGCAATGGAGACGCACCCGGAGGTCATTCCTCCGTGGTCAAGAGAGGACGAGAATTATGTAGGGCTACAAAAGCACACCTCAAAGTTCGTAGTTCTCAATCTAAGGATTTCCCAATGTCACCGCGGCCATCCAAAGAGAGTCCCACAATCACCACAACATATCTAAAGGATAGTCAAAGACAAGCACCAAGAGACTCTCAATCTTCAATCAACACACAAGAGAGGAAATCACTAATGAAAATATTTTTCTAATACATGTCCAATAGACCGCTGTCACCTTGGTCTCGGCAATTATACTAGATAAAGACAAGTGAGTACATCAATCCAATACATAGAGGAAGGGGAAATATCATGGGATCACCCTAGATTAACATAGCCTATGATCACAACGAAGATCACATCATGGGAGAGAGATAACCACAGAGCTACACGTACGAGCCCTCGGCCCCGGAGAAGACTACTCACACATGGACATGGTGAGGAGAATCTTGATGATGGTGTTGATGGAGAGGTGCAGCCCCGCGAGGAGGAGACGACCGGCGGCAGCCACGGAGGCGGCGGCGGCCCTTGGGGGCGCGGCGGCGGCGGCGGCCCTAGGGGGCAGCGGCTCCTTGGCCCCCCTTCTTCCTTGTGGATGGTGCTGCAATGGTGCTGGTCCTCCCCTCCAAGACGGCGGCTTGGGAGGAGGAAAATTCGTGGCCCTTGGTGACCTAGGTTTTCTCTCTTTATATAGACTCTCGGATTCCCGTCATCAGATTTTGGGCCTCAGTAAAACGGGCTTTACTCGGCCGTCCAGACTCCGATTTGGACGAATTTTATATCCAGAAGCATAGCCTCGAAATTCCCCACAACTTTCGCAACTAGACTTTTTTCGTTTGATGTCGTCTTCGGGCCGGAACGTGATCATCTTTAAAAAACGTTCTCAGACAGATTTCAGGAAAGTCAGAGTCCTACTCCAATATGACTTCTTTTGCGTTTTTGTCAATTTCCAAGTAATTCCTACACAATAAAGTGTAAAACAAGAACATTGTGCACTTTTGCAACCATTAGTAGGTTAGTCCAAATATGATCAAAAAGTGTATGGAATTGCATAAATATCATAGCAATATCACACAAAAAGGGCATGGAGCAAGCAGAAATTATAGATACGTTTTGGACGTATCAGTTGCAGACACGTGCCATGCATGACGCCGATGTTGAAGATGACCTGTACTTGCTGCCCCAGTTACCATCTTCGAATATAATGACTTTCAAAGGGTACGAGATAAACGAGAATACATTTTACACGATCGCCCAAGATAAGAAGAGCACCAACCAATACAGTGGTGTCCGCTTTGATGCAGCAACCAAGAGGGGAAAGGACACATATTATGGTTACATAGAGGAGATATGGGAACTTGACTATGGATGTGGTTTGAAGGTCCTGTTGAGTATATGATTATTATGAAGTATAGGATATAATAGGATTTGGTCCTGCCTTGTCTTGTACTCCAAGTTGATCATTGTACTCCTATATATATGCCCATGCGGCTCAAGCAATAACATCAACTATTCCACCAATCCTCTCTCTCCCTTCTAACATGGTATCAGCCTAACCGATCCAACCCTAGCCGTCGCCCGCGGCTTCCGGCCCGCGCTCTGCCCCCGGGACGGTCGGCCTCCATTACCGCTGCCGGGGGCCACGCTTCCCGTACCTAGAGTTCGTCCGCAGGTCATGTTGACCGGTTACCCTAGATAGTATTTTTTCCGAGCCCTTGCTCCAGGTTATTCTCTCTCTCGTGGGTCACCTTAATTCGCGTTTTTATTTTTGGTTTTCCGATCTAAGAAGATCGGTGGGCGTCGCCCACCGTTGCCGTCGACCTCTGCGCGCCTCTACTTCGACCCTGGCGCGACTAGCCGACCTCTCCTCCAACCCAGCGGCCATGCGTGCCGCGGCGGCCCGTCAGGGCCAGCCGCCGTCCGTGCATCGGCTCGCCCGTCGCCCTGCACCGGCCATCATCGCCATGTCCTCGAGTTCGGCGCACCCCACCACCGATCGAGCAACGGGCTACCGCTGCGTCGCCCCATCGGGCCGCAGCGCCGCCGCCATGTGGTTCTCCCCGTGGCTGCATCGATCCGCGCCGCCGCTGCGTCGCCCCTTCAGGCCGTACAGTTGCGGCACGTGGTCCCCGCCGCCGCGCTGAGACCGTTCCCGCAGTTGCACCAACACGTGTGCTCCCGTTGCGTCGCCCCTTTGGGATGTAGTGCCGTGGCCCGCGGTCAATTGCCGGCCCGTGGCCGTCTGCTCCCGACCATCCCCGAGGTTGCATCGACCCTCGCGTTGTTGCTACGTCGCCCCGGTGGGCCATAGCGAGCGTGGCACGCGGTCCCTGCAACCGCCTTGAGGTCTTCCCCGCCGTCGCCCTGACCCGCGTGCTACCACTGCGTCGCCCCTTCAGGCCGTAGCGTCGCGGTGCGCGGTCCACTCCGCCGTACCCGTGTGTCAACTTCTATGTGGTATCCGTCGTGCCGCCTCCCTACGCGCGGGAACGCCACCGCCCGCACCGGTCCTTGTCACGTTGTCGGGTTCTGCCTCGCCTACTTCGAGCACTTTCTCCATGATACGTCTCCAACATATCTATAATTTTTGACTGTTCCATGCTATTATATATTCTGTTTTGGATGTTTAATGGGCTTTATTAGACACTTTTATATTATTTTTGGGACTAACCTACTAACCCAAGGCCCAGTGCAGATTGCTGTTTTTTTGCCTATTTCAGAGTTTCATAGAAAAGGGATATCAAACAGAGTCCAAATGGAATGAAACCTTCGGGAGAGTTATTTTGGGAACCGTATCTACCCAGAAGACTTGGAGTACACGCGAGGGAACAAAGGAGGTGGCCACGAGGGTCCAGGGCGCGCCCCCACCCTCGTGGGCCCCCTTTGGCTCCCCCGATGCCCTCCTTCCTCCTATATATATCCATGTACCCTGAAAACATTGAGGCAACAGAGAAAACCCTAATTCCATCACCGCAACCTTCTGTTCCCGTGAGATCCCATCTTGGGTTCTGTTCCGGAGCTCCGCCGGAGGGGGGGTCCATCACGGAGTGCTTCTACATCTATGCCATAGCCTCACCAATGAGTTGTGAGTAGTTCACCACAGACCTTCGGGTCCATATTTATTAGCTAGATGGCTTCTTCTCCCTTTTTGGATCTCAATACAAAGTTCTCCTTGATCTTCGAGGAGATCTATTCGATGTAATATTTTTGTGGTGTGTTTGTCGAGATCCGAATAATTGTGGGTTTATGATCAAGATTATCTATGAACAATATTTGATTCTTTTCTGAAATCTTTTATGTATGATTATAATATCCTTGCAAGTCTCTTCGAATTATTGGTTTGGTTTGGCCTACTAGATATATAGTTCTTGCAATGGGAGAAGTGCTTGGCTTTGGGTTCAATCTTGCGGTGTCCTTTCCCAGTGACAGCGGGGGCAGCAAGGCACGTATTGTATTGTTGCCATCGAGGATAAAAAGATGGGGTTTATATCATATTGCTTGAGTTTATCCCTCTACATCATGCCATCTTGCTTAAAGCATTACTCTGTTCTTATGAACTTAATACTCTAGATGCATGCTGGATAGCGGTCGATGTGTGGAGTAATAGTAGTAGATGCAGAATCATTTCGGTCTACTTGTCACGGACGTGATGCCTACATATAATGATCATGCCTAGATATTCTCATAACTATGCGTTTTTCTATCAATTGCTCGACAGTAATTTGTTCACCCATCGTAGAATTCTGCTATCATGAGAGAAGCCACTAGGGAAACCTATGGCCCTCGGGTCTATTCTCATCATATTAATCTTCCATTTACTTTACTTTGCTTTATTTACTTTCTGTTCTTATACCAAAAATACCCAAAATATTATACTATCCTATCTATCAGATCTCACTTTCGTAAGTGACCGTAAAGGGATTGACAACCCCTTACCGCGTTGGCTGCGAAGTTCTTATTTGTTTGTGCAGGTGCGAGGGACTCGTGCGTGGTCTCCTACTGGATTGATGCCTTGGTTCTCAAAAACTGAGGGAAATACTTACGCTACTGTGCTACATCACCTTTCCTCTTCGAGGGAATACAACGCAAGCTCGAGAAGTAGCAAGAAGAACTTTTGGCGCCATTGCCGAGGAGATCTACGCAAAAGTCATATACCAAGTACCTACCACAAACCCTTATCCTTCACATTACATTATTTGCCTTTTGTTTTCCTCTCGCCCACTTCACCCTTGCCGTATTATTTGCCCTTCTTTTTCCGTGTGTTTACCGTTCTCTTGCCTCTTGTTTGCTTGTGTGTTGGATTGCTTGCTTGTCACTATGGCTCAAAACAATACCAAATTGTGTGACTTTTCCAATACCAACAATAATGATTTTATTAGCACTCTGATTGCTCCTATTACCGATGTTGAATCTTGTGAGATCAATGCTGCCTTATTGAATCTTGTCATGAAAGATCAATTTTCTGGCCTTCCTAGTGAAGATGCCGCTACCCATCTAAACAACCTTGTTGATCTGTGTGATATGCAAAAGAAGAGGGATACGAATAATGATATTGTTAAATTGAATCTATTATCGTTTTCACTTAGAGATCGTGATAAAACATGGTTTTCCTCTTTGCCTAGAAATAGTATTGATTCTTGGACTAAGTGCAAAGATGCTTTTATCTCTAAGTATTTGCCTCCCGCTAATATTATCTCTCTTAGAAACCATATTGTGAATCTTAAGCAACTAGATCATGAGCATGTTGCACAAGCTTGGGAGAGAATGAAATTAATGATACGTAATTGCCCTACACATGGTTTGAACTTATGGATGATTATACAAAAAATTTATGCTAGCTTGAATTTTGCTTCTAGAAATCTTTTAGATTCGGCCACGGGAGGCATTTTCATGGAAACTACCTTAGGAGAAGCTACCAAACTCCTAGATAATATTATTGTTAACTACTCTCAATGGCACACTGAAAGATCTACTAGTAAAAAAGTGCATGCTATTGAAGAGATTAGTGTTTTGAGTGGAAAGATGGATGAACTTATGGAATTATTTGCTACTAAGAGTTCTTCTTCTGATCCTAATGATATGCCTTTATTCACGTTTATTGAAAATAATAATGAATCTTTGGATGTGAATTTTGTTGGTAGGAATTTTTTTGGTACCAATGCTTATAGAGGAAACTTTAATCCTAGGCCTTTTCCTAGTAATTCCTCTAATAATTATGGTAATTCCAACAATATCTCTTATGAAAATTTTGGTAAGATGCCCTCTGAATTTGAAACTAGTGTTAAAGAGTTTATGAATTCACAAAAGAATTTCAATGCTTTGCTTGAAGAAAAATTGCTCAAGATTGATGAGTTGGCTAGAAACGTGGATAGAATTACTCTTGATGTTGATTCTTTGAAACTTAGATCTATTCCACCCAAGCATGATATCAATGAGTCTATCAAAGCCATGATAATTTCCATTGATGGATGCAAAAAAAGAACTGCTAAGATGCGTGCTAAAAAGGATTACTCTATCAAAGCGTGTTCTTCTAGTTATCATGAAAATAGAGATGAAGATCTAAAAGTTATTGATGTGTCGCCTGTTAGATCCTTGTTTTCTAGTATGAATGTTGATGACGATGGGACTGGAGATGAGTCTACTTTAGTTAAAAGGCGTCCCTATGATTCGGAGTTTTTAGATCTTGATGCTAAAATTGTTAAAAGTGGGATTGAAGAGATTAAAACTTGGCATAGTGATGAACCCACTATTTTGGATTTCAAGGTATTCAATTATGATAATTGCTCTTTAATAGATTGTATTTCCTTGTTGCAATCCATACTAAATTCTTCGCTTGCTTATAGTCAAAATAAAGCTTTTACCAAACACATAGTTGATGCTTTGATGCAATCTTATGAAGAAAAACTTGAATTAGAAGTTTCTATCCCTAGAAAGCTTTATGATGAGTGGGAGCCTACTATTAAAATTAAAATTAAAGATCATGAATGCTTTGCTTTGTGTGATTTGGGTGCAAGTGTTTCTACAATTCCAAAAACTTTGTGTGATTTGTTAGGTTTCCACGAGCTTCACGATTGTTCTTTAAATTTTCATCTTGCGGATTCTACCATTAAGAAACCTATGGGAAGGATTAATGATGGTCTTATTGTTGCCAATAGAAATTATGTGCCCATAGATTTCATTGTTCTTGATATAGATTGCAATCCTGCATGTCCTATTATTCTTGGTAGACCTTTCCTTAGAACGATTGGTGCAATTATTGATATGAAGGAAGGAAATATTAGATTCCAATTTCCATTAAGGAAAGGCATGGAACACTTTCCTAGAAAGAAAATCGAATTACCTTATGAATCTATTACGAGAGCCACTTATGGATTGCCCACCAAAGATGGCAATACATAGATCTATTCTTGTATCGTGCCTAGCTAGGGGCATTAAACGATAGCGCTTGTTGGGAGGCAACCCAACTTTATTTTCTTTGTTTTTGCTTCTGTTTAGGAACAAATATTGCATCTAGCTTCTGTTTAGATGTGGTTTTGTGTTTTAATTAGTCTTTGTGCCAAGTAGAACCTTTGGGAAGACTCGTTTGAAGTTTATATGATCATGCTGTAAAAAACAGAAACTTTAGCGCTCACGAGATTGGCTGTAAATTTTTACTGGAGATTGCTATTTAGTTGATTGTTTTTGCAGATGATTAATACACAAATTCCTCACGTTTACCAATTTATTTCAATTTTTCTGGAGTTACAGAAGTATTCGAATGTTATAGATTACTATAGACTGTTCTATTTTTGACAGATTCTGTTTTTCGTGTGTTGTTTGCTTATTTTGATGAATCTATGAGTAGTATCGGAAGGTATGAATCATAGAGAAGTTGGAATATAGTAGGTTTAAAACCATTATAAACAAAGAATGAGTTCATTACAGTACCTTTGAGTGGTGGTTTATTTTCTTATACTAACGGAGCTCACGAGATTTTGGCTAAGTTTTGTGTTGTGAAGTTTTCAAGTTTTGAGTAAGGCTTTGATGGACTATGGAACAAAGAGTGGCAAGAGCCTAAGCTTGGGGATGCCCAAGGCACCCCAAGGTAAAATTCAAGGACAACCAAAAGCCGATGCTTGGGGATGGCCCGGGAAGGCATCCCCTCTTTCGTCTTCATCTATCGGTAACTATACTTGAGACTATATTTTTATTCACCACATGATATGTGTTTTGCTTGGAGCGTCATGTATGATTTGAGTCTTTGCTTTTTAGTTTGCCACAATCATCCTTTCTGGACACACCTTTTTAGAGAGATAAATATGAATTAGAATTTATTAGAATACTCTATGTGCTTCACTTATATCTTTTGAGCTAGATAGTTTTGCTCTAGTGCTTCACTTATATCTTTTAGAGCACGGTGGTGGTTTTATTTTGTAGAAATTATTGATCTCTCATGCTTCACTTATATCCGTTTGAGAGTATTTTAGAACAGCATGGTAATGTGCTTTGGTTATAAAACTAGTCCTAATATGATAGGCATCCAAGATGGGTATAGTAAAAACTTTCATATAAAGTGCACTGAATACTATGAGAAGTTTGATACTTGATGATTGTTTTGAGATATGAGGATGGTGACAATAGAGTCATGCTAGTAGAGTAGTTGTGAATTTGAGACATACTTGTGTTAAGGTTTGTAAGTCCCGTAGCATGCACGTATGGTAACCGTTGTGTGACAAATTTGAAACATGAGGTATTTCATTGAGTGTCATCCTTTGTGTGGAGGTCGGCATCACGCGATGGTTAACTCCTACCAACCCGTCCCCTAGGAGCATGCGTGTAGTACTTTGACTTGTAGATTTTTGCAATAAGTATGTGAGTTCATTCTGACTAATGTTGAGTCAATGGATTATACGCACTCTCACCCTTCCACCATTGCTAGCCTCTCTTGTACGAAGCAACTTTCGCCGGTACCATACATCCACCATACCTACCTATCATGGCATTTCCATAGCCATTCCGAGATATATTGCCATGCAACTTTCCACCGTTCCGTTTGTTATGACACACTTCATCATTGTCATATTGCCATGCATGATCATGTAGTTGACATCATATTTGTGGCTAGGCCACCATGCATAATTTTTCATACATGTCACTCTTGATTCATTGCACATCCCGGTACACCGCCGGAGGCATTCATATATAGTCATACTTTGTTCTAGTATCGAGTTGTAATATCGAGTTGTAAATCAATATAAGTGTGATGATCATCATTGTTAGAGCATTGTCCCAAAGAAAAAAGGAAAAAAAGAAAAAAGAAGAAGAAGGAAAGGCCAAAGAAAAAAATAAAGGCCCAAAAAACCGAAAAAAGAAAAAAAAGAAAAAAAAGAAAAGAAAAAGGGACAATGCTACTATCTTTTTCCACACTTGTGCTTCAAAGTAGCACCATGATCTTCATGATGGAGAGTCTCTTGTTTAGTCACTTGCATATACTAGTGGGAATTTTCATTATAGAACTTGGCTTGTATATTCCAACGATGGGCTTCCTCAAGTGCCCTAGGTCTTCGTGAGCAAGCAAGTTGGATGCACACCCACTTAGTTTCTTTTGTTGAGCTTTCATACATTTATAGCTCTAGTGCATCCGTTGCATGGCAATCCCTACTCACTCACATTGATATCTATTGATGGGCATCTCCATAGCCCATTGATACGCCTAGTTGATGTGAGACCATCTTCCTCTTTTTGTCTTCTCCACAACTACCACTCTATTCCATACAGTTCTATGTCTTGCGTGAAAGTTGAAAGAGTTTGAAAAAATTAAAGTATGAATCAAGTGCTTGGCTGAAACCGGGGTTGTGCATGATTGGAATATTTTGTGTGACGAAGATGGAGCATAGCCTAACTATATGATTTTGTAGGGATAAACTTTCTTTGGGCATGTTATTTTGAGAAGACATGATTGCTTTGTTAGTATGCTTGAAGTATTATTATTCTTATGTCAATATGAACTTTTATCTTGAATATATCGGATCAAACATTCACGCCACAACAAAGAGAATTACATTGAGAATTATGTTAGTTAGCATTCCACTTCAATTTTTTTTTTGTTTTTATCATTTACCTACTCGAGGACGAGCAGGAATTAAGCTTGGGGATGCTTGATACGCCTTCGACATATCTATAATTTTTGATTGTTCCATGTTATTATATATTCTGTTTTGGATGTTTAATGGGCTTTATTATACACTTTTATATTATTTTTGGGACTAACCTACTAACCCAAGGCCCAGTGCAGATTGCTGTTTTTTGCCTATTTCAGAGTTTCGCAGAAAAGGGATATCAAACGGAATGAAACCTTCGAGAGAGTTATTTTTGGAACTGTATCTACCCAGAAGACTTGGAGTACGCGCGAGGGAACGAAGGAGGTGGCCACGAGGGTCCAGGGCGCGCACCCTCCCCCTGGGCGCCCCCACCCTTGTGTGCCTCCTCTGGCTCCCCCGATGCCCTCCTTCCTCCTATATATATCCATGTACCCTGAAAACATCGAGGCAACAAAGAAAACCCTAATTCCATCGTCGCAACCTTCTGTTCACGTGAGATCCCATCTTGGGGCTTGTTCCGGAGCTCCTCCGGAGGGGGGATCCATCACAGAGTGCTTCTACATCAACGCCATAGCCTCACCAATGAGTTGTGAGTAGTTTACCACAGACCTTCGGGTCCATAGTTATTAGCTAGATGGCTTCTTCTCTCTTTTTGGATCTCAATACAAAGTTCTCCTCGATCTTCGAGGAGATCTATTTAGTGTAATATTTTTGCGTTGTGTTTGTCAAGATCCAATGAATTGTGGGTTTATGATCAAGATTATCTATGAACAATATTTGATTCTTTTATGAAATCTTTTATGTATGATTACAATATCCTTGCAAGTCTCTTCGAACTATTGGTTTGGTTTGGCCTACTAGATCTATAGTTCTTGCAATGGGAGAAGTGCTTGGCTTTGGGTTCAATCTTGCGGTGTCCTTTCCCAGTGACATCAGGGGCAGCAAGTCACGTATTATATTGTTGCCCTCGAGGTTAAAAATATGGAGTTTACATCATATTTCTTGAGTTTATCCCTCTACATCATGCCATCTTGCTTAAAGCATTACTCTGTTTTTATGAACTTAATACTCTAGATGCATGCTGGATAGCGGTTGATGTGTGGAGTAATAGTAGTAGATGCAGAATCGTTTCGGTCTACTTGTCACTTACGTGATGCCTATATATAATGATCATTCCTAGATATTCTCGTAACTATGCACTTTTCTATCAATTGCTCGATAGTAATTTGTTCACCTACCGTAGAATTCCGCTATCATGAGAGAAGCCACTAGTGAAACCTATGCCCCCCAGATCTATTCTCATCATATTAATCTTCCATCTACTTTACTTTGCTTTATTTACATTCTGTTCTTATACCAAAAATACTATACTATCCTATCTATCAGATCTCACTTTCGTAAGTGACCGTAAAGGGATTGACAACCCCTTATCGCGTTGGCTGCGAAGTTCTTATTTGTTTGTGTAGGTGCGAGGGACTCGCGCGTGGTCTCCTACTGGATTGATACCTTGGTTCTCAAAAACTGAGGGAAATACTTACACTACTGTGCTGCATCACCCTTTCCTCTTCGAGGAAATACAACACAAGCTCGAGAAGTAGCACGCCACGCTTCAGAATTAGCCTCCGCCGCTCTTCTTCCTGGTCCACAACGACTACCTCGACACCAGCCATCCCGACTCGACATCGACCACGGCGTCCCTGGGACGACTGATAACCCTCAACCGTAAGGGATCGAGATAGTCTTCGCGGGTAAGAATAACCCAATTTATTGATTCGACACACGGGGAGCCAAAGAGTATTTATAAGCTTTGACAGTTGAGTTGTCAATTCAACCGCACCTGAAATATACTTACTTGCAACAAAAGATAAGTGGTAACAGTGATATGATAGTGATAATAGTGATAGTAAAAGTAAACAGCAAAAAGTAAATAGTGAAGGTAAATGGCAAAAGTAGCAACTAGTGACAAGGAGGGTTTAAAACACTGTAGGCTAGGGAGATGGATGGTTGGGCGCTGCATGGATGAGATAGATTCTAACTTGGGGCACGGCACACGGAAAAGTAATGATCATCTAGGCAAATATCAAACATTAGGCATGTATCCCGTAGGTAGTTGTACGTGCTTGCAATAAGAACTTGCACAACATCTTCTGTCCTACCATCCCGCTACGAACGGGGCCAAAAGGAACTTATGGAGATTAAGGTGCTCCTGTCAAAGAGCACCGGAACAAAGCAATGAACTCAATGGATACATGTAATCCTCAAACTACGGACCATCCCCTTTGGTGTCCCAAGCTGTCACTTTTGGGATAGCCGGTTCCGAACCGTAATAGGTGCAAACAACTCATAGATAGGATCACGAACACAAATATATTCATGCAAACACATATGGTTTAGATCTGAGATCATGGCACTCGGGCCCTAAGTGTCAAGCATTAAGAATAACAAGTTGAAGCAAAGATGATAAACACCATAGTAGATGATAGGCAACATGCCCCCAACGATCTGACAAACTATTACATGATCTAACTCATCCAATCCCTACCATCCCCTTCGCCTACAGCAGGGGAATTACTCACACATGGAGGGAGAAGTCATGGAGGGATGATGGAGTGGTGATGATGATGACGATGGCGGCGATCTCCCCTCTCCGGAGGCCAATTTAGCCTCCAGATTAGCCCTCCCGAGGAAGAACAGAGGGTGGCGGCGGCTCCGCGACGGAAAACTGCGAAAAGAACTTCTGATCTGGGGTTTTCGCGTCGTGAGTAAAAATACGAGGCAAAGTAGGGCACCAGGGGGTGTGGGCCCCACCCAGGCGACCCCCCCGGCGCGGCCCAGGGGGGGGGGGCGCCCACAGGGCGCCTGGGCACCCCCTAGCCCCCCTCTGGCCCCACTTCTGGTTCCTGGTTCCTTCGGGTGCGTGGATTTTCTGTGTTTTTTCGTGGATTTTTCTGAGATACTTAAAAATCCGTTTTCCTGCACACAATAAAACCATACAGGCAGCTCTGCTGAAAACAGCGTCAGTCCGGGTTAGT
Organism: Secale cereale; assembly: GCA_902687465.1. Lineage (NCBI taxonomy): Eukaryota > Viridiplantae > Streptophyta > Magnoliopsida > Poales > Poaceae > Secale > Secale cereale. Next base: position 50,652,908 of record LR738714.1, on the reverse strand, counting down.
TTAGTTCAAATCATGCAAGAATGAGGTCAAAACAATATCAAAAGTGTTTGGAAAAGTAGATACGTTTGAGATGTATCAACTCCCCCAAGCTTAGCATATTGCTTGTCCTCAAGCAATTCAGTTCAACGAACTGGACGCGACAAAGAAAACTTTGACAAACTCTTTTGCTTCATTAGATGTATATAAGCATGTACTACGAAAAGAGTTTAGCAAGTATTGAAACAGTACTTATGAGGACAATGCAAGGAGCAATCCTTCTTTCAAGTGATTAGTCACAAATACTTAAAAGTAAATAATATACTACTGAAAATCAAGACAAGATTACATTGCACACAGCTTGAGCATACTAGGGTGGTATCTCGCTAGTCTCCATGAGTGAAGCAAAACATAAATGCAGAAACTCCTCCAGAGTTTTAAAGGAGACTAGAACTAAGAATTTCAAAATAAATCATATCACAAGTATGCAGAAGACAATGTAATACTTTGGGACAATGCACGTTACACTCAGAATGACAATTATGCTCTCATAGTTGGTGCTTTGAAGAAAGAAGGTGAGACTCTCGAACCGTGGCTTTTATTGGCAAGGTTGAAAACCCGTGGTCGGAAACAAAAACTAAACATGTACCAGAGCTCTTGGTTTTAAAAACAGAGATAAAAACGTTTTGAGAGGTGCATATTTCGTCAACGAATGCTAGCAGATAACTCAATCACTTCTTGAGCTGGACAAGTTTCGAGGAACGGCTCCCGCATGAGGACGATCACATCCTCTTAATCTCCTTTGTTTATCACTGCCAAAGTTTTCTGATTTCTCATGAACAAACGTGAAGGAGGGTTTGTTTGTTATATTATCTTTTTGAGCCGGGTGCACTCAATGCCAGTTCCTTTTCGTATTAGGGGTTTGCACATTATACATGCAATCCAGGGGTGAAACTTGTCCAACTTAAAAAGATTATGAATTAACTACTACTTCCTCATGAGCTAAAACATAGGCACAAAAGAGAAATGCTTTTGATTAATTTCGAGATGGTACACGGAAGTCTTCGTTAAGAATGGCAGGTAAATACCATGTATAGGAAGGTATGGTGGACTCATATGGCATAACTGGTTTTAAGGATTTTGGATGCACAAGCAGTCAGTCCGCTTAGTACAGGTGGAAGTTTAGCAAAGGGCTGGGAAGCGACCAACTAGAGAGCAATAACGGTCATAATCATGCAGAGCAACAAAGCAACATTGAATCGGGCATGAAAGTGATATAACTATTCTGAAACTCAAAGATCATCAAGGCAGAGTAGACTTTTTAGTCTTAACATGTGTAAGCATGTGCCAAGTCAATCCAAAAATTCTCTAAAGGGAAATACCACCTTAGTATATCAGACTTTGAACAGTGCAATGCATGTAGATCATTTCAATAACACATTATATACTCTAGTTATTCGAGACTAGCCACAAGGAAAGCATGAACCACCGAAAGAGCATTGTAAACATAGCACTATGTCGCTACAAGCTGGTCTCTAGATCATAAGTACAGGCATATGTACAAAAGTAGAAACAAAAAGAGTTCATACCGGTCTTCCTTGTTGCTTCCCTTCAGTCGATCTTCGTCATTACTGCTTGTCACTTGCACGATCGAACGTAGGAAATATAATTAAATGCCATCACGGACTCGAGCTGAACTCTGAAAACAAAGCAAACTAAAGAGAGAAAGGAAATCTTTTTGGATTTTTCAAAGGTTGAATACAAGCAAAAGAAAGAGAAAATCTTTTTGTTGTTTTTGCAAAGAGAGAAATAAAGAAGAACGGGCAAAAACTTTGAAAAGATCAAAGTGAACAAAACGGATAATACAATGGAAAAGTAAGAGGGGCACGTACTCCCCCAAGCTTAGGCTTTTGGCCTAAGTTGGTAGCAGCTACTGCCCCCAGGAGCCTCCTGCTCCGGGGGTATGGTGGTGAGTCCAAGGGTCGTAGAAGGATGCTGGCGCGTACACCGAACTCCTCGGAGTCTCCCACGAGGAAGGTTCCGAGTGCCAAACAGAGGAAGAACCTTCACCAAACTCGGTGGTGGTCTCTTCCTGAAAATGTGGTAACTCACCGTGCTTCTCCTCGTTGGGCACAACCCCCTCCATGGGGTTATGAAACTGATGCTGGACCATGAACTCATCGAACTGGACAACATCAAAGGACCATCCGTTCCTGCGAGAAAAATCAAACAAAAGAGGTGCAGGTAGACGGATCTCGCGTTTCGCGATAATTATGAAACGCAAGATATAAACAAGATTATCAAGCTCAGAACCCATGGTGACAAACTTATGCCTTTTCATAGCAGCAAGATCAAAGCTTAAATAAGTAAAAGGATTATCATCAGGGCGTGGGGTGCCTCCAAGATGTTCTAAGATAAGTGTGGCATAAACGCCACCATATAAGCCCCCCCTTGTTACCGTTCATAGCAAGGCGTCGAGCAATTAAGGCACCCAGATTATAATCAGACCTCCCTAAGAGGGCTGCTGCCAGGATAGCAATATCCGGAGCAGAAATGCTGCCCGTGTTGTCACGAGCTAACACCCCTCTGGCAATATAATATGCAAAATACCTGAGGTGAGGAAATAAGATGCTGGAGATCTTCGACCGATGAATATCCCTCGTACCCATGCTGCAGAGAGAGTTGATGACGGTTTTCAGCTCGGAGGGCTGAGTGGCCATCCTAGCCGTCCTCCCAACGTTCGGCACACCTATTATTTCACAAAAATTTCCCAAAGTCATGGTGATAAGTTCATTGTAAATTTTAAACTCAATAGCACCTGAATCAGGATTATATCTAAAACTGTTAATGAAACTGGAGGTGAGTTTTTGATAGTGAGTAACACGGCTCGTGACGAGTCGTGTCAAACCTGCATTAGCACAAAGATTATAAAACTCATCCTTGATTCCCGCAGCTTCCATGAATTCATCACATGGAAATGTCATCGCACGTGCTGGACTTGTGTCTTCCAACAACTCCAGGGGCACATGATCTTCATTATAGCTCACCCTAGCAGTCGATGGTGAAGCTACGGCTCTAGTAACTCGATCGGAGTGTGCGGGCCTCCTCTTCTCAAGCCACCCTTTTGCCCTTCCTAACAAACTCATTTCTGAATTTTTTTACAATTTACAAAAACGAGGATTAAAACAAAGTGAGCTAAGGCAAACTACTCAACTCACTTGCCCAAGGCATAAACTTGCATCAAAACTTGAAAAATAACTTTCTACATATGCATGCAAGCTCATCTATACAGCACCAAGAACTACTAAATACTCACAAATGAAGCCACCAATCAAAAATCTAATTGGAGGGGTGGAGGAGTCACATACCAGGGAGTATTTGCTCAAAATTTCAGCTCAAATGATGGGCTGTAGAGAGAGATCGAAGAATCGCCTCCAAGAACAGCAAGAACACAAGAACAAGTGCAGAACTCGGGGTTTTGGAGAAAAAGAGAGAGGGAGGAAGAAGACATACCTGGAGGGGGGCCCTGTGGGCCCCAGGCGCCCTATGGGCGCGACCAGGGGCTGGGTCGCGCCAGCTGGCCGCCTGGGCCACTGGTGGGTCCCCCTGGCTGGCCCCAGGACTTTCTGGGTCTCTCCCGACGTGGAAATTTTTATTTAAAATTTTCTGGAATTTTTCTGAAAACTTCACTGTTGAAATTTTTTCGAAGTTCAAAAAGCTGCGGAACTCTCTGAAAACTTGAAGTAGTGAGTAGTATTGTGAAGCTTCAAAACATAAATACTTGGTACAGCAAGTAGGACAAAAACTAAAAACAAATGAAAACATAACAAGCTCAACTTTTTATCTATATAAAACATGTTTGCTAATAAGGTTGATCAAGTCTTACCAACAAACAGGCGATATATAGAGCAAAAAGTCTCACCTCTCACGAAGTAATCACTGAACCTTTACCTTGATGGACATTTTCCCTACCATGATAGTTTTGTATTTGTGAGGCACATGTAGTGGACAATCCCATTCTCCAATTTTCACGGTCTCGATATTCTCTATAGAGTTGAGGGCATGCCTCCTGTCGATCTTCTTCGGAAAATATACCGTGTGTTCTTTATCATTCACATGGAAGGTAACCTTCCCTTTATTGCAATCAATAATAGCACCTGCGGTGTTAAGGAAAGGTCTACCAAGAATAATGGACATGCTCCCATCCTCGGGCATGTCAAGCACAACAAAATCAATAAGAATCAAACAATTAGCAACTTCTACGGGAACATCCTCACAAATACCTATCGGAACAGCGGTTGACTTGTCAGCCATCTGAAGGGAGATATCGGTAGGGATTAGTTTCTCTAAACAAAGCCTCTCGTAAAGAGAGAGAGAGGCATAACACTCACTCCTGCTCCAAGATCACATAAAGCAGTTTTGACATAATTATTCTTTATGGAGCAAGGAATGGTTGGTATACCTGGATCACCGAACTTCTCAGGAATCTTGCCACTGAAAGAGTAGTTAGCAAGCATAGTAGATATTGCATCATTAGGAACTTTTCTTTTATTAGTGACAATATCTTTCATATATTTTGAATAAGGAAGTAACTTAATAGCATCAGTCAAAGGGATTTGAAGAAAAAGAGGTTTAATCCACTCAAAACTTATTATAATGCTCTTCTTCTTTAGATTTGATGGACTTACCTGGAAAGGGCATGGGTTTCTATACCCATGGTTCTCTTTCTTTCCCATGTTTTCTTGCGATGAAGTCTTCTTTAGTGTACCTCTTACGTTTGGCAGGTGCTTCTTCTTCTCGAACTTCAGGCGGATCATTCTTCTCATTATTATTACCTTCAGGTTCAGCACCATCTTCAGTCTCAGCATCGGAGATAGATACACTGTTGGGATCAACAGCTGGCTCTTCATCTGCAATAGGATCATTAGAATTGTCAGTCTCCTTATGTTTCTTCTTTTTCTTTGGAGAACCAACAATTTCTTCTTCCTGCATTTGAGAATCCTGCTCGATTCTCTTCGGATGTCCCTCTGGATAGAGAGGATCTTGAGTACTAGTTCCTCCTCGGGTCTTAATCCCGAAAGCCTGCAAATTATCTTGTTTGGCATTGTTAGCAAGCAAATCTCTTTGCACTTTAGAAATTTGGTCAAGCTGAGTTTGAACCATTTGAAAATGCTTCACAAGACATTGAACATCATTAACTGTTCTATCTAAAACATCAAGCAGTCTTTTGATAGCAAGGGAATTATCATGCAATTGACTTTCTATCCTCTCATTAAAATGATTTTGTTTCATAATAAAATTATCAAACTCATCTAAACATTGATCAGGAGGCTTACCATGAGGGATGTCACTTGTGTTGAAATCTAAAAGAGAGTGTACCTCTACCATAGGAGGCGAGTGGTAGGCTCACACAGCTTCTCAATAGGGGGTAGATTCTTCACGTCTTCAGCTTTAATAACTTTCTCTTTAATAGACTTCTTTGCTTCTCGCATATCTTCGGGGCTTAGAACAAATATGCCCCTCTTCTTTGGTGGTGGAGGTGGTTCAGGGACGGACCGATCTTCATGGTTTTTGGCAATCCTGCCCATCAAATCCTCCGCATCGTCTGGTGTTCTTTTCCTGAAAACACAACCAGCACAACTGTCCAAATAGGACCTGGATTCATCAGTTAGACCAGCATATAATATATCGATTAATTCATTCTTAGGAATTTCATGTCCTGGTCTAGCCCGAATCAGACCGCAGTACCTCCCCCAAGCTTTAGGGAGGGACTCATCCTGCAACTGTTTAAAGTTATAAATTCTTTGTAAAGCAGCATGTTGCATGTTGATGTCTACACACGCTTCTACTCTTGTAGACTATGTTGGGCCTCCAAGCGCAGAGGTTTGTAGGACAGCAGCAATTTCCCTCAAGTGGATGACCTAAGGTTTATCGAACTCAGGGAAGTAGAGGTTGAAGATGGTCTCTCTCAAGCAAACCTGCAACTAAGATACAAGAAGTCTCTTGTGTCCCCAACACACCTAATACACTTGTTAGATGTATAGGTGCACTAGTTCGGCGAAGAGATGTTAAATGACAAGTGAGATGGATGGCAAAACAAAGTAATATAAATCTGTAATAAAAAGTGCAGCAAGCAAACAAGCGGTAAACGTGAGCACAAATGGTATTGCAATGGTGGAAACAAGGCCTAGGCTTCATACTTTCACTAGTGGCAACTCCCAACAACATTAACATAATCGAATCACATGATATTTCCCATAAAACATGCAAAGGGGACGCACTCAGAGGTCATTCCTTCGTGGTCAAGAGAGGAGGAGAATTATATAGGGCTACAAAAGCACACCTCAAAGTTCGTAGTTCTCAATCTAAGGATTTCCCAATGTCACCGCGGCCATCCAAAGAGAGTCCCACAATCACCACAACATATCTAAAGGATAGTCAAAGACAAGCACCAAGAGACTCTCAATCTTCAATCAACACACAAGAGAGGAAATCACTCATGAAAATATTGTTCTAATCCATGTCCAATAGACCGCTGTCACCTTGGTCTCGGGGATTGTACTAGATAAAGACAAGTGAGTACATCAATCCAATACATAGAGGAAGGGGAAATATCATGGGATCACCCTAGATTAACATAGCCTATGATCACAACGAAGATCACATCATGGGAGAGAGAATTGACCACATAGCTACTGGTAAGAACCTCAGCCCCGAGGAGGAACTACTCCCGCATCATGGAGGGAGGAAGCAACGTCGATGGAGATGAATCCGGGGGCACTTCCCCGTCCCGGCAGGGTGCCGGCGCAGGAATTCTGGTCCCCCGAAGCTTGATGGCGATGGCAGCGGAGATCGGAATCGCGTCTGGAGAAAAGGGGTCTGGAATCAGGGTTTCCGCGACACGCTTTAAATATATGCCAAAGGGGGGCATCGGAGGAGCCTCGGGGGGCCCAGGCGCCCCCCAGCGCGGCCCAGGGGGGGGGGGGCGCCGCCAGGGCGCCTGGAGCCCTGGTGGCCCCCCCGGCTGTCCTTCGGGCGCACGGTAGTTTCTGGAACGCTGATTTTTTATATAATTTTTCTGGATTTTTCCTCGCAGTTCACGTAACGTGAAAACCTGAAATACAAAAACAACCGAAAACAGAAACTGGCACTGGGGTGCACTGAGTTAATAGGTTAGTCCAAATATGATCAAAAGTGTATGGAAGTGTATAAATAACATAGCAATATCACCCAAAAGAGTCATGGAGCAAGCAAAAATGATAGATACGTTTTGGACGTATCAACATCCCCAAGCTTAATTCCTGCTCGTCCTCGAGTAGGTAAATGATAACAAGAATAATTTCTGTGGTGACATGCTATTAACCATATATAGGACTTTTTCATAGTCATATGACAAAAGCTTACTGAGACAATGAATCTATAGTAATTAAGTTGCCTCATGAGAAAATCACAAAGAACTGAAAGTTTTACAATATGAAATTGAAACATCAAATAGATTTGTAATGAACATGATGTGCAAATATGATAAAGTGATATCTAGCTTGCCCCCTTTAGTGAAGCAAAACATAAATGCAGGGGCACCTCCAAGGTTTAAGTGATGACTAGATACAATGATTTCAAAATAAACGATATCACAATCATGCAAAAGACAATGCTACTTTGGGACAATGCACATTACACTCAGAATGACAATCATGCTCTCAGTAGTTGGTGCTTTTAAAATAAGGTGGAGACTCTCGAACCGTGGCTTTTGTTGGCAAGGTTGAAAACCCGTAGTCGGAAACAAAGACAAAACATGTACCAGAGCTCTTGGTTTTAAAACAGAGGTAATAATTTTTTTAGATCATGCATGTTTCGTCAACGAATGCTAGCAGACAACTCAATCACTTCTTGAGATGGACAAATTTCGAGGAACGGCTCCCGAATGAGGACGATCATATCCTCTTAATCTCCTTTGTTTATCACTGCCAAAGTTTTCTGATTTCTCATGAACAAAGCGTGAAGGAGGGTTTGTTTGTTATATTATCTTTTTGAGCCGGGCGCACTCAATGCCAGTTCCTTCTCGTATTATGGGTTTGCACATTATACATGCAATCCCGGGGTGAAGCTTGCCCAACTTAAAAAGATCATGAATTAACTACTACTTCCTCATGAACTTAAAACAGAGGCACAAAATAGGAATGCTTTTTCTTTGAATAATTTCGAGATGGTACATGCAAGTCTCCGTTAGGAATGGCAGGTAAATACCATGTAGGAAGATATGGTGGACTCATATGGCATAACTGGATTAAAAGGATGTGGATGCACAAGCAGTCAGTCCGCTTAGTACAGGCGAAGGTTAGCAAAAGACGGGGAGCGACCAACTAAGAGAGCAATGACGGTCATAATCATGCAGAGCGAGAAAGCAACATTGAATCAGGCATGGAAGTTATATCGCTACTCAGAAACAAAAGATCATCAAGGCTTGACAGACTTTCTTTATAGTCTTAAATATGCGTGAGCATACGCCAAGTCAATCAAAATAAATTCTTTGAAGGAAGATATTACTAAACCATACCACATCATAGGCAAACAAATCATGTTGGTACTCCAATAACACATTGGGAACCCCCCAGCTATTTGAGACTAACCATAAGAAAACATGAACTACTAAGCGCCATTATGCACGTAGCATCTTTATCATAGACATATCAACCAATGCAACGGAATCAAACTCTCTTAATAAGATAAACATGATAACTAAAGAGAGTTCCAGTGACCAACTAAACAAAAGCTCTTCAAAAAGTAAAGCATGAAAACTAAGAGCTGAACATGATAGTAGCTATTGAAAGACAAAGAACACACACAGCAAGGATGGACATGAAAATTCTATGTTATGTTCCAGGTTGAAGTGGAGCGTGTTTCTCTCCCACACAAAGAAAGAGGGGTTCCAACTCGTTATGGCAGCAAGCAAAGCTAAAGAAAACTAAAAAGGAAACTAAAAGCAAGACGCTCCAAGCATAGCACATAACACATGAAGTGATAAAAATATAGTGGAACGAAAGACGAACTGATAATTGTTGATGGAGAAGGGGATGTACGGGGGCATCCCCAAGCTTAGACGCTTGAGTCTTCTTGAATATTTCTCGGGGGTGCACGGGGGCATCCCCAAGCTTGAGCGTTTGACACTCCTGAATCTTTTTATCATCTTCCCTCGCACACTTGAAAACTCCCTTCATACATAACTCATCATAATCTGATTAGCGAGGTTAGTACCCTTAATAAAATAATTGTTCCTTGCTGGAAATAAGGATATTCTTGAAGGTCTACTGTTTCTCAAGATTTCCAAAAGGTTTTTGCAAAGAAAAAGCAAGCTCAAGGTTTGCAAAACGAAGGAAAGGCAAAACAGGACAGAATCTGTGAAAAACAGACCAGCAGGTAGTAAATGATTTTTTCGGGGCACTGCAACTTAAATCAAAAAACTCAGAATAGACGCCCGAAAGCCAATTGTATAGAGCACGCTGTCGAAAAAATTCAGACGAAAAAGATGATCTGGTGATTTTATACGAATTTTTCTGTCCAAGGACAGAATCTGTTTCCTGGACAGCACGTCACAACTTTTGAACTTTCTTGCAATCAGAGGCTACAGTTGGCACAAAGCTGAAAAGTAAAGATACAATGATGTTGCTACAGTAGTAACAAACATCAAGACCACTAAAAACTGAAAGAACAAACTGAAAGCAAAGATAACAAGGGTTGTCTCCCTAGAGCTCTTTCTTTATAGCCATAAAGATAGGCTTAAGACTTTAATGATGCTCTCGTAGGAATAAGAGTTGAAGAACAAAAGAGAGCATCAAGAAGCAAATACAAAACACATTTAAGCCTAACATGCTTCCTATGCATAGGAATATTGCATAGAATAATTCATTAGAGCACAAAGCAATAAGTATAGGAAGACAAAACAAGTGCAGCTTCAAAATATTCACCATAAAGAGAGGAAACTTCTTATTATTAAGATATTTAGAACCATGTCTCCCTCTCTCATTATAAATTTCAGTGGCATCATGGATGAACTCAACAATATAACTATCACATAAGGCATTATTTCCATGATCCAAAAGCATAAAAGTGTCATTACTCTTCATATAAGCAAAATCTTTCTTATTAGGAATAGTGAGAGTAAGACTATCATAACCATCATGGTAATCATCGTATTTAGGAGGCATATCATAATCATAATAAATTTTATCCTCAATAGTAGGTGGACTTAAAATATCATATTCATCATTGTAATCATCATATATAGGAGGCATAGTATCATCAAAGTAAATTTTCTCCTCAAAAGTTGGGGGACTAAAAATATCATGTTCATCAAACGTGTCATCCCCAAGCTTAGAGCTTTCCATGTCATTAGTAATATTGATATTAAATAAAAACATACTAATAAAATCACCACCATCATGATTTTTATGCAAATAAAGTTCCAAAGGTTTTTTAATTTTCTCTTCGAACACATCATGTCCAAGTTCAAGGTAGAGCTTATAAAGCTCTCTCATATTTTTGTTGTTTTCCATTAAGCAAAACTAGTGAAAATAAAAACAAGAAACAAAAAGATTTAATTGCAAGATCTAAAGATATACCTTCAAGCACTCACTTCCCCGGCAACGGTGCCAGAAATAGCTTGATGTCTACACACGCTTCTACTCTTGTAGACTATGTTGGGCCTCCAAGCGCAGAGGTTTGTAGGACAGCAGCAATTTCCCTCAAGTGGATGACCTAAGGTTTATCGAACTCAGGGAAGTAGAGGTAGAAGATGGTCTCTCTCAAGAAACCCTGCAACTAAGATACAAGAAGTCTCTTGTGTCCCCAACACACCTAATACACTTGTTAGATGTATAGGTGCACTAGTTCGGCGAAGAGATGTTAAATGGCAAGTGACATGGATGGCAAAACAAAGTAATATAAATCTGTAATAAAAAGTGCAGCAAGCAAACAAGCGGTAAACGTGAGCACAAATGGTATTGCAATGGTGGAAACAAGGCCTAGGCTTCATACTTTCACTAGTGGCAACTCCCAACAACATTAACATAATCGAATCACATGATATTTCCCATAAAACATGAAAAGGGGACGCACTCGGAGGTCATTCCTTCGTGGTCAAGAGAGGACGAGAATTATGTAGGGCTACAAAAGCACACCTCAAAGTTCGTAGTTCTCAATCTAAGGATTTCCCAATGTCACCGCGGCCATCCAAAGAGAGTCCCACAATCACCACAACATATCTAAAGGATAGTCAAAGACAAGCACCAAGAGACTCTCAATCTTCAATCAACACACAAGAGAGGAAATCACTCATGAAAATATTGTTCTAATCCATGTCCAATAGACCGCTGTCACCTTGGTCTCGGGGATTATACTAGATAAAGACAAGTGAGTACATCAATCCAATACATAGAGGAAGGGGAAATATCATGGGATCACCCTAGATTAACATAGCCTATGATCACAACGAAGATCACATCATGGGAGAGAGAATTGACCACATAGCTACTGGTAAGAACTTCAGCCCCGAGGAGGAACTACTCCTGCATCATGGAGGGAGGAAGCAACATCGATGGAGATGAATCCGGGGGCACTTCCCCGTCCCGGCAGGGTGCCGGCGCAGGAATTATGGTCCCCCGAAGCTTGATGGCGATGGCGGCGGAGATCGGAATCGCGTTTGGAGAAAAGGGGTCTGGAATCAGGGTTTCCGCGACACGCTTTAAATATATGCCAACGGGGGGCATTGGAGGAGCCTCGGGGGGCCCAGGCGCCCCCCCGGCGCGGCACAGGGGGGGGGGCGCCGCCAGGGCGCCTGGAGCCCTGGTGGCCCCCCCCCCCGGCTGTCCTTCGGGCGCACGGTAGTTTCTGGCATGCTGATTTTTTATATAATTTTTCTGGTTTTTTCCTCGCAGTTCTCGTAACGTGAAAACCTGAAATACAAAAACAGCCGAAAACAGAAACTGGCACTGGGGTGCACTGAGTTAATAGGTTAGTCCAAATATGATCAAAAGTGTATGGAAGTGTATAAATAACATAGCAATATCACCCAAAAGAGGCATGGAGCAAGCAGAAATTATAGATACGTTCTGGATGTATCACATGTGAGCAGGAAAGTACTTATCAACAAAAGAGTGAGCTAAGTCTTGAGGACTCTTAATGGAACCGCATGGGAGTGAATCATACCATGATTTAGCACCTTCCTTCAAGGAGAAAGGAAGAAGCTTGGTGATATAAAAGTATCGTATCTTCTCATCTGTGGTAAACAGGCCACCTAACTCACCGAGTTTAGTCAGGTGCGCAATATCATCATCATTTTCTCTGCCATAAAAGGGGTCAGCTTCAACCATAGGTATCGAGATAGTCTTCGCGGGTAAGAATAACCCAATTTATTGATTCGACACACGGGGAGCCAAAGAGTATTTATAAGCTTTGACAGTTGAGTTGTCAATTCAACCGCACCTGAAATATACTTACTTGCAACAAAAGATAAGTGGTAACAGTGATATGATAGTGATAATAGTGATAGTAAAAGTAAACAGCAAAAAGTAAATAGTGAAGGTAAATGGCAAAAGTAGCAACTAGTGACAAGGAGGGTTTAAAACACTGTAGGCTAGGGAGATGGATGGTTGGGCGCTGCATGGATGAGATAGATTCTAACTTGGGGCACGGCACATGGAAAAGTAATGATCATCTAGGCAAATATCAAACATTAGGCATGTATCCCGTAGGTAGTTGTACGTGCTTGCAATAAGAACTTGCACAACATCTTTTGTGCTACCATCCCGCTACGAACGGGGCCAAAAGGAACTTATGGAGATTAAGGTGCTCCTATCAAAGAGTACCGGAACAAAGCAATGAACTCAATCGATACATGTAATCCTCAAACTACGGACCATCCCCTTTGGTGTCCCAAGCTGTCACTTTTGGGATCGCCGGTTCCGAACCGTAATAGGTGCAAACAACTCATAGATAGGATCACGAACACAAATATATTCATGCAAACACATATGGTTCAGATCTAAGATCATGGCACTCGGGCCTTAAGTGTCAAGCATTAAGAATAACAAGTTGAAGCAAAGATGATAAACACCATAGTAGATGATAGGCAACATGCCCCCAACGATCTGACAAACTATTACATGATCTAACTCATCCAATCCCTACCATCCCCTTCGCCTACAGCAGGGGAATTACTCACACATGGAGGGAGAAGTCATGGAGGGATGATGGAGTGGTGATGATGATGACGATGGCGGCGATCTCCCCTCTCCGGAGGCCAATTTAGCCTCCAGATTAGCCCTCCCGAGGAAGAACAGAGGGTGGCGGCGGCTCCGCGACGGAAAACTGCGAAAAGAACTTCTGATCTGGGGTTTTCGCGTCGTGAGTAAAAATACGAGGCAAAGTAGGGCACCAGGGGGTATGGGCCCCACCCAGGCGACCCCCCGGCGCGGCCTAGGGGGGGGGCACCCACAGGGCGCCTGGGCACCCCCTGGCCCCCCTCTGGCCCCACTTCTGGTTCCTGGTTCCTTCGGGTGCGTGGATTTTTTGTGATTTTTCATGGATTTTTCTGAGATACATAAAAATCCGTTTTCCTACACACAATAAAACCATACAGGCAGCTCTGCTGAAAACAGCGTCAGTCCGGGTTAGTTTAGTTCAAATCATGCAAGAATGAGGTCAAAACAATATCAAAAGTGTTTGGAAAAGTAGATACGTTTGAGACGTATCAACGACTACCTCAACAACGGCTACACCGACATCAGCACAATGGGCTACCACCTTGCTTGAGCAACCTCATCGGTTTTTGCTGCAACCACGACTTCCGCGATGCGTCGATCGTTATGACTATGGGGGGTGACTGTTGGCTTGCCTTCGGATTCTACTCCAGTCTCACCATCTGCGTCGCAACCGTTGTGACTGTGGGGGGGGGGTGTTGAGTATATATTTATTAGGAAGTATAGGATAGACAAGGATTTGTTCCTGTCTTGTCTTGTACTCCAAGTTGATCATTGTACTCCTATATATAAACCCAATAGTAGACGGCTCTCGCCATACTAAAGTACTCATGGACTGCGACAGCGGACTCAACCTCATATATGAGGACACGCTTGCAAAAATGCAGGTTGATTAATCCCGCATTGAACAAAGTAATACAACCTTTAGAGGAATTATTCCCAGCCAGGAAGCCCGGTGTTCGCGAAGTATTAAGTTCGACGTAGTATTCGGTACACCCGAGAACTACAGGTTGGAGGAACTGCTCTTCCATATTGTCCTCTTCAATAGCGGATACCACACTCTTCTAGGGTGGAACACTTTCTCACGCTTTCAGGCCATACCCCATTACGGGTACATGAAGCTTAAAAGCCAGGGCCCAATGGAATAATCACAGTAATAAGTGATCCGGACTCCGTGGCGAGAACAAAACCGCACCCTTGGCCCTAGAGGCACTATCTAAAGCCTTCGCGGCCAAAGAATTAACCACCGTACGATCCACGGTGGACAAGGATGACGTAGTCCCTGATAAAAGATCAAAATCTACCTCCTTCAAGTTAGCAGATGAAACTATCAAATTTCAAGTGCATCCGACGGATCCCAACAAGACAGCATCCATTGGGGCACAGCTGGACCCGACGGTAGATAGCACCCTACGCGTCTTCCTGCGCGAAAACTAGGACATATTCGCCTGGCACCCTTCACACATGCCTGGAATCCCACACAGGCTGGCCGAACACAACCTTAACATCCTCAAAGGGTTCAAACCAGTAAAGCCGTCACTACGACAATTTTCTGAACCCAAAATACAAGCAATGGGGGAAGAGCGAGCCAAGTTACTGGATGTCGGATTCATAAGGGAAATTAAACATCCGGATTGGTTAGCCTATTTAGTCATGGTACTAAAGAAGGATAAATCTTGGCACCTTTGTGTCGATTTTAAGGACCTAAACAAGGCTTTCCTTAAGGATCCTTTTCCACTGCCCCGGTCGACCAAATCATCGATGCAACCACAGGACATGACTCGTTATGTTTCCTCGATGCTTACTTCGGATACCATCAGATAAAAATGAAGGAATCCGACCAGGCTACAACAACATTTATCACCCCGTATGGGCCTTTTTGCTTCAACACTATGCCCTTCGGGCTTAAAAATGCTGGTGCCACATACGGACACATGATTCAAACATGTTTAGATAAACAAATCGGCAAGACAGTGGAGGCATACATCAACGACGTAGTCGTCAAGACCAAACGCGTTGAAATGTTGGTGGACGATATCCGTCTCACATTCGATAACCTCCGGGGGTATGACATATGGCTCAATTCGAAAAATGTGTCTTCGGCGTTCCGGCCGGAAAACTGCTAGGGTTTATCGTCTCTGATAGACGAATTGAAGCGAACCAGGCTAAAATCCGAGCCTTGTCACAACTAGCTACACCAACCGATCTAAAACAAGTCCAAAAGCTAGCAGGGTGTGTGGCGGCCCTAAGCCACTTCATCTCCAAACTGGGAGAGAAAGCACTACCACTTTATAGACTGCTACGGCGTACGGACAACTTCAAGTGGACGGATGCGGCCACAGCTGGATTAGAAGAAATAAAGACCCTACTAGTGGGCAATCTAGTCCTAGCCGCTCCAAGTATCGGTGAGCCAATGTTGCTTTACATGTCTAAAACTCACCAGGTCGTGAGTGTCGTACTCATCATCGAACGAGACAAATAGGGACATAAATTTCCTGTATAAAAACCAGTCTACTACGTATCAGAAGTTCTTACGCCGTGCAAGTCACGGTACCCCCATTATCAAAAAACCGCCTATGCGGTGTTCATGGCATCTCGGAAGCTCCGACACTATTTTGAAGAGTGTTTGATTATAGTAGCATCCGAAGTACCACTCAATGATATTATAAACAACAAATATGCCACAGGCCGCATAGCCAAATGGGCCATCGAATTCTTGCCATTTGAAATTACGTATAAACCGCGTCAAGCTATTAAATCTCACGTGTTGGCTGCTTTTTCGCAGAATGGACCAAGGTTGAACTCCCTAAAGAGAATGGAGCATATTCCCACTAGACCAGGTACTTTGACAGAACAAAAATGCTAGCCGGATTGGGGGCAGGCGTTATATTGATACCTCCCACAGGGGACACAGTCCCGTACGTACTACAAATCATGTATACAAACTCAAATAATGCTGCCGAATACGAGGCGCTACTACACGGCCTTCGCATGGCCGTCTCCGTGGGCCAACATTGCCTAGAGGTGCGCGGAGACTCAAACCTCGCAATATACCAGATAAATGGAGAGTTTGACGCGAAAGATCCGAAGATGGCGGCTTATCGAAACACCATATTAAAAATATTGGCTCGGTTCGAGGGGCTTCAATTTTACAATGTTGTTCGAGATAGTAATCAAGAAGCAGGTATACTCACTCACATGGGCGCCAAGCGCGACCCGGTCCAGCCCAATATCTTCATAGAAAGATTGTTTAAGCCATTCGTAATATGGCAAGGCGAGAGCAGAGACGCTGGTCAAAACCCGATCACACCCCAACCAGCCGAACTCAATAAGGACGTTTCCGGGGATTCGGATACGGAAATAACATCTTCGGCTCATGAGATCAAGGCCGTCATCGCCCCCTGGACTGAACCTTTCCTAGCCTACCTTAATAGGCAAGAGCTCCCCGACGATCAGAATTAGGCCCCTCGCATAGTTCGGCGTTCTAAAGCCTACAAAATTCATGAAGGCGAACTATATAAGAAAAGCACTACTGGTATTCTCCAAAGGTGCATCTCTGAGGAGGAGGAATGGCAACTTCTAGCTGAAATACACGCTCGCATGGGCGGTCATCACGCCGTAGCCCGGACTCTCGTAAGAAAGGCTTTCCAAACATGTTTCTTTTGGCCAACGGCCCGAGCAGATGCTCAAACCCTAGTCCAGCGTTGGATGCTAGCTTTTGGCCAATCAAAGTCATATGCCTCTCACTGCCTTGAGAACTATCCCCATTACTTGGCCTTTTGCGATCTGGGTGCTAGATATATTTGCTGGTCATGGTGGATAAATTCACTAAATGGATAGAAGTCAAACCAGTAAGAACGGTTGAAGCAGGGCCAGCGATAGATTTATATCCAACGTAGTACACCACTATGGTGTCCCACATAGTATTATCACAGACAATGGTTACAACTTCACAGTTGATGAAGTAAAAAACTGGTGCGCCAAGTTAGGCATTAAGCTTGATTATGCCTCTGTGTACCACCCTCAAACAAATGGTCAGGTTGAACGGGCCAATGGTTTAATAATGAGCGACATTAAACCCCGACTGGTACACTCCCTACGGGAGTCAGATAAACACTGGGTTGAGGAGTCTGACTCCATACTCTGGGGGCTGCGAACCACACCTAACCGGACAACAGGATACACACCTTTTTTCATGGTATACGAAGCAAAGGCTGTTTTGCCTTGCGACATTATTCATGAAGCACCTAGAGTGCATATGTACGAAGAGCGAGAGGCTGAGCTTGATTGGCAGGATGACCCAAACGGCCTTGAAGAGGAGTGCGATATCGCGCAGGCTCATTCCGCACTTTATCAGCAGCAGGCTAGGCGATACCAGAGCAGAGAAGTGCGGGCCAAAACATACAATGTTGGCGAACTCGTTCTACGCCTCCCCGAGAAGGAAAAGGACAAGCTCAAACCAAGATGGGAGGGCCCCTTCATTATTGATGAAGTTCTCACCAGAGGAGCCTATCACCTTCGAAACGCACCAGACAATTGCCTTGAGCCGAACCCTTGGAACGCTACCAGGCTCCGATGATTCTACGGATAGTTCGGTAGCACCTTTTCCTCCTTTTGTCTAGTTTTCTCTTTTTGTTTTTTCCACTCTATTTTTTTTCTTTCTTTCCCGGAAAGCGTTCAACTTAAATTGAACTATTAGGGGTGAGCATCTTCAAATGTATATACTTCAAAATACCTTGGGGCTTCTATAAGAAGCCTAGTACTAAAGTTTACCAATTACGGCACTCATGTCGTCTGTTTATCATAGTGTCTTTGCCATTATATGCACCTTTATAACTTAAGTTTTTGCCAAGCTAGGTTGCCTGGCTCCTGTGTTTATACCCTACGATCCCGATTGTTCGGTTAGGGTGTAAAGGGAGCACCTCTGCGATTGTTACAACCGGGTAATCCAGACCTGTACCTCAGACGGGTGAAGCCGAAAGCTAGCGTTCTTAAGAGAATAATTGGTCGGCGGACAAAAGGCGAATTGCCTTTGTTGCAAAATAAACTTCCAAATGACAAAGCTTCATCCGATCCTATTATTTTTAGGATCAAAGCAAAGGCATGCATAAATACACATGTTGACCCAGGGAAAGGAACCTTTAATGGAACTATTCTTCCTGGAAGATGTTTCTTATGTTAAATAGTAATATAACATAACTCCACGAACACATCTTGTCTGTTCAAGCAATAATGACCGGATTGCCTGGTTTCCGAACATACTAAGTGTTTACATAGGTATAGTATTCGAAAATACTCCAGGCCTTGAGTTTTGGAGGTTGAAGTGGAAGGTCTGCCATGACAATCTTTTAACAAGTTCGGTCAGAGATAAGTTTGATGATAAAGTACATTGTTACATGGAATCAAATGCCTACTCTTCATCTATACCATCTATAAGACTGTCTAACTTACAATCCTGTTGTGAAAATGTAGCTGCTGTCCTTACTTGGTCATATACCAAGGTAACGGGAATTTCTTGTCCGTCTGGTCCCTGAGGTCCAACCCGGGCCATATGATTCGGATCAAGTCCGGTATAGCATGTCTTCACCACGGCCAGACTTCTCGTGCACCTTCTCAACATGATGATGCCTTCCATAGTTCAAAGCGGCGCCGAGCTCCTTTGAATAAATTCACTAGCTCCTACGCAATTTCTGGAGGAGAATCGGATGGCCATAAGGATTTAGCCATGTTCTTCATGGCTTTCTGAGCTCGCTCGTGCACTTTGGAGAGCTCTTGCAGCAAGTCGCCTTGAAATTCGGACACTTCTCCCTCAGGCCGCACAGATAACAAACTTACATGAACATTATTATAACGCTCTGAATCAAGGAACCATACGAGAGCTAGGTTAAAGGTCATACTGAATATGCCACCTTTTAGCTTCTGGTTCTCCTTCAAGGCATCTGATAGTTGGGCTCGTATGTCCTTTAGCTCTTCGGCTTGCTTGATGTTTGCATCCTACAGTTTGTTCTTCTCCTCAATGGTCCGTGTTAATACACATTGACCAACGGCTTCTTACCCTTTAGCATGTCTTTTGTTTGCCAGAGCAGCCCTTAGCTTCTCCTCTAATTGATCTGTCGATCCTGCCACTATAATTCAAACAATGTATATTTAGAAATCATTGTTGGCGTAGGATCATATTTTCCCGGACACTATTGTTCTTACCATCAGATCCCTTCTTAGATTTCTTCGAATTTTCCAATTCGGTGGTGACAACAGTTAGCCTGGTCCAACATTCTTTAAGCTCCTTGGATAATGCGTTATTCTTTTCCTTAAGTACCTGAGGATATAACGATCCTTAAATCAGTTGAGCCATTGCTTCACGTCTCGAGGGATACTGGCATTTGATTATTGAATCTATACAAAGTTCTTACCCGCATATCCTTTGAAAGCAGGTGAGTGACTCTGGCAAGTCCACCCCGAGCAGCTCAGATATATGTATCCGCAGAGCTGAGGGCGTTGAACTCCTCTTGAGTAAAAGCTGGATCACGCATGGCGTATTTTCACCGCCGATGATTCATAGCGCTCTCCACTTCGGAATTGGTAACAGATACATTATCTGAACCCTCTTGGAGAGGACAATCTAGCGTTACGCCTGTATCGACCCTAGTCCTTATAGATGGGTCCAGTGTCGGATTGGTTGGTGCGTGGCCAGCAGGATCCCCGGACACATTCCGGCATATGCTCCTCCTGAATTAGGACAAAGCGGAAAATATTACAATCCGGCCTTGCCATAGAGCGCATGTTAAAAAACATACCTCTTTGATAAAGGAGGCAGTTCGATGGTGTCCCCGGTTTCCTTTCATTTCGAAGACTCACCTTGCGTAGGCATCGCCTTCCTAGAAGATGCCCTTGATGCGGTTGGCGAGACGAGTGTCGCCCCTTTGGAGCATGAGACAGTGCGGTGGGTGAGGCACGAAGGGAAGGCTCCCTTTGAGGGGATGTCTCGTGAGTACTTACGTGGAAGGAGGGAAGAAGGCCAGGGTAATTAGCTACAATGGCCACTTCTGTTCCATCATGGCTCATTTGATAGAAAACTCCATCCGTAAGCTCTATAAATATGTCCAGATCTTCTTCAAATCCGGGATCCATGTCTCGAACATGGTCCTCTAGCTGTGGAGCCGGGCTATGGACCCCTTCGATCACCTTCCTCCACTCCTATTGGAAATAGCCGGATTCATTTTGGTTAGCATGTCCCAAAAAAGAAATTGAGCGAGACTAGCAATCAAAGAAAAACTCACCCAGTCAATGTGGTTTTACATGGAGAAACCTTCCTGACATTTCAAACAAAGGAAGTCTTCCTTATCCCCTTTGTAAAGGTCAGCTAGGATGGCGGCCAAGGCAACAGGGTTACCCGGACCTCTGCATACACTACAAAAAAAGACACATCCGTGACATTTTGGGCCGAACGAAACTTTTTTCTGTCATACTTATGACACTTCTATAACAATAATTGTGACGAAACACGATATCATCATAGATGTGGTGGGGTCCTACTTCTATGACAAAAAATCATGACAGAAAACGGGCTTTTCATCCTGGGCGGGCCGGAGACGCAGCTGCATGACATTCTTTGGGCCGTCCATGAGGGAAAAAACCGTGGTAGAAGCGAGGGCGAGGAAAATATCAGGGTGTTCCCGGTTACGGTGGGAGGTCGGGGCCGAGCGATGCACGTTTCTCTCGTACACGCACACGCGTGAGTGCGAAGCGTTGGGCTCTAACTGAACCCGAGCGAGGCGTTGGGCTCTAACTGAACCCGAGCGATTGCACTACAGGCTACGCATTACCGAACCAGACCGATCGATCGATGGTTGTTAACTGAACCCGATCGAGCGATTCCTTTGCTACTTCTGCTAACTGAAGCCGATCGATGCTGCCTCTGCATGAACAGTGAGCGTTGCTGGGGGGTTTGGATGAACAATTCTCGGTGGGGGTGGCTGAACAGGACCCCGTGGTGTTGCCTCTGCATGAACAGGATCCCGTTCGATCGAGCCAATTGGGGCTGCATGAACAGGACCCCGTGGAGGGCCGCATGAACAGGACCACCCCATGGAGGGCTGGATGAACAGTAGACGGTGGAGGGCTGGATGAACAGTAGCCCGTGGAGGGGTGGTTGAACAGGAGCCCGTGGAGAGGGCTGGTTGAACAGTAGCCAGCGGAGTAGCGCGCGGTGGCGGCTGAACAGTCGTAGGTGGAGGCAGGAGGAGGTCAACGGTGGATGAACTATAGCTCGTGGAGGCTGGCGGGGGTCGACGGTGGAGATGAACAGTATCTTGTGGAGTCCCGTTTTGCGGTACGCCACACCCCTCCCGATGAACAGGACCCCCGGTTTGACCGTAGCGCTCCAACACAAGTTCGTTTCCTCCGTTTTGCGGTACGCCACACCCCTCCCGATCAACAGGACCCCCGTTTCGACCGTAGCGCTCCAACACAAGTCTGTTTCCTCCGTTTTGCAGTATGCTACAACCCTCCCGATCAACAGGACCCCCGTTTCGACTGTAGGAGGTCTGTTTCCTCCGTTTTGCGGTACGCCAGACCCCTCCCGATGAACATGATCCCGTTTCGAACGTGGCCGGTCGAACACAAGGCCGTTTCCTCCATTATGCGGTAAGCCAAGCCTCGTTTCCATCGGCTGTTCCGTCCAAGCCGGTTGGCTCCCACGTGTTCCGTTGCCTCCCGATGAACACGACGCATTCCGTTGCCTCCCCATGAACACGACGACGACATAGTTTCTCTGTTCCGACCCAACCATGTACACAAGCCCTGGCCGTACGTATGTGCGAGTAGGCGTTCGAGACCCTGCCCGTATGTACATACGTGGTCGTATTTTCTTTCTTGCACACTGGCCGTTGTACGTACGTGTACATGCTACGTGCGCGCCTCTGCTACGACACGTGCACGCCTCTACATCGACCAGTATGTACGTACACGTTCGCGACCAGAATGACAATGCTGCATACTATTCGACCAGGTGGGTCCCGACTGTCAGGAACTTCCTTGCGTGCGAAGATGTAGCTGGTGGGTCCCAGCAGTCAGGGGGCGGATCATTTTTCTGCCGGGACGTACTTCCTTGCGTGTGAAGATGTAACTGGTGGGTCCCAACAGTCAGGGGGAAACGTTTTTTCGCGAAATACGGTGGCCCGTCCGGTGGGTCCCCGATGTTAGGTGGAGGAATAATTATTTTGCACGTAATAAGGAGGCACTTCCTTGCTGCGGCCGTGGATCCAGCTGTCAGCCTCTCCACGTACAGTACTCTTCCGCTGGACGTCGTTCCTTGACCACGTTGACCACGCCGCGCCGAGAGCACCAGGGCGATGGACGACGGCGAGGCCTAGGAAGGGGACGACGCGGAGCTAGGGAAGACACGGCAGTGGAAGCCAACGCGGAGAGGAGTACCAGGGTTCACTGGTTCGGCTACGGTGAGAGGCTGCCGTCGCCGCATGGCCTGGCCAGCGGTGGGAATAGTAGGGGCGGTGAGGCCTCCGCCACAGCACAGCCGGCCACGGGAGGCAGGAGCATGCGGCATGACTAGCGCTGCTTTGGGCAGCTGGAGCAAGAAGACCAGAGGTTGAAGAAGCACTACGGCCGTTGGATGGACATCGTACGGTCACTGGAGCTAGAATCGTTCATATCGACTAAGTTGACAAAGTACTCCGTCCCGGTCAACTTAGTAGGCCCACAAGTCAGCCACCCACCAAGGTGGGTCCCAACTAGCAGGGGGAGTATTCATTTTTTTGTGCGTAATAAGGTGGCACTTCCGGTGGGTCCGAGCTGACAGCGGGGGGAATGTTTTTTCGCGAAATACGGTGGCCCGTCCGGTGGGTCTCAGTAGTCAGGGGGGAAACGTTTTTTCACCAAATACGGTGGCCCGTCCGGTGGGTCCCTGCTGTCAGGTGGAGGAATTATTAATTTCCACGTAATAAGGAGGCACTTCCTGGCGGCTGCCGTGGACCCAACTGTCGGCCTCTCCATGTACAGTACTCTTCCGATGGAAGTCGTTCCTTGACCACGTTGACCACGCCGCGCCGAGAGCACCAGGGCGGTTGACAACGGTGAGGCCTAGGAAGGGGACCACGCGGAGCCAGGGAAGACGCGGCAGTGGATGCCCACGCGTAGAGGAGTATGAGGGTTCACTGGTTCGCTGCGGTGTGAGGCTGCCGTCGCCACAGAATAACAGGGGGTGTGGGTGAGTAGAGGGATGGCCTGGCCAGCGGTGGGAGTAGTAGGGGGCGGTGAGGCCTCCGCCGCATCGCAGCCGGCCACGGGAGGCAGGAGCACGAGGCACGACCGGCTGGAGCAAGAAGACCAGATGTTGAAGAAGCACTACGGCCGTTGGATGGACATCGTACGGTCACTGGAGCTAGAATCATGCATATTGACTAAGTTGACAAAGCCCTCCGTCCCCGTCAACTTAGTAGGCCCACAAGTCAGCTAGCAGGGGAATATTCATTTTTTGTGCGTAATAAGGAGGCACTTCCTTGCGTGCGAAGATATAGCTGGTGGGTCCAAGCTGTTAGCGGCAGTAACATTTTTTTCGTGAAATACAGTGGCCCTTTCGGTTGGTCCCAGATGTCAGGTGGAGGAATCAATATTTTATGCGTAATAAGGAGGCATTTCCTTGCGTGCGGCCGTGGACCCAGCTGTCAGCCTCTCGACGTACAGTCCACTTCAGATGCATGTCGGTCGCTGACCACGTTGACCAGGCCGCGCTGAGAGCACCAGGGCGGTGGACGACGACGAGGCCTAGGAAGGGAACGACACGGAGGCAGGGAAGACTCGGCAGTTGTTTCCCACACGGAGGGGAGTACGACTTTACGAGGGTTCACTCGTTCGTCTGCCGTCGCCGGAGAATAACAGCAGGTGTGGGTGAGTGGAGGGATGGCTAGGCCAGCGATGGGAGTACGATGGGGCGGTGAGGCCTGCGCGGTAGCACAGACGGCCGCGGGGAGGAGGGAGCAAGCATTCCCGCCGGCGCTTGTTTGAGCGGCTGGAGCAGGAAGAGCAGAGATTGAAGAAGCACGACGGCCGTTGGATGGACATCCAACAATCACTGCTTGTGCGTCAACCTTTTTTTAGGAAAGCCTCAAATCTGTGGAAAACATCATACATCCCATCTGCCATTATTTCTAATAATTTACAGCCCATTTGCTAATTCTTAAGGTTTTTTGGAGCCCATATTCTTTTTGTTAGCATTACAGCCCATATTGTGGCCACGGTTAAAAAATTATACGAAATTTTGCATATTTCGGTGCGGTCCGAACTGTTTTTAATCCCGTTATTTTGAGTCACATTCAAACTGATTTTAAAAATAAATGTATGTCAATATATAATCCAACAAATTGTCCAGGCATAAAAATCAATGTAATTTAAAATCTCGAAATGAAAAAAAGAAATTTGTAACCAATTGTCGGTTTGATGTGAATAAAAAATGTATAACCCATTTCTCATTACTCATAGGCCATTTTCTCGGCCAGCCGAATGAAGCTCTCCTCGTCTTGAAAGATTTGCAGCCCAACAGGCCTGACAGAGCGACTTACTTGGCAAATCACAAAAAAACTGGGTTGTGGCCGTGAACCCAGCTGTCAGCCTCTCCACGTACAGTACTTTTCCGATGGAAGTCGGTCATTGACCACATTGACCACGCTGCGCCGAGAGCACCAAGGCGGTGGACGGCGGCGAGGCCTAGGAAGGGGACGACACGGAGCCGGGGAAGACGCGGCAGTGGATGCCCACGCGGAGAGGAGTACAAGGGTTCGCTGGTTCGGCTGCGGTGTGAGGCTGCCGTCGCCGCAGAATAACAGGGGGTGTGGGTGAGTGGAGGGATGGCCTGGCCAGCGGTGGGAGTAGTATGGGGGCGGTGAGGCCTCCGCGGCAGCACAGCCGGCCACGGGAGGCAGGAGCAGGCAGTACGACCGGCGCTGCTTTGGGCGACTTGAGCAAGAAGACCAGAGGTTGAAGAAGCACTAAGGCCGTTGGATGGACATCGTACGGTCACGTGAGCTAGAATCGTTCGTATTGACTAAGTTGACAAAACCCTCCGTCCCCGTCAACTTAGTAGGCCCACAAGTCAGCCTCCCACCGTGGTGGGTCCCAGCTGGCAGGGGGTATTCATTTTTTTGTGCGCAATAAGGAGGCACTTCCTTGCGTGCGAAGATACAGTTGGTGGGTCCGTTCTGTCAGCGGAGGGAACGTTTTTTTCATGAAATACAGAGGCCCTTCCGGCGGGTCCCAGATGTCAGGTGGAGGAATCATTATTTTGCGCGTAATAAGGAGGCATTTCCCTGTGTGCGGCCGTGGACCCAGCTGTCAGCCTCTCCACGTACAGTCCACTTCCAATGGATGTAGTTCGTTGACCACATTGACCACACCGCACCAAGAGCACCAGGGCGGTGGACAACGGCGAGGCCTACGAAGGGAACGACACGGAGCCGGGAAGACACGGCAGTGGCTGCCCACGCGGTGGAGAGTACGAGGGTTGACTGGTTCGGCTGTCGTCGCCGGAAAATAACAGGAGGTGTGGGTGAGTAGAGGGATAGACAGGCCAGGGATGCGAGTATATGATGGGGCCGTGAGGCCTGCCCGGCAGCACAGCCGGCCACGGGAGGCGCGAGCAGGCGGTTCCGACGGCGCTGCTTTGGGCGTCTGGGGCAGGAAGATCAGACATTGAAGAAGCACGATTGCCGTTAGATTGACATCTAACGATATGACGCTGGTAGAGTCGATTGTTGACTAAGTTTCGTTTTTGATAAACCTTGTGTACGCATGAACTTAGTAGGCCCACAAGTCAGCCTCCAAATCTGTGGCAGACAACATAGAGCCCATTTGATATTTTTTAATAATTTGCATACAGCCTATTTTCTGCCCAGGACCACGGTCAAAAAGTTCAACCTTATTTTGCATATTTCGCTGGAGTCAAAACTTTTGTAATCCCGAAATGATAAACATTTTTTAATAACTTATTGATTTGCCAAAAAATCGTTTTGTTTTTGTAAGCAAATAAGACGTGGGACAATTGAGTTGGTTTAAGGGAAAACCAGTGGTAAAAAAATCAGCACTGGGAGGGAAAAACAATAAATAAGAATGTAAATATGAAAAGTGAATTTTATGTATTTTCAATATAATGATATGTGTATATGAACTAGTAAAACTATAGGTAGAGATTAGAAAACGGATGTAGGACATGCGTTTCAAGAGGAAAATAGAACTGGGATGTGTGTTTCGTTCAGTAAAAAAAAGTGCCTGCGGATGTTGTAAGACAAAATATAAATAACGCTGGTGGGCCAGAGGCCAGTAGATACCTGCTGGATCTTTGTGCCCCGTTGTCGTCATGGGCTATGCCTGTTAAAAACAAAACCAAGCCTGGGCAGTCTACAACCCAGTCCAGTTGAAACTTGCTCGACCTGAAAAAACAATATACGTGCTCAATAAACAAGAGAATTCTGCAAGTACAGGCTAATAACTGGGATGCAGCAGGGATATTGTTTCTTCATCGTGATAATAAGAGCATGCACTTGTTACAATTTTTTTGGAGAACTGGGAATTCGAACGGCATGTGCTTATGCTACCCATCAAATAAAAAGCAGGTGCCTGAAAATTCGTTTCGAAACAAATGATTCAGCTTTATATCCACGTCGACCCTCGGCAAGATGGTTGGAAACAAATGCCAAGTTCATACCAAAAGATCATTAACAACAATACCAACTTGCGAACGACAAGGTAGTACAAGTACCAATACCAAACTAACTTATAATCTTTTTACTCCTGGCCCTAGTGTTCGTCTTGTAGAAAATCTTGCAGAGGACCAGCTCCCGCTCCTTCTCTTGCTCCAGGTCCCCGAGGTGGTACTGGTGCATCACCCAGTTGGTCCTTTGCTGGTCGAAGTTCTTGTTGGTGTGCAGCACCAGAACCATTTTGCTGCCCGTTTGCCAGCCGTTGACCATCACCGGCAAGGTATTGCCAGTGTTGTGCCACATCGCGTGCACGTCGCACTCTGACTGTATCTTACCACGCGACCACGTGCCCCTTTTGAACGCCCTGGTATTGCGCTGGAAGAAATGCTTGCTTAGGCCACTCAATGTGATACCTGCAGTATTGTCGAATCCAGGTTTTAGTGTACGTAGTTGGCATTTTCATAACATCTTTGGCATGTTGCAGTCACTTGTTTCACTTTTTATGAACTGTCAAATTGTAATTGCTTCACCAGGTCTGCGTCTAAAAAGAAAAATAGAGCTGTAAACAAAGGAATATGTTTGTGCAAGTAGACGGCCGATCGGTGTCTTACCTGGAAGTTTCTCAGGATGGGTGTAGCATATGCCTTGCTCGCTGTCGATGGTTGGTATGAACAAATCGATGAGAGGGTGAGATCTCGCGCTGTCAGCACTCACTTTGGCCTCAAGGTGCTCCATCAACTCCTGATCCGTGGGATCGAACTTGACGCCAGCCGGCAGCACCGGCCAATCCTTCTTCGACTTGCATGGGTTAATTCCAGTTATATGGTAGTCAATGTATGATCAATCGACTGTTTTAAGTGAATGATGAAAGATTTCGACAGATAAGTGGTACTCCAAATCTGAAGTCCAGAATACCCGAACACGCCGCCGGGATTCTTGTGTCACCTCACGCGCAGCGTGTTGTCACGTCAATTCAATGTGTGGACACGATGAATAATTTGACCGACGTATACTAGTACTGCTACTGTACTACTTACTAGTCCTACTTAGTGTCACATTTTAACCATAGGTTTAACTAACAAGTACACACTTGAAGCCTAAGTGATATATATACTGCACAACATCTCCATCATTATTATCAGTACATCCTGCGTAGGTGAGTTAGGATGCACTTGATCCCAGAAAGGTATCTATCCTTCAAACCAGAGGAGTGCTTCAAACTAACAATAATACATAATATCAAACAAAAGAGGGTCGTGCTACATCAGCAGAATACATGGCTCAATCTACATATCAGTACGAATCAAATTGTGCATATTTGTTGTTGGCATGAACCACATCGCCGCATGTCGGGTTTGCAAAAGCCATCCATCGCATGGAAACTTGATGCCTTTCACACACTGAAGATTATCTGGCAACAAGCTGTGTCAACGAATCTCTGGATATGGTGATTCATGAAACCCATGGTATGATGTGTAAACACAGCCCTCCTGGCGAATGGAAGTTGCATAGCACGATAATCATCGCTGGTGATATGATCGATGATTGGTTGATGATCGGATAATTGAGCCCGAGGAACATGGAGTGGTTACCGAGGTTGTAAACCCGCCTCTAGTTGAATACACCTGGCCCAACGGAGCTGGGATCTTTCTCGAACACGAAGCAGCCATAGCCATCAATGTCACGAACGCCCCAGGCATTGTACTGCATGCGGTTTGATGAAATAGTTTGGTCAATTTGGTACGTGCAAATGAGCATCAAATGACCACCGTCAGCTGAACGAGCGATAAACCACCACCCATCGGCTGGTATGATTCCAGGTCCTGGATGGCCAGCGCATTTGCGTCTGCTGCGATAATTCAAATTGGAGACCAAAAGGACAAAAATAAACAATCATGTTCAGAGTATGTGTGGAATTAGGATTATTATAACAGTGACACATATCATAGACAGAGAATTGCAATGCTGTGGTCATAATCATACCCCAAGTTAAAAAAATAAGCCAATGGCTTTCATATTCTAGCAATATATCATGGTTCAAACATCATGTAACAATGAGAGCAAAACAGATTTGACAGGGCCTACTCATATTCTACCATAGCACTTACTACAGTTATCATATCAACACTAAGCAATAACATGCGTTGTTATAAAAATCCTGGAAATGAGAGTAACATATAGCAATCATGAGGTTATACTCATAATATCTATTCTAACGATCATTAGATACCAATTGTTCTCATATCAAATCTAAAAATAACATGTGTGGTCATAAAAATCTAGGAAATGAGAGGAACATATAGCAATGATGTGGTTATAGACATACTATATATTCTAAATTTGTAACAATGAACAGGCAATCGTATTCTTAAGGTAAAGATGAGATGAGATAGAACAATTACACGACGATAGATTCCACCAGTATAGGCAGCCAATCTGTGCGTCGACCTCATAAACGATGTCATCGTGCACTATAGCATCAGACAATAGTGTTAGGTAAAGAGGATCGATGATGAGCCATAACCATGTATGGTGACCGAGTTCCAGATAGACTAATCCCATGTTGAACACGCCAATGAGCTTGTAATCCATGTAGTCTTCTGATGGTGTGGGCACTTCGCAGATTACAACCTTCAGCAAACAGAGGTCGAGCCAAAAGCTCGACGCGTCTCGTGCGTAGTAGGCAAAAGTGTCCGGCGGGCCGTGAGGCTCGATGGCGGCGGTATCCAAAGATGGAAGGGTGATCTCTCGCTGGGTGTAGATATCCACGAGACACCATGGACTACCGGATTGGTGGATGAGGACGATCCAGTTGGCCTTCAGGCCCACCCAGTAGTGGCCGCACATGAAGGGCAGGTGGAAGGGTAGTGGTAGCATGTCGAGGGGCACCACGGCAACCTCTGTTGGATCGTCAAGTCGGTGTTTGGGCCACCTGCAAGGATCGGCATCAGCAAGCAGGGTGTCTTGAATAGAGCCGGCCGGTTGCAGACGAGTAGACGGTACAAAGAGATCGAGCATGCGGCCAGACGGACGGTGCTGAGTAGGTCCATACGATTACAGATCTGCTCCAAGAGAACACCGGGGAGGGAATTCCAATCGCGCCTCTGCGTGTCAGTCGGTTCTGCCATTGGGGTTTTCGGTGCCTGCGAGCCAGCGGGGAAGTGGATTCGGGCGGGCGAGTGAAGAAGCTTCTCCTCGTGTGGCTGAGCAGTGAGCGGGGGGATATGGTACGCGCGAACTACGAAGCAAGATAGCGCGGGCGGGCGAGCAGAGAGCAGGGGGAAATGGTGTGCGGTCGACGATGGGGAAGAGAGAAGGAAGAAGAAGAGAGGAGGAAGAATAGTGGAAGACGGGGAAGAAAGTGCATTAAATCTCAATTCTACTACTACTACCAGGATATACCATCCTTTGGAGTGTAAATAGTTACACCGATGACATATGTGTCTACCACAAGAGGGCCTATATGTCAGTTAATGGAGGACAGAAGCGTGCTCTACTGGCAAAGATGATGACAGTACTGGGTAAGGCTGATTTAGTAACACCAACACGCTGGTTCATCTTATTAATTAAGTGTCCCATCTGCTGCAGCATATATTGTCACTTCACTGCGAAGACTAGTTGAATAGTTCTCTCTGACCGGGATGGGGAATAATGGATCGCGAAGACTTCCTTTCTACATTATCACTATGCCTCTATGCTCACTTCGCTCATTTTGCTCCGTACATAGTCACTTGTTGAAATCTCTAGAAAGACAAATACTCCGTATTTGGGAACAGATGGAGGATTTTACTCCATATTTGGGAACAAAGGGAGGATTTTACTCCGTATTTGGGAACAGAGGGAGTATCACCATATGGAAGGAACAAAGGAAGCTTGAAATATGAACATGTCAATGGGAGGGAGTAAGCCCCATGCATGAATGCATGCATGCAACATGCAACACTCACACATACACATGGACGCACGCAACATTCACGCACTCATGCGGCACACAACACACGACGCAACACACACGCTCACGCTCAAGTGCTCAACCTACTCCCTACGTCTGTGAAAGACTATACATTTAGAGATTTACACATTGACCAGGGCATAATTAACGCCCAAAAGTAGCAGACTTATGTGTGCTTGCGACCATTGAGAGAAGAAGATTAAATGAAGGTCGTTGCATGCTGTAATTAAGGATAGACATGTAGCCTATACCTAGAGCACAAGTTGGTGCATTAGTCAATCAATATCGATTTAGATTAAAGGCTAAATGCATTGGAAGTGTAGATGTACTACACTCTTTGTTTTTTAGCTGATTTCTTTGCTCTGCCAACTGACGGGTGGGACCCAGAAACCAGGTGACAATTTAACCAGTCAACAAAGTGCCACGTCGACTATGTGGCCGGTCAGTAGGGTGCAATACGGTGCTCTACGATGAGCTAGTGATCGTATAATCACCGTAAAACTATATATTGTGACCGTAAAGAGCGTATTGTTACATACGTTGACCGCCAGTGTATTTTTCTCGTTTCAAATTAAGCCATATTAACCGAAAAGGACGTTGTATGGAGTAGTACTAGTACTGCTTTGATGTGTCCCGTCAACTCGCCGAACGAGGAGAAGCTTGCTTACTACGCCTCTCCCTCGCCCATACGCGCGGTGGTTCGCAGGACGAGGAGAGGGTTTTGACTACAGCGCCCTCTCCCTCTCCCTCTCCCTCGCCCTCGCCCTCGCGGTGGACGTGCAGCAGTTCAATCGGTGTCAGATTGCCAGAAGCATAATGTGTACTATAGTATCATCATT
Organism: Secale cereale; assembly: GCA_902687465.1. Classification (NCBI taxonomy): domain Eukaryota; kingdom Viridiplantae; phylum Streptophyta; class Magnoliopsida; order Poales; family Poaceae; genus Secale; species Secale cereale. The sequence goes on along the minus strand of LR738714.1, from coordinate 50,621,179 downwards.
GTTGGACCTTCCGAAGAGGTGAAGAGCCAAGTGCAAGGTTCACACGAGTACGAACTGTTGAACCTCCCGAAGAGGCAAAGAGCCAAGCGCAAGGTTTTATATGTACTACACGGAGTACAACTATAGCGAACGATGCTACTGTATGATGCCGCCACGTCACGTATATCCAAAGCTGCGCCTCCTTTTTTTCTCAAAGAGCGTGTTGGAGCCCGTGCAACAACCACACAAGTTGCACGTACACATAACACATTTACTAGTAATAAATTCTAAAGGACAAATGCCAGTACGCCACACAAGTTCATCTCCAATTCACGTGATAAATTTGTGCACGACTAGTCTACATATATTCACAGCGCTACCGTTCACAATTTACCGCACTCCACTTACATGTTATAGATGGGCTACATGTCCTCCTCCAGGTTCCAGTCCCAGGTGTTCTTCATGGATGGCACGATCCATAGCGGTGGGCAACGGGAATCATTGTCGCAGCTTACTAGTCGGGTTCCACATGATGGAGACTCATCCAAGCTGAAGCGGCATAAATCAGGGATAGCGTGTCCCAGCATGTCGTGCATCCGGCGGTGCGCACTGAAGACACAACCATGCTTCTTGAACGGCAGGCCTTCCGTGTCGTGCACAGAAGGTGGCATCTGCTTCACAATGGGGTAGCTGTCCCCAATGAAAAGCGAGTACTCTCCAAGAGTGTTCCTCGGCACCCACGTAGCATCACGGGGGTCGAACTCGGCGCCGTTCATCTGGTACACGCGGCATCTCAGATCTGGACACATGATGACGTACATAGTCAATGTCCATGCCTAATAATGTTGTGCTCAAATATGGTGGTCAGTAATACTGTGCAGCAAACAGTACTACTCCGGTATAGAGGAAGTAAAATAACCGGCTTATTATATATAGCCACTCTTGACTACATGGATGAGATAGTTAGACATGGAAAAAAAATGGTGGCAGCTAGTGGGTTGAAGTCTTCAAGGGCCTAGCTAGCTATATGCGTCCTCCAAGGTAAAAAGTACTCCTACTAGTACATAAGTAGAGTACTGGTACAACAATGAAAGAGAAGGCGAGAGGGTTAAAAAATGGAATACCTGGGGTAGAAGGTGACGGTCCGATTGTGGTAGATTGTGTGACCATGTTGCACATCAGTGGTACCATGGGTAACGACTACTAAGATTGTTGATCCCAATATGCCATAGTCAGCTACAAGGTTCTAGGTTAGACCGAATCGCGGATGCAAATGCACATCCATGATCGACGATCTTATTTTGATCGTGGGATGACTGGTCCCTGCAAAATAATGGAGTATCGTTAGGGATGCAAATGATGGTTTGTGCATTCCGTTTGTGATCTCCCGTATCGTAGGATGGCAACCAGATGAAACAAGTCCCCTGGCTTGTCACCGCGAAGATGCGGCCGAGATGGCGCACGGCGGCTTCGAACGTGTAGGGGTGCAAATCTGCCGCCGCCAACATGCGCCAGCCTCTGCCGTTAGTGCCGCTTGCATTGATGTCAATCCTTATGTCGAACACCGCGATGAGATAGCAATCGTCGTAGCCGCGTTGCTTTGTCGGCGGGTTCGCAATTGCTATCTTCTTCAATCTCATGTAGGCATCATCATACGTATTCAAGCCTAGCCAGTCCTGAAGGCCGATCCCAATGGTGGAGAAGGGGTCTACTGGAACGGCCGCACTGATGTGGATGTTGTGCAAATTGATGGTGGTATTCTGCCAGAGGTATGGAAGCCAATCTTTGTTGGCACCGACCCAAACCTATATATAAGACGGTGGGCTGCGGAGAAATTAGAGGATGGAAATGGAATAACTAAGTACTACATGATCAAACTCCATTACTGACCTGCTCATCGGACAAAAGCCAACTACCTCTCAACGTCGGCAACTCTAGCGGAGTCAACGTGCAACCATGGCCAGGGAGCGGTGGACTGTTCGAAGGATTGTCCCATAGAAGAACCTTCTCCTCGAGGACGCATGGAAGACCAACAAGCATGGCCTTTTCCCAAGCCATTTTAAGCACCGTCTTGAAAAAAGTTGGTGCAGGAAGCACCGAGTCTTGCGACGGTGAGGACGTCGGAGCGACTTGCAATTTCTCCTAGAGGATCGTTGGCCAAGGTCTCCCAGCCCCGACGAGGAGGAGAACCGTCTGGCGAATCCATGGGAGCAGCGACAAACTGCCTTCTCTTCGGGGGGAGGGGAACTGGCGAGGAGGAGATAAGAGCGTAGTAACTGCATGGCCTCGTCCCTTCCAACTGTAGCGAAGGAGTGAGGATATTATTTACTACTAGTACTAGCATTATGGGACGTTATGGGATTGCATTATACTGTAAATAATAGCACTAGTAAGAAATTTTCGGCACTAGCTAGTAGTTTTTGGCGTGGATTAAGAAATTTTGGGTATGTTTTTGCTATTTTTTGTACACGCCAACTAGTGTCAAAAAATGTCTTACACTATGTCACGGAGGAGTACGTACTCATACTGTAGCAGTACTAGTACTGCTTTCTCAACTATTAATGCAAGGGTACTACTAGTGCTATGTACTGTATAGTATAGTGCACCAGTTTTGAACTCTTGAATCTCAGGGCCAAGGAGCTACAGTTGGAAGTGGAGGGTACTATTGTTCTCTAGAACCATTGGTGTACTATCAATGCAGGGAAAGTACACCTGCGTAGTGGCCTAGTGGGTACTCTCGGTGCTCTATTCAGCCGCTCCTCTCACGTAGCTGGCCTACTCAGGCCCTCCACTATGTAGGCCAAAACCGGTGCCAAATTCACTTTTTGAACATTTAGCACCGGTGTCCTACATTGTCCAGCCGATGCCATATAATTTTTTTAGGGCATCGATGTTTCTACTTGCTCCGACGCCATATTTCGTTGAGGCCATAAATAAAGCAGCCACTGTACTTTTTCATGCAAAGCACCACCATACCACTAGCAAGACACTGATTTGAGCTGATATATTACTAGTTTATAGCTAGGTGGGCCAGAGGTGGATGGATGCCAAATCCTTCACGTTGTGGTGCCGGTGCTAAATATTTTTCATTTGGCATCGAAGTGTATGTGGCAAACTTTTTAGATTTCTGGTACCAAACACATAGTGGAGGGTCTCAGCCGCTCCTCTCACGCACACACAAGTAGCCTATTTATCAGCGACGGTTACTGCGGGGGTAGAACATTTGAGTTATTTGATACATTGAGACTAGGCTTTTCGCTTCCATTTGTGGACGTGTAATGGATCTCGTCGAACTTTGTTAGTAGTTCCTTCTTTATGAATGAGATGAAGCAAAGCTTTTGCCTCCATTTCAAAAAAAACACGTCAACAGGAATTTCTTTTATAGTAGAGCCGTGAATGGAGTGAAGTCCATGCGTGCAACGCCAAAAGCTACAGAGTAGTAGTAGAGCACTTTACGTACAAAGCCATATTGCACAGTTCCCAATGCCCCGCCAGGCTTTTCCGGCTCCTCGGGCTTAATTGGGAGGCGCTAGTTTAAATATGCTACTAGTTGATGAGGAAGCTGCAAGCGAGGTTCGGCTAGGGAGAGCATGTGAGCCACGAGATGCTGGGAAGGAAAACCTGTTCACGTGGCTAGGATATCCAGTGCACCCAGATTGTGGTGCCGCACGTCCGTTTGACTTCAAAACTCAAACTACCCGTGTAAAATATTGGCTCGAAGCGGAGTTACTATTTTAAAAAAGGCTGCCATGCGTTCGGCCAGGATCGAACCCACAAAACGAGGTATACACTCCCGTGACCACTAGTAGTACTCGTTGGAGTACGACGCAACCTAGAATCGCCTTTTGTCACTAGTAGTACATTGTTCCTTACAAGAAACCCCTAATAATGCAAGAAACCACTAATAATGCCAAGAAACTACTACCACTCGCATACGTGGCAGAATTAAGATAAGACTACCTTATCAACCATTGTGCATGCTCTTACCAACCAACCCTACAAAGAAACGACTACTCTACAAAGTGCCGTTATAGGCACATTTCAACCCATGGCCCTGTTTGGATACATTTGTTGTCAATCTAACCCTGCCATCCAAACACCACTTTGGTTAGAGTTAGTTCAGGGTTAGAATCTAACCTCTGACTTAGAGTATCCAAACAGGGCCCACGTCGCCCATTAAGTCAACGCCTTCTATTCGACCGGGCGTTATGACTTGTGGGACCTACATGTCAGTCTGCACAAAAATCCCTGAGTGACCTCCTAGCTCTGGCCCGTCCACCTAGTCATCCTCGGCCATGGGACGCAGCTACCGCCGCTGGCAGAAGGTGAGGTCAAAACAGTCGGCGGTGCGGAGGAGCCCATCTTGCGGCAGCCCGGATGCCAGCTTTGTCCGGCGCTCGCGGCCGCTAGCTAGCCAAGATAGCTCCGTCCAGCTGCTTGTCTCCAAGGTTTGCTAGCTAGATTGGCACGGCAGCGCGGCGCCTTGCTCGCGCACGCCATGCTAAGGCCAACCATCTGGCTCGAGGGAAGGCCAACGCGGCAGCTTGCTCGCTCATGAGTCACACTCGGGCCAGCCTGTCAACCCGTGCGGAAGCCAGCGCGGCGTCCGGCCCGTCCGGCGGAGCGGCAGCCAACTCGCTCATCACCGGTGCCACCGATGAACACACATCAGTAATGTTTGAAGTAATGTTCAGGAAAAATAATGATTTGAGGGGGAATAACATGATAGAAGGTCAGATGTGGGTCCCTCATGTCAACGGTCAAACAAAATGTGTTGGTTTAAGCTGCCTCGTCAGCACGGACGTGTGGGCCAACCCTGTCATAAATGGGTTTAGACTAACCTAATCGGTAGGTAGTAGTTTTTGGCGTGGATTAAGAAATTTTTGGTATGTTTTTTGCTATTTTTTGTACAATAGATTGTTCCCAGGGCTGGTTGAAAGTGGTAGTTTTTTGTTAAATACTCTACATATTGTAAGTAGGAGTGAAAGTTAACCTTTGGAACCCAATAAGCAAGGCTAGTTACACAGTGCATATATGTACATGATTGAAAGTAAATATCAACCATGAGTGACTAATATCTTGATGGAAAACTCGAAACTATGGAATACTAGGGAAAAAATTGCATGGTTGGAAATACTAGCAATGTTCATGTGCGTTGCAGCGAATCATAATTAGAATAATACTTATTCACAAACTTGATACAAAACACTCTAATTTTGATATAAATATATCACTAGAGATATATTATGTTTCAATTAGAATATATTCCTTGGGTTGTTTTGGTGAGGTCAGGGAGGGATGTGGTTGGTTTTAAGATACTAATTATGGGTTTTTCTGCAAATTGGTAGACAAGTGGGATGTTTGTGAGAAAAGGCAACAACTTACCTCACAGTCGTTAGATGTAGATCTAATGGTCACAAACGACGGATGGCAGACACACCATCATCACCAACTTAGTCTTCTGTAGGAGTACTAGCAAGATTCGTGCATTGCACGAAACATCAAGATGCATTTTTTTATAAAAACACTCGTTGTGATTGACCCATGCGGGAGTAATCCCATGTGTAAATACTAATGATATCTCGAGAACTAGGAGATAAGGTGAAGAGGAGTGGGGCGTGGTGGTGATTGGTGGTCGGACTGAGTGGAGGCATGGGGATTGACGACGCCGGCAGCGGCCACCAGGCCAGTTTGTTCCAGAGGCTCCGTTCTTAATTGCTCAACAATGAGGTTGTTGGAGACAAGGATGAACAAGGGAAGGCCTTGTCTGCAAATGTGGAGAGGGGTGCGGGTATCTTTTAGTTTAATTTCCATCAGTCAGATATAGATCGGATGGTCTATATTGCAAGATGGCACGCGTACCATCATCACCAACTTGGTTTTTTATAAGAGAAGAAGTATAAGTATGGAGATACAAACGTATTATCGATACATGTTTTCGTAAACTAGCATCTACATTCTATTCAACGCCTCAGTATGTGAGGCCTTAGCACAATGACTTCTCGACTGTGTATAACAAAGGTTTTCCCGTCGCCGATAAGGAGGGGGTGACGGCGGCGCACTTTTTGGCTTGATCTAGTCCTAGTAGTCATACTAGGTGGCCTAAGCACGTGTAGATTTATTCTTTTTCACATCTCGTGTTCGCCGTACTGCCATGACTGTTGATGAATAGACAGTAAGCTATTCACGGGGAAACCCTTGTTGAGTGTGTTTGCGAGAGAGAGAGAGAGAGAGAGATAGTGTGTGTGTGTGTGATATGTCTAGAGACTGAGGCAATGATAACAGATTATTTGTGTCTATGTGTGTGGAGGATAGAGAGCATGTACAAGGGGCTTTGTGTTTTGTAACGTGGAGAAACATATACATAATTAGAGAGTGAGTGTGCGAGATACACATGCGGACATGGGGAGAGATGAGGATCCAGATTAATGGGTGTTTGTGCGTGTCTGTGTGTGTTTGTGCGCGCATTTGTTTGTGAGAGGGAGTGTGTGTATGTGGAGTAGAGAGACCACTAATGATGTAAACCTAGTATAAGGGAAGGGGGAATGGTGTGACATGTGTAGTAGCGGGATAGCATGGGTGCGGGCGGGGGGGAGCAGACTATTTGGAAGAGACATCGATTGTGTGTGGGAGAGGGGTGTGAGAGCGAGCGAGCGAGCGAGAGAGAGAGAGAGAGAGAGAGAGAGAGAGAGAGAGAGAGAGAGAGAGAGAGAGATAGAGCGAGAGAGGGGGCGTTTGTGTCCATAAATGGTGTATAGATAGCGAGACAATGTTGATGTTGTTTGAAATTGACCTATGTACGGAGACGCAAGGGAAGCGAGTCATCATGTGTGTGATAGGGACTTCATGAGAGATCTAGAATAGATGGTGTTGAGAACAATGTGCGAGATCGAGAATGATGATACATTAGGGAGCTATGGATAGAGTCACGACATATATGTATATAGGGAGGAGCTGGGTCGGGTCCGCATGTGGGAGAGATAGAAAGAGGAGAATGGTGCACAAGGAGACAAAGTGTGCTTGTTTTGCAGTGGGGGTTGTGTGTGAGGTGAGTGTGCGAGAACCACATAACTAGGGAGATAGACGTTTGGGGGCGACGTTTTGTGTGTATGGGAAAGATACACTCTACATAGTGCGTGTGCTTGGGGAAGAGAGATGTCGGGTGACCTAGCTAGAGAGTGGGTGAAGAGATGTGTGCATGCCCAAGAGACAAAGTGATAGAGACCTATATTGGGGTCCGGACTTTAGAAGAGAGAGGGGTGTTAATGTGCTCGTGTGTTGGTGTTTGGGGGAGAGAACGACTTCTCTCT
>LR738714.1:50576382-50613880 GCA_902687465.1 Secale cereale | reverse complement strand
GGCTTCAGATAAAGAGTGAGGTGTCTATATTTGAGGGACTTTAGCGTAATTGAGATATACATGGTCAATAGTGTGTGCACTCAAGGTTGATCAATTTGTTTCACAGTTTGGACTATGAGATAACGATACTTTTGAACATGCATGATATACTTTGATGTACCAGAATTACAAACCTAAGATTGGAATTTTGGAATTCGACTCCATCATTAGCTTTTGTAATTCATTTAAACGGAGGTACATTTTTAAGCCGGGATTTCGTGATTTCAAATTCATATATCAAACCTAGAGATATACACATACGTGCATGTTCAAACTTTATAATTGTCCACTTTATTCATACACATACACATTTTTTCTTTTGTCATCATATTTAGGATAAACACATTTGGAATTTCATTTGAATTGGACCATATGATGGTATTTGCTTGTAGTAGCTCAATGATCCATATTTGAATTGAATGGACAATCTAAGTTTCGAGTTGGAGACATTGATTTTCAAAACTTGCACTTTTCTGCGTGCAAAACAAACAAATTCTTGGCCATGATATCATAGTCGGCCGTATAAGAGCATAATATAATTTCAGGCGCCAAAAGTTTTCAAACTTCCCGCTCACATCGAAATATCTCGCGCCCGAAAGTTTAGCCCTGTGATATTCCTGTTTTACCCCTGCCACATGAACGGAAAAGGGCTGCTTTGGTAACTCCATTGTTTTCCCCTCTTTGCTCCCAACATTCTTCCCCAGAGCCCCTCCCCTTCCCCTCCCCGACCCCCCAACCACGGCAAGCCACCGAATCTAGTCCTCCACTGCAGCGGTGGACCTCACACCTCGACGGATCTACCTTCCGCACCTTGGAACCCCCAACTGCCAACTCACCACTTCACCGGAGCCGCTTCAGCGACTGGCATGTACACCGCTCCAGATCTCCTTGACCGCCATCATGGTCCACCGCATCGTATCTTCTTAACCGACGCCCTCGTCCACCACAGTGTAGGCCCTTCACTAACTCCCTCCTCCATCCCTTCGCTGGCCCATCATACAAGCCCTCGTCCACCGCAACAGATCCGCCTCACCGAAAGCACTGTACAACTCACCCGTTGAAGCCTTCGTCCACTGCACCGGACCCGCTCCACAGACGCCATATTCAACTCCACCGGCCCTGCTTTACCGACGCCGCAACCTCATCATGTTATTTCGATCTGTACTCCTTCGGTTTTTCTCTTTATCGTGCAACTGTTCACTTACCACATATGAGCTTTCTTGTATATCGACAGGCGCCGCAACCGTAGCACCGGAGCCGCTTCAGCGACGGCGACAGCCGGCCCAAACTCAACTGCAACACGAGCACCATCGATGATCCTTAGCTATCAAGTATACCAACGATACCCATACGCCACCGAGAATCGGGTACTATTATCCAACGGCCGGCGCCTACGTTCACTTTCTTAGCATAAGCACTGCACCTTTGAATTTCTTTAGGGCATCATTCAGTTTTTCATGAGACGCGTTATTCTGCTTGCACCTGTCGGGCCATACTTCTGGCAGTGAACATGTTACATGTGCTAAATTACATACCAGTGCACATATAGTTAATATGCTTTAGTTTTGTCCTAAGTATTACTGTACTTCCTAGATATCACTGCCTACTATTTTACTTCTTGCATGATATATTTATGATAATGGTGTTGTTCTGATGCCACCTATTGGTTCCATCAGAACGCTTCATGTTCTCTATGCTTAATTACACATCAGCAAACTAGCATGTGGTTCCGCTGGTTTTTGTTCGTTTTACCCTACATTTTCTGATGCTAGCTATTACATCGCTGCTACGAGCCTCTATTCATTACTTTTTTGTGTGTTCTTGATCTTCCCAAGGTGCATGACTAATTTGATGCTTCTATTAATTATGGAGCTGCCAACCCCATCAAGCAAAATATTTGTTCTTTTCGGGCTGGCACCTCGAACAAGCATAAAAATAGAGGGAATCAGATATATTTTTCGTGTATGCACACACCCTTCTTTCAATAGTTTAGATGAACCACTGATGATCAATTCGAACCAGTGCATGTGATTAAAATTAATTTTACCTAAATATAGGGTGCAGAATAAACTACAACAAGTAGATTTGCAACCACGGGATGCTGACGATATCTTCAAAGAACATTGCAACAGCAGCGAGGCTTCACAGCAACATATGGTAAGCCAGTGTGTTTTAGTACATGTGAAATGTAATGTGTGTGAGCTACTTTCTTGGCTTGTGCCCTCAACCTATAATCCTACAGAATAACAAATAGTTCAGTTGTCTGCTTTGCCGTATTGCTTGATTCGAATGCTTGTTTGTTACTTGTTATGTTATACCTGAGTTGGCCAATATGTCAGCAGTGCCTGTTGTACTATCGTAAAGAAATGCATGCCTAGTTCATTTGAGTCCTTAACTTTTCCTCTGAACTTCATCACAAGACTGTCTTCGTAGTTTATATGAGGCCACACTATTAAGTGCTTTCTCAGATTATTTCAACTGCTTAGATGCCTTGGCAACTTAAATATAGCGGTGGTACACTCCCTTTCAAGTTTTCATCTTACCATTTTAATTTCTTTTCGGCTGATGCTGCTTCGAACCATTTAAATATAGCTTGCCATGCTCGGCAATAATTCGTATGTCGTTTACCATGTAAGCTTACTGCCTGGATCATGCGATGACTATCTCGTACTTATGTCCAGCGGAAACCTTTTAGGATGTCGTTCACACTAGGACACAATGTACAACCCCAGAATCTATTTGTGGAAGCAGTGTGCCATCCATGTTACCAGATGGTAGCAGTTCAGATGCAACACCACCGGAGAGCAGTCTGAGCACATATATTATAGTTCTTGAGGCTCTATTAGAGGCAGAAAGAGATGGTGTGGCTGCCATGAATGAGGTAATCTCAATCTTGAAGCTGGAAATTACGCAATTAGTTGCACGCATTATGCAAGCAACACAAGAATTGGAGGAAGTAAGAATGTTGCATTTGAAGACGGAGGAGGTCCTCCTGCTTCTGCTATCTGAAGCCCAGGGTTATCCCAGTTCTTCTTTAGATAGCAGTTGAAATTGTCATTAGATTATTGTACTTGCATGTTGTGTCATGTCTCTGAATGGATTATGTTCTAAGACCCCCTATGTTGTCCATGTGTTGCAATGATCCGAATTTTTTAGGCGAGGTAATCCTCAGTACTTGTATGATTGACATAAGGTGAACTATTTTTCGTGTGAGCATATTGTATTGGATGAAATAACTGTTTGACTCAAAGTGTATCCAACCTACTGAATTCGAAGATCACGACATTTCTAAATCATAATCATATATAAAGGTGGAATAAATCTTTGTTGTGGTTTTGAAGAAATAGATAACAAAACGTAGAATTATATGTGGATATTTGTAATCGAATAAAAATTGGATTTGGATTTAGTTGTCAGGGCCCAGGGCAAACGTGAATGCTAATTCTCCCTAGTTTTGAACGAAGCGGCTAAACACCCACTATCATTTGTGGGCTGCCCGAAGCAAGTGTTTGCGAGATGGAAATTAATGTCTACCCTGACACTTGACATCCTTATCGACCGGATTTACACTGCTGTCGATAGGGGTAGACTAGTAACTTCAATCAGACGTGACACGACGGCCTCTGAGCCCATTCAGACATGGTGGGCACCAAACGTGGGCGGCAAAACACATTTGATTCAAGCTCGTCCGAAAGACATGTGTCTCTCCCTCCATTTCCCCATTCATCCACGGTGGGTGGCAAAACAAACTCTCCTCGTCCAAAATCGATGTAGGCTTATATTTTAAATAGGGGCAGATGTGTAACTTCCCTCAGACGTGACAAAACCGCCCTACCTGTGTGGGGACTCCGACTTAAGAGTCGAGATCACCGAATGCACGTGTACAGTGATCCTAGAGATCAATGCTTATTGAACACACAGAAGCTGATTAACAAGAGTCTTACATCCACACATACCGTCTTACACAAATTATGGCCATTATGGCCAAGTCTTACATAGATAAAGCCTCAAGGGCTGAATAGCAAATAACTCGAGTACCGGAAGTCTTGGAAGGTAAGTAGAACCCATGCCATCTGCATTAACCCTACAGGCATTCTGACTGGGATAGCGTCCTAGTTCGCATGTTCGTCTCCATAGAATTCTTCTTCATATTCCTGCTCCTCCATGCCTGGCCAATTAAATAACCAGTGGCAAGCCAATGAGTACTTTGAATGTACTCGCAAGCAACCCATGATTTGGTTCAAAGTAACAATGCAATTGTACAACAATGAGCAATCTAGCCACGGGCTAGAATAAATATTCTACCATCAAGTATATGCCTCAATAAACTCAGGTAACCGCGAAGACAGGTTACCGATATCAACATGGATAGGATTCAGCTCAACTAGTCAAGTCATCATCTTGACTCATCACACACACATACTTTCTCCGATATAGTAAAATTCTGGACATAGTTTAAGTAGCACCACCCAACTGTCCATGACCGTGGACACGACTATTCGAATAGTTTTACACTCTGCAGAGGTTGCACACTTTACCCACAAGATCCGGGAAGCTTTCGTGTCACCCACGATCCCGCAGTACCTCAAGTACTTGGGGGAAGCACCCGGTCATTTTCTTTCCTTAGACGACACTAACATAGGGTCCACTCGTTGGTGCACAGCCCTCGAGTACAAACAATAGATCATGGGACTTGCCCTATTTTCAATGTCACGCGTACACGAAGGGACCAACGGTGTGTCCGGTGCCCTATGAAAACAGTCATGGTCGCCTATCCGAGCACGACCCCGTCCCGGGAAAGACCTCAAGTCTTCCCGTCACTAGTAATGTGGGCACCATGCTAGTATCGGCCTAAGTAATCAATAATGCCCCGTCCCATAAGGGGTAGAGTGGTTGCACATGTTTGGTTGGGACGGTAGTCACACATAAATCTAATCCATCATTTCACCCATGCACAAGATCTTTATTGGCACATCACTTCTTCCTCAAGTGATGACCTAACACAACATCACCCTCGGGCATTAGGGGCACCCGATGTGGTTTTTGAAAAGAATGCAACCACGAAGGTTTCATGGCACAAACATGCATCACTAAGCATCACTACTAACCATTAGCATTGCATCTAAGCATTTAGCAAGATCATGAATAAGTCATGCATCATGTGGTGGTTCTCAACTAGGTCACCACCGTAACTCTTATCATCATGCATTCGAAAACAAACGGGTTCCGAAGAACACAAGGGTATCATGGTCAAAGGGCTGCTTGCCTGGATTGGCTTGGTCTTCAAGTCTTCAAATCCTTCCCCACCTTCTTCTTCAGCAACCTCGTCAAATACGGTATCTAATCGTCGCAAAATAACAACGGAAAAATAAGACCACAATAAAAATAGAAAAATCAAAGTGCTCAGAAAAATGTCAACTTATTTTTGTTAAATACTAGAGAGAAAACTAAGATGGCAAAAATTCTTAGTTTGAGTTTTGGAGTGGCAGAATGGGGTCCATGAATATTTGAATAGAAGTTTTAATGTTCAATATGAATTTAAATTTGAACAGAACATGAAAGGTCCGTGGACATGTGTGAAAGTGACACCAATAAATAGGTTGGATTTTTACAAGTTTTTAGGAACTGGAATTAATACATTTGGATATATATTTAATTCTATGAAATTATTTGAAATTCCACATAAAAGGAAAATGGAAAAGGGCTCTGTGCCACTGGGCCAGAACGGCCACAGTGCAACGGCCCAGGGCGAAATACAGCCCACCGCACGGCGCCAGCGCGCGCCCGGGTTTTTTAAACCTGACGGGCGGGGCCCGGTGGTCAGTGTCAGAGAGGGGAGAGAGAGAGAGGTGAGGATGACAGGCGGGGCCCGCCTGTCATCTTCAACCTTGCGGCCAGAGAAGCGGCGAGCCCACCGGCGGCAGTATGGTGCACGGCGGGGCAATCCGAGGGCACCATCGTGCTCAGGGAGGAGTCGCGGTTCTGGTGGTGCTGGAGTTGGCTGCAGGAGGGGCCAGGTTCGTCGGCGGCGAGGTGGAACGGTGGCGGAGCGTCGGGAGGGTCCTGGTTGGCCTGCTCCGGGCTGCAACAGGAGTGGGAGAAGGAGGGGAATGGGTCAGTGAGGTCCGGTGGCTCCAGATCGAGCAAGAGCTGGGGTGGAGGGAGGCTGTACCGTGAGATCACCGGTCGCCCGAGGCGGCGGAGCTCCGGTCGACCCCGTGCACAGAGGCTCTTCGAGGGCGAATGGGAGGTGCTGGTGTGCTCTTGGGGGTATGGGGAGGAGGTGGGTGCCAGTGGAGAGGCCCGGGGCATGCTTATATAGCCGGGCCTCGGTCCACCGTGGACTCGTGCGCCGGCGAGGTTACGGGAGAGGCCAGAGGCCGTGCAGGCACTTGTGATTGAGTCGGGGCCGTTCGTGGATGAGGTCTATGCCTAGGGGTGGGAAGAGGAGGAGCGGGGAAGCATCCAGAGAGCTCGCGCGTGGGAGGCCAGAGGTTGGAGCTCACGGGCGGCCGGTGCGCGTGCGAGGGCGTCCACTGGAGGGAGAAGGAGGAGGGGGACATCGCCGGGGGGAGTTGCGGACGCCGAGGCGCATCGAATGGCGTGAGGGGGAAGCACGAGGTGGTCGGGGGCGATGGATTGGGCGAGGCTACAGTGTGGGTGCGCACTGTAGCGCGCTCTGGAGCGTGCTTATGGCATGCCACGGCATGCCGTTGGCTCACTGGGCGTGTCCGCCGTGTCTGGGGGGTCCAGCATGAAGTAAACAAACCAGATGTGGCATTGGATACCTTGGATGTCCAGTGAGAGAGGAGGGAAGCTGGTAGATGGTAAGATCAGGGCTGTCCAGCAAGGTAATTTGGGGTTTTCACCCTTCAATCATGGAGCCCTGGTCCTGGGGAAGTTACTGGGGGTAGAAGGTAACTAGGTGAGGCTGTGGTAGAAAGCTGAAGCAAAAGTAAATAGTAAAAGAGGTCAAGATGATGGTTTTGGTAAAATAGCAGAAGGTTTTTGATCATATTTTGGGCAAGCAAATGATCTCCACTAGCCATGACACTTAACATGATTAAATGGCATATAAAAATAGGGTGCTTCACCAAATTTGGGCTTGTTTGAAGAAACTTGCCAATGTAACTTTGGTGAACCCTAGAAATCAACAGAAATGGTTTCACCATGTTTAAGTCAAGCTAATCATCTCCCCTTGATGCACCACTTGGTGTAGTGTCATCATTTGGGGTTATGATCTTGCCCACAAAGTTTGAAGCCCCAGGTAAAAAGTTGGTAATGAAAAGTTGTTCAAATTTGAATTTGAACAGAAATGGTTTTGGGGTATTTTGATCAAGTTATCCTTCTCCAAAGCTTGTGCCATTTGGTCTAGATGCCTTATTAGACCATTCTAGCATGTGCACCAAGTTTGAGAGCATTTGGATATGTTTGGCAATGCAAAGTTGCTCAAACTTCAGATATGGACAGAATGGTTTTGAGGGGTTTTGATGATGTTTTCTTGCTCCCCAAGGCATGGGGCTTGGCAAGATCATCAAATATGTCATATATGACATGATAGAATTTCCCTGGAATTTTTAGAGAATATTTCCTTTGTAAATATTTCAAAAGCTTGAAATATCTAGAAAGGGTTTCTGAGGGATTAGCCCATTATTTTGAACATGACCAAGTGTTGAAACTCTTATATATGGACAATATATGTTTTATGAGTCTCCCTGAATTTTGGCAAATATTTTTGAAATAATTAAATAATTTTTCCCTATTAAAGACCATTTCTGGCCTTAAGAAAAAGCTTTTAAATAAAACAGGAAAATAACTTTTAAAATTATACTTTTGTGGTTTCTGGGAGTCCTATGACTACTAGGTCTCAAATATACTTTTTGAAATAATTTTCTCACCCTAAATCAAGCAGTTGCAGTGCAAACCTCAATTCAGTGGTTTTTGGAATACTAAATTTTGAAAATACATTTTGGCCAAATTAATTTTATAAGAAAATACTATACTGCTATAAACACTTGGTATGATCATTGGGCAGAAGTTTGGATATGGAGATGAATTCTATAAGAGGTAGTAGTTGACTTTAATGAGCACATGAAAAACATAGGAAGAAAAACTCAATTCCAAATAAAAGCCAAATGATGCCAAAAAAAATTGCTGGTCCAAATTTTCATGCTTCATTGATGCAAAATGACATGTTACAAAATGCAGGGTGTGACAGACCTACCCCCTTACAGGAATCTCGTCCCCGAGATTCCTAAACTAGGTCTTAAAAGAGATCGGGATACTCGGATCTAAGATAGTCTTCACGTTCCCAGGTTGCTTCTGCTTCCGTGTGGTTGCTCCACTGGACCTTGAAGTACTTGATGGTGCGGCTTCGCATCCGTCATTCTGCTTCATGCAGAATGCGAATGGGCTTCTCGCGGTAGGTCAAATCAGGCTGGAGATCAATGGCTTGGTGATCAACATCTTGTAGAGATCAGGCTTGTTCGGAACTTGGAGACATTTCCGGAGTTGTGACACGTGGAATACGTTGTGCACATCGGATAGCTCAGGTGGTAGTTCCAACTGGTAAGCCACTTCTCCTTGTCGTGCAGTGATCTCAAAGGGTCCAATGAACCTTGGTGCGAGCTTCCCCTTGACGTGGAAACGCTTGGTTCCTTTTAGAGGAGTTACCCGCAGGTACACATGATCCCCGACATGGAAGCTCATGTCCCAGCGGTGAGTGTCAGCATAGCTCTTCTGCCTTGACTTGGCTGCCTTCAAACGCTCTCTGACTAGTTGGACTTGCTCTTCTGCTTCGCGGAGAATATCCGGTCCAAAGACTAGCCCTTCTCCAGTCTCTGACCAGTTGAGGGGTGTGCGACATCTGCGTCCGTACAACACCTCAAATGGTGCCATCTGAAGGCTCGACTGATAACTGTTGTTATAGGAGAACTCGGCAAAAGGGAGGCAATCTTCCCACTTGGCTCCATATGCCAAGACACAGGCTCGGAGCATGTCTTCGAGAATTTGATTTACTCGTTCTGTCTGACCTTCGGTCTGTGGGTGGAAAGCCGTACTGAAAGATAACTTGGTTCCCAAGACTTCTTGGAACTTCTTCCAGAACCTTGAGGTGAACTGGGTTCCTTGATCTGACACAATCTCCTTGGGAACGCCGTGAAGGCTTACGATTCTGTCGCTGTAGAGAGCTGCCAGCCGGTTGCCATCATAAGTGGTCTTGACAGGAATGAAATGGGCCACCTTGGTCAAATGGTCGACTATGACCCAGATAGAGTCATGTCCTCTATTCGACCTTGGTAATCCAGTGATGAAGTCCATTCCGACTTTATCCCACTTCCACTCAGGAACCTTGAGTGATTGGAGCAATCCAGCGGGTCGCTGATATTCAGCCTTGACCCTTTGGCACACATCACACTTTGCAACATAAGTTGCAATCTCTCTTTTCATCCTGTGCCACCAGAATCTTTCCTTCAAGTCTTGATACATCTTGGTCCCTCCAGGGTGGATGGAATACGGAGTGTCGTGGGCTTCTTGCAGGATCAGGTTCTTCAGCTCCATCTTGTTTGGTACGCAGATGCGACCTTTGTACCAAACAATCCCGTGCTCATCCTCGGAGAATCCTGGGGCCTTGCCTAGCTTCATCTTCTTCTTGAAGCCTTCAATGCTTGTGTGCCCACCTTGTGCCCTCTTGACTTCATCCATCAGGGTCGGTTTGACTTCTAAATGATCCAGAAATCCTGGGGTGACCAATTCCAAACTGAATTGTTCGAGCTCCTTAAACAGGGCTGGCTGCCTCTTTTGAATTATGGCATTCAAGGAGCAAGCCTTTCTGCTTAAGGCATCGGCCACCACGTTAGCCTTCCCGGGGTGATATTGAACACTGAGGTCATAGTCTTTGATGAGTTCCAACCATCTTCGTTGCCTCATGTTCAATTCCTTCTGGGTGAAAATGTACTTCAGACTTTTGTGGTCTATGTATATCTCACACCGTTTCCCTAGGAGGTAATGCCGCCATGTCTTCAAGGCAGGAACAACTGCTGCTAACTCAAGATCATGAGTAGCGTAGTTCTCTTCATGAGGTCGTAGCTGCCTGGAGAGGTAGGCTATGACTCGGCCTTCATGCATCAGAACGCTTCCCAATCCGGTTCGAGAGGCATCACAATATATCACGAACTCCTTGTGAATATCAGGTGTTGCCAGAACTGGGGCGGTGGTCAATCTCTTCTTGAGCTCTTGGAAGCTCTCTTCACATTTCGGCGTCCACTCGAACTTCTTGTCCTTCTTGAGGAGTGATACGTCCAAAACGTATCTATAATTTCTGCTTGCTCCATGCCTCTTTTGTGTGATATTTCTATGATATTTATGCACTTCCATACACTTTTGATCATATTTGGACTAACCTATTAACTCAGTGCACCACAGTGCCAGTTCCTGTTTTCTGCTGTTTTTCTATTTCAGGTTTCCCGCATATTAAAAGTGCCCTAAAAATTCCGGGAAAAATACAGGAAAAATCAGCGTATCGGGAGCTTCAAGAAAAACCAAAGCAGGGCCAGAGGGGAGCCAGGGGCAGCCCAGGCGGCCAGCCCAGGCGACCCCACCCCCGGCCGCCTAGGGGGGTCGCCTGGGCCCCCCTCTCCGCTTCTGGTGACCCCCTTTGGCATATATACTCCTGCGTCCCGAAACCCTCGAGGACGGAACCCTTTTTTACGATCTCGCCTCTGTTCCGCCGCCGCCGCGCTTCCAAGATCGGGAGCACCAGGAGAACTCTTCCCGGCACCCTGCCGGAGGGGAGAACCACCACCGGGAGCTTCTCCACCACCATGGACGCCTCCCGGATGAGTTGTGAGTAGTCCTCCTTGGACCATGGGTCCATGACCAGTAGCTATGTGATGTTCTCCTCCCCTCTTTGTTCTTCATGGATTAGACCTCGTGAGCTGCCCTACATGATCGAGGCACATATGTAATCTTTATGATGTTGCTCTGCTGAGTTTGCTGGGATCCGATGGATTATGAGATTATGTTCAGATTGTGTGTGAGTAATATATTTGATTCACCTCTTTTATATTTATGTTCTTGAGTAATTCTTGCATGTTCTCCGTTGCTGTTTATTGCTTTGGCCGAGTAGTAGGTAGTAACTCCAAGAGGGAACGTTATGCTTGATTGTGGGTTCATGCCCCTTGATGACTAGTTTGAGTGACAGAAACATGAGTCTAGGGGATGTGCTGTTGCCACAAGGGGGAAAACAACGGTGCTTGTACTTGCGGGTGCAAGGATTGTTTACTTTACGCAAAGTTCTTTTAATGCAGTTGTCTGTTGCTTTGAGTTTACACTGGGTGGGACTCGCAACTTAATACCAGCGAGATGTTCTGGATAGATATCTCAAGGTGGATGATTAGTAGTAGATGCAGATGGATTTCGGTCTACTTGCCTTGGCGTACCGCCCATGCTTTGAGCCTCTACCTTTCTTTACAGCATAGTTAGCATTGGTTTGCGCACATAATCCTGTCAATTGCCTAGTTGTAATTTGTTTACCTCGCTTTGCTGTTTTATCGTCTTTTGGGAGAGAGACAGCACTAGTGAACATCATGGGACCCCGGTCCATATTACCATCACTGATCACACCCGCTATTTACTTCCTGTTCTTATTTCCTAGTTGCAATCATACCTATCACTATTATCTCTTGTGTTTGATCCTTTGTAAACGACAAGGCCGGAGGGATTGACAACCTCTCTGTACTCGTTGGGAGCAAAGTTATTTGTATCTGTGTGCAGGTCATGTCAACCGCTAAGTATCTGGCGCCGTTAGCAGTTGACACCTACTTGTCGACCCTCGGAGTCTCACGGGATTCGATCCTTGGTATCTTTGCCAAGGGAAACTTACCGTTACGCTACATCTCAAACCTTCCACTTGGGGTAACCAACGAGGGGCGAGAAGCCATCAAGCAAAAGTTTCTGGCGCCGTTGCCGGGGACTCCACTCTTCAAGATAGGGGAGTTGCACGCTATCTTTTATCTTTTCTTTTTTGTCTTGTTAGTTTATCTTTCAGTTTTTGCTTTAGTGTCCTTTATCAAAAATCACAAAAATAGTTATATTGCTTTTAGTTGGCATTATGTCTGGTCCTTTTGCCTTTGGTGAGGCAGAGGTGCTCACCTTTAAACAAAGAGGTGGTGAAAGTCTAAAAGATGCTTGGTATAGAATTAATGATTCTCAAAAAAGAGCCACCAAGAAGCAATCTACTACTATCCTGCTTAGAAATTTTTATGTTGGAATTACTTCTTGGAATAGGTTTATTCTAGATTCTGCTATCAATGGAAATTTCCTAGAAGCCCCAGTTTGGGAATCTCTTAGCATTATGGAAAATCTTGTTGGAAATCCCCCTGTTGTTAGCATTCAAGAGGACAGTACCCTAGCTCACATTATGAAAAAACTTGAAAAGATAGAGCTAGAGATGCCAAGCATTAATAAGATAAATGAGTTGGATCGTAAGATCCAAGGGAATTTGAATAGGCTTGATAGCTCCAGGCATAAAATTCTCAAAACTTTGGAGACCATCAAATCCCATGACTTGGATTCTTCTAGGATAGACAAGATTGAGGAAATCTTTGACACTTTAGGAACTACTTTCTCCTCAATCAAAACCAAAAAGGTAGAAACTCCAGCAAAGAAGGAGCCTAGGTTCGTTTACGTTCCAAAGGCTCCTCGTTCCAAAAGTAATCCATCTATTGCCAAAGGGGTTGAAACTGTGAAGACTTTGGAAGAAACACCTCTCTTTGATAAATTTATAAATGAATCTTCCATTGACTTTCCACCTTTTGGTCTTCTCCCTAGAAGTATCTTTATTAGGCCTTTATTTGAATGTCCTCTTAAGACTAGTTGTACTATTGAAGAGCTTTTTGATGATCTTGATGATGGTTCAATTGATACAACTTGATCTCTTTGCATCATGCCTAGCTTAAAGGCATAAAAGAAAGCGCTTTTGAGAGGCAGCCCACAATGAATTAGGTTTTATTTTGCTTTTGTTGTGTCTTGATGTTTGTTACTACAGTAGCATCATCATTGTATCTTTTCTTTTCAGCTTTGTGCCAAGTTTAGCCTCCGATTGCAAGAAAGTTCAAAAGTTGTGACGTGCAGTCCAGAAAACAGATTCTGTCCTCGGACAGAAAAATTCGTATAAAATCACCAGATCATCTTTTTGATCTGAATTGTTTTGACAGCGTGCTCTATACAATTGGCTTTCGGGCGTTTGTTCTGAGTTTTTTGATTTGAGTTGCAGAAGTGCCCCGAAAAATTATTTACTACCTGCTGGTCTGTTTTTCACAGATTCTGTCCTGTTTTGCCTTTTCTTCGTTTTGCAAACCTTGAGCTTGCTTTTTCTTTGCAAAAACCTTTTGGCAATCTTGAGAAACAGTAGCTCTTCAAGATTATCCTTCTTTCAAGTAGGGAAAAGTTATTTTATTATGGGTACTAACCTCGCTAATCAGATTATGATGAGTTATGTATGAAGGGAGTTTTCAAGTGTGCGAGGGAAGATGATAAAAGAAGATCCAGGAGGGTCAAACGCTCAAGCTTGGGGATGCCCCCGTGCACCCCCAAGAAATATTCAAGAAGACTCAAGCATCTAAGCTTGGGGATGCCCCCGTGCATCCCCTTCTCCATCAACAATTATTAGTTTGTCTTTCGTTCCACTATATTCTTATCACTTCATGTGTTATGTGCTATGCTTGGAGCGTCTTGCGCTTAGTTTCCTTTTTAGTTTTCTTTAGCTTTGCTTGCTGTTCATAACAAGTTAGAACCCAGCTTTCTTTGTGTGGGAGAGAAACACGCTCCACTTCAACCTAGAACACAACATAGGATTTTCATGCTTATATTTGATGTGTATGTTCATTGTTTTTCCATAGCTGCTGTCATGTTTAGCTCTTAGTTTTCATGCTTTTCTTTTTAAAGAGCTTTTGTTTAGTTGGTTGCTGAACTCTCTTGAGTTTTCATGTTTACCTTGTTAAGAGAGTTTTGCCTGTTGCACTTAGTTGTGTGTCTTAACTTAAAGTAGGTAATTGAGGTTGCTATTTAATTTTAGTAGTAACTTGCAATAGTTTTGAGGTATTGCCATGAGTAATGTCTGAACTTTTGGTGTCAAGAGCCTTAGCCTATTAGTGATAGATGTCGTATTTTGGGCAATCCGTGTTTATTTTCGAAAACCTACAAAATAGTTGAGAACTTTAGCTACTAAATGGATCACTAATCTTTGGAGGGATCGAATATTAGAGTACACTCACGTACCATGAGTCGAGGATGCGCAAGGATAACCAAACCCCCATACACTCCTCCTCGGGGTACTTGTCTCTTTGTGAACCTCCTAATTAGATTGAGAGTTACCGATAATAAGTGCATGAGTTCTTCGGACTAATGTGAGTATTCGAAAGTTGACACTTCCACCTAACCATATTTTTCTAGCCTCTTCGGTACCGTGCATTGCCCTTTCTCACCTCAAGAGTTGGCGCATACTTCGCCGGTGCATCCAAATCCTTGGCACGATACGCTCTGTCATCATAAGCCTCATTATATCCTTCCTCAAAACAGCCACCATACCTACCTATCAAGGCATTTCCATAGCCTTTCCGAGATACATTGCCATGCAACAGCCATCTTCTCATGACTTGATCTTCATGTCATACATGCTTTTTGCTTGATCGATGAGCCGCATGCTAGTTGGGCCTTGCCCTAATCATTGCTACATGACGCGCTAGTATCATTGCATATCCTGCTACACTGGCAGAGGCATACATTTGCATACATCATGATAGTTTCATTTTCTTTATATTGAGTACTTTTGTAAAGTGTGAAAGATCTTCTATTCTTCTTGTAATATATAGAGTGTTGCCCCTAAAGTGAGGAAAAGATCCCAAAGAGGACAAATCAAAAGATCCCAAAGAGGACAAAATCAAAAGATCCCAAAGAGGACAAATGAGAGATAAATAGAAAGAGCCATTGAGGCCACAAAAAAATAAAAAAAATAAAAAGAAAGAAAAAGAAATAAAAAGAGAGAAGGGGGCACACTACTATTTTCTTTTGAGAGATCCACACTCGTACTCCATCTTATACCTTGTGCTCCATAGAGATTATCATTCATGCATATAGCTATGTGGGGACCTTCACACTATAGAACTTGGCTTGTATATTCCAATGATGAGCCTCCTCAAAAGAGCTCTAGGTCTTCTTGAGCAAGCAAGTTGGATGCACCCCCACTAGTTCCATTGGAGAGCTTACCTTACCTCATATGTGCATCCGTTGCATGGAAATCCCTACTCCTCACATCATATCTATCATTGGGCTTTCTCTCGCCGATGATTGTCCTCATTGATGTGAGCCTTTCACACCTTTTTTGTATTCCCCCTCTATCATTTTTCTCTCTTTGCCATCCTAAGTGTCGACTTTCTTGCTTACGCTCATTCATTGCATGAGTGCTCAAAATATCGAAAGGGAGTGGATCATTTTGACTTGTACCTGGCTGATGGTCTGGGGATGAGTCATGATAAGATTCCAAAGAAGACCAAGTGTGAAACTTTAGTAGATTAAGTTCTCAACAATACAAAAACTATGTTTTACTCTCTCATATATCCCTATCCCCTTTCTTGCACGCAAACACCATTTGGAGACATTCGAGTCACGGACAGCGAGAGCTCTTGCACCTTTATGTTCTTATGTTACTTGTTACAATGCTAATATAGACTCTTGCTTGTTATGACTTGAATTGAATTACATGCCTTGATTGCTTTACTTAAAAGTTCTTATATGGTTGGTAGCATGTCACCACAGAAATTATGCTTGTTATCATTTACCTACTCGAGGACGAGCAGGAATTAAGCTTGGGGATGTTGATACGTCCAAAACGTATCTATAATTTCTGCTTGCTCCATGCCTCTTTTGTGTGATATTGCTATGATATTTATGCACTTCCATACACTTTTGATCATATTTGGACTAACCTATTAACTCAGTGCACCACAGTGCCAGTTCCTGTTTTCTGCCGTTTTTCTATTTCAGGTTTCCCCCATATTAAAAGTGCCCTAAAAATTCCGGGAAAAATACAGGAAAAATCAGCGTATCGGGAGCTTCAAGAAAAACCAAAGCAGGGCCAGAGGGGAACCAGGGGAAGCCCAGGCGGCCCCACCCCTGGCCGCCTAGGGGGGGCGCCTGGGCCCCCCTCTCCTCTTCTGGTGACCCCCTTTAGCATATATACTCCTCGCGTCCCGAAACCCTCGAGGACGGAACCCTTTTTTACGATCTCGCCTCTGTTCCGCCGCCGCCGCGCTTCCAAGATCGGGAGCACCAGGAGAACTCTTCCCGGCACCCTGCCGGAGGGGAGAACCACCACTAGGAGCTTCTCCACCACCATGGACGCCTCCCGGATGAGTTGTGAGTAGTCCTCCTTGGACCATGGGTCCATGACCAGTAGCTATGTGATGTTCTCCTCCCCTCTTTGTTCTTCATGGATTAGACCTCGTGAGCTGCCCTACATGATCGAGGCACATATGTAATCTTTATGCTATTGCTCTGCTGAGTTTGCTGGGATCCGATGGATTATGAGATTATGTTCAGATTGTGTGTGAGTAATATATTTGATTCACCTCTTTTATATTTATGTTCTTGAGTAATTCTTGCATGTTCTCCGTTGCTGTTTATTGCTTTGTCCGAGTAGTAGGTAGTAACTCCAAGAGGGAACGTTATGCTTGATTGTGGGTTCATGCCCCTTGATGACTAGTTTGAGTGACAGAAACATGAGTCTAGGGGATGTGCTGTTGCCACAAGGGGGAAAACAACGGTGCTTGTACTTGCGGGTGCAAGGATTGTTTACTTTACGCAAAGTTCTTTTAATGCAGTTGTCTGTTGCTTTGAGTTTACACTTTGGGTGGGATTCGCAACTTAATACCAGCGAGATGTTCTGGATAGATATCTCAAGGTGGATGATTAGTAGTAGATGCAGATGGATTTCGGTCTACTTGCCTTGGCGTACCGCCCATGCTTTGAGCCTCTACCTTTCTTTACAGCATAGTTAGCATTGGTTTGCGCACATATTCCTGTCAATTGCCCAGCTGTAATTTGTTTACCTCGCTTTGCTGTTTTATCGTCTTTTGGGAGAGAGACATCACTAGTGAACATCATGGGACCCCGGTCCATATTACCATCACTGATCACACCCGCTATTTACTTCCTGTTCTTATTTCCTAGTTGCAGTCATACATATCACTATTATCTCTTGTGTTTGACCCTTTGTAAACGACAAGGCCGGAGGGATTGACAACCTCTCTGTACTCGTTGGGAGCAAAGTTATTTGTATCTGTGTGCAGGTCCTGTCAACCGCTAAGTATCTGGCGCCATTAGCAGTTGACACCTACTTGTCGACCCTCGGAGTCTCACGGGATTCGATCCTTGGTATCTTTGCCAAGGGAAACTTGCCGTTACGCTACATCTCAAATCTTCCACTTGGGGTAACCAACGAGGGGCGAGAAGCCATCAAGGAGCTGGGTTCCTTGGTGGCATCCCGCGGCCTTGTCCTGGGTTCTGCGCATTGGGTGCGGGGCATCAGGCTTCTTGTTGGGGCACACCCTTGAGATGTGTCTTGACTGACCACATCCAAAGCAAGTGACTTGGTTTGGATTATTGATCTTGTTGCCACCACTGTTATTGGGGTTGAATGCTGGCCTTGGGTTGGCATACTGCTGAGGCTGATAGTTGGCGCGAGGTGCAGGAGCTCTTGGTTGCTGATAGGCTGGCTTGGCCGGGGCTGACTGCCACGGGCGAGGCTTCTGGTTGCTAGAACTTCCCTTGCTGACCATCTTGCGCTTGAGAGTGTCTTCCAGAGCACGCCGCTTGTCTTCAAGCATGAGTGCTTTGTTCACCAGGTCAGGGAAGGTTGGGCAGTCGCACACGACAAGCGAGTATTGCAGAGTCTGATTAAGGCCTTCCATGAAGCGCTCCCTTTTTGCAGCATCAGTACTGACATCTTCGGGGGCATACCTTGACAGAACACTGAACTTCTGCATGTACTCCTTGACAGTGCCACTTCCTTGCTTCAGGGCTCAAAACTCACACTTTTGGATAGCCATGATTCCGGAAGGAATGTGGGCCTTGCGGAATTATGCCTTGAAGTTGTCCCAAGTGATGTCTTGCCCAGCATGCATGACCTTGAATCCATCCCACCAGGCTCTAGCAGTCCCCCCGAGGCAGTGGGCTGCATAAGCCACCTTCTCGCGGTCTTCGGTGCATCCGACTAGTTCCAGCAAGTCCTCAATGGTGCGGACCCAGTCGTCTGCATCCAGGGGTTCAGCAGTCTCGATGAAAGTTGGCGGTGCATGCTTCTTGAACTCTGCTAACGTGGAACATCCATTGCCATTCCCCGCCGGCTGGCAGTTGTTGGTGACAGCTTGAGCAATCAACTGAAGGGCTGCAGTGTTGGCTTGGCGTTCCTCTCGGAAAGTTTGGAGAAGCTGAGCCATGTCCATGTTCGGAGGAGGTGGTGGTGGTGGAGCTTGGTCGTTGGTTTGGTCGTGGCCTGCCTCTGATTGAGCGGATGCTCCGGCTTCAGGCTGCTGGGTAGAGGTACCAGTACGAGTTACAACAGGCATCCTGTTGGAGCGGTAAAAGGTCTCATGACTTGGAAGAGGGAAAGCAATATAGATGGGTGCCTAGTAAGGGGGTGGGTGTGACACTAATCAAATCATGCAAGGGCCGAAAGGGCCAAACACATTCATTAAAATTCAAATGGGTGATGTAGTCGTTTACATATTCCCGAAGGAAGAATACGACATACATCCAAACACAACAAAAGCAAACACTAGATGGTTTCATATGAACCATACAAGGACTCAACTGTGCATAGGGGTTACACGACCTATCCTTCCGTAGAGGTCACGAACTAGCATATCCGAGTTGCGAATAATGCCTAAGCGGTGGAATGCTCGGTCGCGTATTCTGGCTCTTCTGGGTCTTCCTCCTTGTCTTCATCTGTCTGGGCCCCCTTGTCACTTGAGGGCGTGGGGGAGTGGAGGAGCTGGATACGACGGTGCTTTGTCGGTGGTGCCGAGAAAAGCTTGCGATATTCCCTTGCCGTCATACGGCGTCGCCGAGGTGGTTCTTCATCCCTGGAAGATACATCTCCTGAGGGCCTTCCGCCTCGGTACGCGATAGCGGACTGTCCGGGAGGCGCACCTTCCTTCTTGATCCTATCTGTCTTCTCTTGTGCTCGACGAAGAAGTGCCTTGGTCTTGTGAAGTTCTTCTCGGAGCTTCATTGATTCCGCGACCAAATCTTGTGCCAAGCTGTCGGCACATAGACTGAAGTAGGTCTGGAATCGAAGCGGGAGTCCTTCCTTCAGTGGAGGGGCTTGTGCGCTGCTTTCATCTTCACCTTCCTTCCGGTAAGGCAAGAAGCGGGTTGTCATCTTGGCTGCCATCTCCGGAAGAAGCTCGCGGAGACGGGTTAGTGCCTTGAGTGCAGCAGCCTCGATAGCGAGAGGTAGTGTTGCCATCCGGGGTCCCTCGAAAAACCAACTTGTGGGAGGATCGTTTGCCTTCACGATCACTTCCACATGGTACTCCACCTCAATGTCGCTAACCCAATGCTCAAGGTAGGTGAGGATGGGTGTTTGGTGGAGCTGGCACTCCCGGAGGCTATCCTCGAGAAGCAAGGGAAACCTAGTGGTCAGGTGCTCTTCAGGTACAGTGGCCATCTACAAAGGTTGAATAGGAGAGGTTAATAAGCTGATGATATCTCAGGTTGGTAAGGTTTAGAAAAGAAGAGAGGTTCAGAAGGTTTTTGAAAAGGGGTCTCATCTAACTAATGCCCATGCTAACTAAGGCTTCCTACAGTCAGGATGGCTCTGATACCAGCTCTGTGGGGACCCCGACTTAAGAGTCGAGATCACCGAATGCACGTGTACAGTTATCCCAGAGATCAATGCTCACTGAACACACAGAAGCTGATTAACAAGAGTCTTACATCCACACATACCGTCTTACACAAATTATGGCCATTATGGCCAAGTCTTACATAGATAAAGCCTCAAGGGCTGAATAACAAATAACTCGAGTAGCGGAAGTCTTGGAAGGTAAGTAGAACCCATGCCATCTGCCTTAACTCTACAGGCATTCTGACTGGGATAGCATCATAGTTCGCATGTTTGTCTCCATAGAATTCTTCTTCATATTCCTGCTCCTCCATGCCTGGCCAATTAAATAACCAGTGGCAAGCCAATGAGTACTTTGAATGTACTCGCAAGCAACCCATGATTTGGTTCAAAGTAACAATGCAATTGTACAACAATAAGCAATCTAGCCACGAACTAGAATACATATTCTACCATCAAGTATATGCATCAATAAACTCAGGTAACCTCGAAGACAGGTCACCGATATCAACATGGATAGGATTCAGCTCAACGAGTCAAGTCATCATCTTGACTCATCACACACACATACTTTCTCCGATATAGTAAAATTCTGGACATAGTTTAAGTAGCACCACCCAACTGTCCATGGCACAAACATGCATCACTAAGCATCACTACTAACCATTAGCATTGCATCTAAGCATTTAGCAAGATCATGAATAAGTCATGCATCATGTGGTGGTTCTCATCTAGGTCACCACCGTAACTCTTATCATCATGCATTCGGAAACAAACAGGTTCCGAAGAACACAAGGGTATCATGGTCAAAGGGCTGCTTGCCTAGATTGGCTTGGTCTTCAAAGTCTTCAAATCCTTCCCCACCTTCTTCTTCAGCAACCTCGTCAAATACGGTATCTAATCGTCGCAAAATAACAACGGAAAAATAAGACCACAATAAAAACAGAAAAATCAAAGTGCTCAGAAAAATGTCAACTTATTTTTGTTAAATACTAGAGAGAAAACTAAGATGGCAAAAATTCTTAGTTTGAGTTTTGGAGTGGCAGAATGGGGTCCATGAATATTTGAACAGAAGTTTTAATGTTCAAATATGAATTTAAATTTGAACATAACAGGAAAGGTCCATGGACATGTGTGAAAGTGACACCAATAAATAGGTTGGATTTTTACAAGTTTTTAGGAACTGGAATTAATTCATTTGGATATATATTTAATTCTGTGAAATTATTTGAAATTCCACGGAAAAGAAAAATGGAAAAGGGCTCTGTGCCACTGGGCCAGAACGGCCACAGTGCAATGGCCCAGGGCGAAATACAACCCACCGCACGGCGCCAGCGCGCGTCGGGGTTTTTTAAACCTGACGGGCGGGGCCCGGTGGTCAGCGTCAGAGAGGGGGAGAGAGAGAGAGGTGAGGATGACAGGCGGGGCCCGCCTGTCATCTTCAACCTCGCGGCCAGAGAAGCGGCGAGCTCTCCGGCGGCAGTATGGTGCACGGCAGGGCAATCCGAGGGCACGGTCGTGCTCAGGGAGGAGTCGCGGTTCTGGTGGTGCTGGAGTGGGCTGCCGGAGGGGCCAGGTTCGTCGGCGGCGAGGTGGAACGGCGGTGGAGTGTCGGGAGGGTCCTGGTTGGCTTGTTCCGGGCTGCAACATGAGTGGGAGAAGGAGGGGAATGGGTCAGTGAGGTCCGGTGGCTCCAGATCGAGCAAGAGCTGGGGTGGAGGGAGGCTGTACTGTGAGATCACCGGTCGCCCGAGGTGGCGGAGCTCCGGTCGATCCCTTGCACAGAGGCTCTTCGAGGGCGAACGGGAGGTGCTGGTGTGCTCTTGGGGGTAAGGGGAGGAGGTGGATGCTAGTGGAGAGGCCCGGGGCATGCTTATATAGCCGGGCCCCGGTCCACCGTGGACTCGTGCGCTGGCGAGGTTACGGGCAAGGCCAGAGCCCGTGCAGGCACTTGTGATCGAGTCGGGGCCGTTCGTGGATGAGGTCTATGCCTAGGGGAGGGAAGAGGAGGAGCGGGGAAGCATCCAGAGAGCTCACGCGTGTGAGGCCAGAGGGTGGAGCTTGCGGGCGGCCGGCGCGCGTGCGAGGGCGTCCACTGGAGGGAGAAGGAGGAGGGGGACAGCGCCGGGGGGAGTTGCGGACGCCGAGGCGCATCGAATGGCGCGAGGAGGAAGCACGAGGTGGTCGGGGGTGATGGATTGGGCGAGGCTACAGTGCGGGTGCGCACTGTAGCGCGCTCTAGAGCGTGCTTATGGCATGCCACGGCATGCCGTTGGCTCACTGGGCGTGTCCGCCGTGTCTGGGGGGTCCAGCATGAAGTAAACAAACCAGCTGTGGCATTGGATACCTTGGATGTCCAGTGAGAGAGGAGGGAAGCTGGTAGATGGTAAGATCAGGGCTGTCCAGCAAGGTAATTTGGGGTTTTCACCCTTCAATCATGGAGCCCTGGTCCTGGGGAAGCTACTGGGGGTAGAAGGTAACTAGGTGAGGCTGTGGTAGAAAGCTGAAGCAAAAGTAAATAGTAAAAGAGGTCAAGATGATGGTTTTGGTAAAATAGCAGAAGGTGTTTGATCATGTTTTGGGCAAGCAAGTGATCTCCACTAGCCATGACACTTAACAGGATTAAATGGCATATGAAAATAGGGTGCTTCACCAAATTTGGGCTTGTTTGAAGAAACTTGCCAATGTAACTTTGGTGAACCCTAGAAATCAACAGAAATGGTTTCACCATGTTTAAGTCAAGCTAATCATCTCCCCTTGATGCACCACTTGGTGTAGTGTCATCATTTGGGGTTATGATCATGCCCACAAAGTTTGAAGCCCCAGGTAAAAAGTTGGTAATGAAAAGTTGTTCAAATTTGAATTTGAACAGAAATGGTTTTGGGGTATTCTGATCAAGTTATCCTTCTCCAAAGCTTGTGCCATTTGGTCTAGATGCCTTATTAGACCATTCTTGCATGTGCACCAAGTTTGAGAGCATTTGGATAAGTTTGGCAATGCAAAGTTGCTCAAACTTCAGATATGGACAGAATGGTTTTGAGGGGTTTTGATGATGTTTTCTTGCTCCCCAAGGCATGGGGCTTGGCAAGATCATCAAATATGTCATATATGACATGATAGAATTTCCCTGGAATTTTTAGAGAATATTTCCTTTGTAAATATTTCAAAAGCTTGAAATATCCAGAAAGGGTTTCTGAGGGATTAGCCCATTATTTTGAACATGACCAAGTGTTGAAACTCTTATATATGGACAATATATGTCCTATGAGTCTCCCTGAATTTTGGCAAATATTTTTGTAATAATTAAATAATTTTTCCCTATTAAAGACCATTTCTGGCCTTAAGAAAAAGCTTTTAAATAAAATAGGAAAATAACTTTTAAAATTATACTTTTGTGGTTTCTGGGAGTCCTATGACTACTAGGTCTCAAATATACATTTTGAAATAATTTTCTCACCCTAAATCAAGCACTTGCAGTGCAAACCTCAATTCAGTGGTTTTTGGAATACTAAATTTTGAAAATACATTTTGGCAAAATTAATTTTATAAGAAAATACTATACTGCTATAAACACTTGGTATGATCATTGGGCAGAAGTTTTGGATATGGAGATGAATTCTATAAGAGGTAGTAGCTGAATTTAATGAGCACATGAAAAACATAGGAAGAAAAACTCAATTCCAAATAAAAGCCAAATGATGCCAAAAAAAATTGCTGGTCCAAATTTTCATGCTTCATTGATGCAAAATGACATGTTACAAAATGCAGGGTGTGACAACCTGTCAGCCCCGTTCATACACCATGGGCGCCAACCGTGGGCGGCAAAACACCCTCTCCTCGCCCGAAATCGTTACCGGCAAATATTTGGGAGATGCGAGATTGCTGTCCTATCCCCAACCGACGTAATGTCCGAAATTTTAAATGGGGGATAAGTTCGTAACTTTGCCACATTTCAGACAAGCGCGTCCCAAAGTTTGAGATCACCCCTCCCCCTCCATTTCCCCATTCATACTCCATCGGCGCCACGACAACCTCCCCGCTGCGGCCAGCCTCCTCCATCCGCCACCCCATCCTCCACCTTGCCGGAGCCGCTACCCCTACCCCGTCGTCCACTACAAGAGATGGACATCTCTCATCCACGACACCGGACCAGGATCCTTTCATCGCATAGTCTCGCTTCATCGGTGTCGTCGTCCACTTTGCCGTTGCCGCTCCTACAACCGCCTCATCCACGGCAATAGGAATTTATCCCCCAACCCGGTCGTCTGCCATCTAAAGTCTTCTTCCCCGCCGCCGACAGCCATCGCACCCGCAGCACCCTCAACATATCAGCAGGGGCCTACACGGCGTTGCAAGAGAGGTGGTAATCTTTCATATGTCCTTAAGTTATTGATCTCACCCGAAAAATAGATCTTAAATTGTTTACTGCACTTTTCTTGTCCGTTCCAAATCGTAGTGGCTAGTTGAATGCAAACATTGGTTGCGAAGTAGCCTTGTCCGGTTTGCACCTTCAGATCCGCCATGTCACGGTCACTATACTCGTAAAGCTTATGGTTTCCCCCCTTTATATTCACTACCATCATTGTAGGTGCTTCACTGCTTCGTGTCGTGCTAGCACTGCTCCTCAAGACCTCAACCCATCAAACGAAACAACATGCCACTCATAATTCCAAAGCTTACATGTTGAAATACGAATCTGATATGATGCTCATATTACTAAAACAGAGAACGTTTAATTGGTCACCTAATGTTCATATATTCATTTTGAAAAGCATGTGCGCCACCCACTGGTCCAGCTAGTTCCACTATCCTGATTTTACTCTTGATGCTTAGGGGTTTCCCCATTTATCTACTCTACTATGATCTGCGTAGGTGCTTTCTGTCATACTATCATTACTCCACCCTTCAAGCTAAACAACACAACAATCAAAATTCCAAAGCTTAGTTGTTCAAATATGATTATGATATGATACTGATATTAGTTAACAGACACATTTAATTGGTTAGCTAAAGGTCCCACTTGAGTTTCCAAATGCATGTCACGACATATAGAGAGACAACATAATTGCATTTCTTTGTCACTTGTTGATTGTACTTTCTTGTCCATACCAAATCTTAGTTGTTATTTCAAAGCAAGTATCGGTTGCTAACTACCCTTTGCGTGGTTTGCAGCTTCAAATCTGCCATCCCACTGCCACGGTCAACACTATACTCATCATGCTTACGGTTTCCCCGTTTTGTGATGACCACGATCAGCCTACGTGGTTCGTGTCGTAATAGCACTGCTCTACCCGTCGAGCTAAACAAGCTTAGTTTTACAAATTCAAATTTGATATTATGCTGATATTAGTAAAACTGGGAGATGTTTTATTGGTCAGCTAAATGTTCCTACTTTAGTTTCGAAATGCATGTGAGCCACATATGGAGAGACCGGAAGGAATAGTATTTCTCTGTGCGCTCTGGTTCATCATGGGTGGCCAACCGACATTGTATAGAAAGACTTGTGATATCTTCAATCTGCTTGTTCTTCTGCTCTTCTTTAAGATGATCCTCTTCTCTTGTGGTCGACTGGTCAGGTCGAGTTATTCTCCCTTAGTACATTTTGAATCCGTCAGGTCAGGTTGGCTTGTTCTTCTTTACTATATGTTGAAACTGTCATCTGAGAAGTATCATCACTTCTGGAGCTCTCATATTTTGAGTAGTAGGCCACATTATATTAATGCACACACCAAATTACAGCATGCATGGCACCTCTTAGAAGAATTGCAGAGATAGCACAAAGGGGTTTACACGGAGGAAGTATTAGATTAGAATCACTTCTGCATTACAAAGATAATCTCACTTGTTTTTATGTTTTCTTGCATGTCAGGTATTGAAAATTATCAAAACAAATATGAGAATGGGCGCACGAGAGGAATATTGCGGAACAATCCACTGGCTAACAAACTTGGCATGGTGGGGGGTGGCCTATCTTATTCACCCATCAACGTGCA
The DNA here is from genome assembly GCA_902687465.1 of Secale cereale. Taxonomy (NCBI): domain Eukaryota; kingdom Viridiplantae; phylum Streptophyta; class Magnoliopsida; order Poales; family Poaceae; genus Secale; species Secale cereale. Next base: position 50,587,945 of record LR738714.1, on the reverse strand, counting down.
TGCTCTAACTTGGCAAGGTTGTATTGGTCGCACATATTTTGCATCTGACCTCTTGCATTACTTCTACTTTGTTACACCATCTGCTTAGTTTAAGCATCATATATGAGTATATGCCATACCTATCCAATTTCTGTACCTATTCCATGTGTCATCATACTATGTTTTTCCAGTCAAATGTTGTTCTTTCGTAATAGATGTCCAAAAAGGAACAGGGTGATTGCAGCTTCTCAAGGAGTACAAACTAGGTATTTGGAAAAGGTAGTGATACCTCTTAAATCAGATAGATCAGCAGCCATAGAAAACACATGCCCAACTGTAACAGGCTTTACCCCTACTCCAGTGGCCAAACCCCTATTAGAACTGCTGACAGCCCAGCGTCAGGTACTGTCTATGATATCAATTCAAAATTTTAACTCCTAAATTTCTGCATGTGCCTTACCTTCTCTCTTGTATGAAAACTAATTTCAGATGAATCTCCTTGCTCAAAGGATCATAGGATCTCACAACAATACTGGATCTGCATTGTTCTTATCAGTACCTCTTGCCCTTTGTCGGCATACTTATACTCATTGCTGTTTGATTATGTAGCATCACTGTAAATGTTCACTTCTTTATCCTCCCTTTGCTTGAAATTGTAAGATCTATATTTACTCTTAGGTAAATGTAGAATTAACACAATGGTTATGAAGTTTTGGATTGCTCATGTAAGTACCTGTTGTCATGTACTCCCTCTGTATCAAATTAATTGTTGATCAATTGGATGTATTTAGAACTTAATAGTGCTAGATACATCCATTTGAGCGACAACTAATAACGGACGGTGGTGGTATTACTGTACATGCATCGCGAGATAGTTGATTGTCTAGCATTACTCTGCATCTTATCTGCCCTGCCCTCCACTTTCTCCAAATTATCATATCTACATTTACTCTTACCAAAATGTTGAATAAAGCCAATGCCACTGCACGCGTTGATGTCTGCATTCCTCTTGTCAGTACCTTTTGCCTTGTAACGCTGTACTTAATTAATTGCTATTTGATTATGTATCATCAGTCTGCACCTGAGCTTCATTATCCTCTATTTCTTCCAATATTATTTGATCTATATTTACTCTTTGCAAAATGTAGAATAATGGCAACGCTTATAAAGAATTTTCTATGGGGAATTATTTGAATTGTCTTTCCATCAACATGGAGAAGGGCTTTGTCTAGCCCATGTTAACATGTAATGTAAGTTCATCCTTCTCAAGCCTTCAAACTTTGTTCTAGTATAGATTTGGATAGGCATCATTTCCCCCACTGTTGTTTACATTTGATTGGATGTTTGCAACAACTACCAGTTTTAAATTTTAGTTGTAAAAACATGTTCCTTATGCAGAACAGATCCATTTATTTGCTTATATAATTGTGAAACCTGTTAAGTGTCTCCTTGTTTCTCTTTCAGAGTCGTATCTCTTATGCCAGGCAGAACTTTAGGAAAGATAGTGAGCCAAACCATCTTGAGGACAGCGAGATGACCCCAAGGTACTGTCTTGATGAAGACAGTGAGTTGAATCTACTCACCAGCAGGTGTGAGACAACCTCTGTGCAGTCGCTGCCTCAATCAGTTCAACTTCTTCAGTTTCAACTTAAAGCGAAAAGGCTTGCTTCAGCTCAGCTCTGACTTGAAGTCAAAGATGTAATGAAGATGTCAGGGGACTGCCTTGGGCACTATGGTGCCATAGAGCTAGGGATGAAGTATCTATCATTGACACAACTGAGGTCTCATCAGCTTGTTCGGCTGCTTGTGGGGCCCGAGCTTGCCAGGTCTAGTGCCTTCTGAAGTGCTCTTAGTTTTGTATATTCTTTTGTCGGCGCATTTATATGCACTGGTGGCGACCTTTGATGCCCAGTGTATGTAATCTGTGGTCATGTTGCGCTTTATTATCACCAGTAGCGAACTTTGATTCCCAGTGGATGTAATATGCCGTAATTTCTTTGTTGTATAGTCTAGGTTTATTCTTTGGTCGGTATGCTGTAATTTCGGCTGGAAGGTTCAGTGGATCTCAGTGTTGTCGGTCTTCAGACCAGCCCGTTACTCATATGGGCCAAAACGTGGGCCTATAATCATCTTGGGCCATTAGCAGGTCTGAACCTATAGTAGTTTCCCGCCTTTAACATGCCATGGGCTACATATTTACTGTAGTGACACTAGGCTTCCTACGGGCCGTAGAAACAATGGGCCTTCTACGGTCCGTAGAAACAATGGGCCTTCTACGGGCCGTAGAAACAATGGGCCTTCTACGAGTCGTATCATCAATGGGCCTTAGACGGGCCGTATGATCGATTGGCCAAACATGGGCAAAAAACAGACCGCATTATGATCGTAAACGGGCTAGAGTTGGAGTCGTCCGTTCATGGGCCGACCATAACGGGCCGTCGTTAATAGGTCGTGTTTGATGACGCTATGAAAACGACCCATCGTATTAACGGGCCACAAACGGGCCGACTGTAACCACGGGCTGAATTTGGCCCACAAGCAGAAAATGGCACTAACGGGTCGTAAGTAACCGAATGCTGGAAATGAGCCCAAGAATAAATGGGCCATGAGAAGGCCGAAAGATAACATGGGCTGCAAATAGCCCAATGGATTAATGGGCCGTTAATGGGTATAAAGTAATACACTATTCATTACAGGCCAGTTTCACCACGGGCCGTTAATGGGCCAAGAATAAATGGGCACTGAGAAGGCCGAAAGATAACATGGGCTGCAAACGATCCAATGGATTAATGGGCCATTAATGGGTACAAAGTGATACAGTGTTCATTACGGGCCAGTTTCACCACGGGCCGTTAATGGGCCAAGAGTTACAAAAGGGCCTCATATGGGCCGAAAGACGTCATGGGCCATACATTGGCCGGAACTTAAAATGGGCTGGAATCATATTGGACAGCCCAGATGACACTACTGGGCCTAATTCGGATAGGTCGTAACGGGCCCTGGGTTAGCGGGCTGTAAATGGGCTATATGCAAACAGGCCGTTAACATGCTTTCCATGAGCCAGCCCGCCACCTTTTGACCAAGTCAAACGGGTCGGCCTTTTCACAGGAATGGGCCTCTGTTGGGCCGTGCCACGTGTCGACGTATCATAGGCGCTATTGGTCCAATGAGAGGATGACATTTGTCCCAACGGTGAGCCGACATGTGTTTCCTCCAGCCAATGATGATTTTACACATGGAAAATCTCCATTGGTCGGGGCTATTAACGGGTTATCGGATACAAAACTGGACCCGATAGCTTAACAACGTTCCGTTATGGTGGATGCCACGTGTCGGTCACCCTTGACGAAAGCATTTCTGTGACGCGCGATTTATCGTCATGGAAGTGGACACTTCCGTGATGATAATTTGGGTAATCTCCTGGAACACTTCTACGACAGCACAGGTATGACTATCTTGATTCTGTCATAAATTTGTCATGGATGTACATGCATGATAGAAAACGTGACCTACTGTGACAAACATGTATCATCACGGAAGTGTATTTTTTTGTAGTGGTAGACAGCACGAGGCATCGTCCTGCCCATTGTAATGCCACATGGGAAACCCTCAGGATTGAAGCGGCTGGACACATCGCGCAATTGAAATCGCCATTACTTCGATTATTGTCACCTTAGAGTGGGCAAGTACTCTGATCTTGCTTACTAGCCTTTTAACTTCCGTGTTGTCTTCTTCCTTGAGGCTTCGTGGACGCCAGTTGAAGCGTTTATTCAAAGGAATGCTGGAGAATTTGGAAGGCCACGCTAGATTGGGTTCGGAAGAACATCGTCTTCAATATAAAACCATTCTGAGGGCCACTCTACGGATGCCCTCTTCGGAGTGCCGGACAGGTAACCTGTCCCTGCTATGGGCCACACTTCGGTGCCGCCCACCTCGAATATGGATCCCTTTTGGGAGCGGGGGACGAGGCAAAAGAATTTCCGCCATAGCTCGAAATGAGCCTCACAGCCTAGAAACAGCTTGCAAAGAGCGACGAAGCCCGTGATATGCAGGATGGAGCCTCGCGTAAGATTGTGCAGTTGGAGACCGTAAAACTCCAGGAACCCTCTGAGGAAAGGATGGATATGAAATCCTACACCTCTCAAAAGGAAGGGGACAAAGCACACTCGCTCCTCTTTAGTAGGATTGGGGAAATTTTCCGCCAAGGCTTCGCCATCGATGGAAGTGAATCCAGCCTGAATGGAGACTAGGTTCGCGGGAGGGAGATATCCCTGCGTCTGAAGTTTATTCAGATGGACGTGGGATACAGAGCAGCTTTGCCAATCACCTGCTTGAGGGCCGTGGGGGGCGTGAGGAAGAGCTCGGGACGTCGGCCATGTTTGGAAAAAGTTATGTGGCGAGCTCTAAGGATTTCCGCGTGGTGTGGAATGGCATCTGCGATCTAATCTCCTAAAATAGACGCCTTCCTTGCATGGTCAAGGGGTTATTTGTAAAAATACCTGGACGGTTCGCCTCTGACATGTGGAAGCCGAGGCGACGGCGGTAAGGAACTGACGGATATATTAAATGTGGAACCGAACTATCATCTGTTCCGAAGAAGAACCTGCCTTGCAAGACCGAAGACATAAAGCCGGCTAAAACCTCATCATTGAAGGTAAGTTCGGGGCCTACTGAGGAGTCCTGGGTTTGGGGGTCCACGAGTGTCCGGTCTATCGAAGCTGGGGCGGTCAGATGGGCTGTGAGATGAAGATAAACAGAAATCCCCCGTGTCCGGTTAGGACTCCTATGTATGTAGAAAGGTAGGATAGATGTCCAGGTGTAATGATTCCTTCTTTCCCAAGTAATATTTGTAACCCTAGGCCTCTTCCGGTGGATATATAAACTGAAGGGTCTTGTCTATAGAGGGTAGTAGAATCACAATTACATAGGCTAGACTTCTAGGGTCTAGCCATTACGATCTCGATGTAGATCAACTCTTGTAACCCTACATTCATCAAGATCAATCAAGCAGGAAGTAGGGTATTACCTCGATCGAGAGGGCCCGAACCTGGGTAAACATCGTGTCCTCAATCTCTTGTTACCATCTATCCTTAGACACACAGCTTGGGCACCTGTAATGCCCAGGATGGGACTATACCTCCTACGTGTCGAGGCACGACTTAAAGGTATAAGCCCATTCTGGAATGATCTCAAGTTCGGTATCTTTGCACGACTCATGTCAAAAATAGGGATGATATTGCAAAAGGATAGTTGGCTTACACTCGCCACGTCACACAATACATTACATAGCAAATCGTCATCAAAATAACATCACATCTCGACTACGGGCGAAGATCCAAATGAAAGATACCAAAATACATAAAGCCACAGGTCCGAATCGCCCCTAGTAGAAACCACTACTGATCATCGGGATAGTGCACATAGTATCGGCTACGTTCTTCATCGTACTCCCAGTATAGCTCTGTGCCGTCACCTGAGTAGTTCACCATAGTACCTGCATCTGGTGTGGTGTATAATCTGTGAGCCACGGAGGACTCAGCAATCCCGTTCCCGGGTAGCAAAACTATCTAAGCCTTGGGTGTGGAACAAGGCTGAACAAAGATAAAAGGTTGCAGCTGCACAAGCACTAGCTTACGTGTTAAGAGAGAGAAGAGAAGTCCCACGAGCGTCAAAGTGATCACGAAGTGATCCTATCTAAGCACGTCAATCATAACCCCACCGTGTTCACTTCCCGAACCCCTTTCGGAAAATGACCGTCACGGTTACTCATGCTGGTAGTGTGTTCCGAACATGATGTCAAGTTTTCTACAACCGGATATTAAAAAATTCCCATCTGCCACATAACCGCGGGCACGGCTTTCGAAAGTTCAAAACCCTGCAGGGGTGTCCCAACTTAGCCCATTACAAGCTCCCGACCCACGGAGTCGCAACTCCAAGGTGGGAAGGCCCGAGTATTCTCGGAATCCCGTGCTCAAGATACTCCGACTAAGGTAAGACTAATCTAGCAAATCCTCCCGGCGTGCCGACACCCTGATAGCAGCTGCGCGTATCTCGTCTCAGGCCATGACCGGATGGGCGATTCTACAGGTTTTTACCAGCCCTTGAGTTTCCTCGAGGTGGCCCCGCAGACTCCCCAGTTTGGACCAACACTCATGTGGAGCACTGGCCCGGGTTGTTGATTAAGAAGAGGGTTTATAACTCCCTATGCAAGTTTTTAGTTTTTAGGCAAATAGTACCAATGTTGGGACTTGCTGGAAAAGACTTAGCGTTAAGCGGTTTATCGAGGGGGTCCCATAACACCAACCGTGTGAGGAACGCATCATCAAGGAACATAACACCGGTTTATACGGTTCCTAGGGCGGCATGAGTGGAACAAATCACCAAGCAAGAGGCTTATCCTTCCACCCATTACCAATATATAGATGATTTAGTTTAAGAGTTTATATAGTGTGATATCCCAACAAAAGCTTCAACATGAAGCAAGAATCTTCAAATCTTCTCCTGCAACTAGCAATGCTATAAGAGGGGCTGAGCGAAGCCAACATAGCCAAACAAAGGTTTTGCTAGGTTGGATGGTTAGACAGATTCATGGTTACAATAGGAGGCTGACAAACAAACATGGGCATCGAGGCAATAAGCTAAAGAGCAAGACTTCTAGCAATAGGCAAAGATAGTAATGATATCCGGGTCAGGTCATCTTGCCTGTCGAGTCGTCGATGGGATCGTAAGACGGCTCCTCGTACTCAACCTCGGTAGTAACCTCGTTCTCGTTCTCGGTCTCGGCTTCCGGCTCTACTCAACACAAGAACACAACGAGGCACGAAATCAAACAAGGTGCAATGCACAATCAACATGATGCAAGTCTGATGCACTTATGATGCATGACAAGTCTATATATGATGCAATACAAGGCAAGGTAGGAAGCACAGAGAAACAACACAAGAACATGACAATGTGCTCAAGCAAGTATGATGCAAGACAAGTCTATATATGATGCAAAACATGGCAAGGCAGGAAGCACAGAGAATCAACACAAGAACAACAAGTTTAAATGAGGCCGGAATCCACATATAGCGAATCTGGTAAGTCCTCATATGCATAGTTTGAAATTAGTCCAGACCTGAACAAACCTTAAGTTAAAGTTGTTAAACAGCAAGTTAACATGCACCATGATGATCTACACGAAATTCTAGTCAAGTTTCGTATAAAGTTTGTTTAAAACGGAGCTACGGTCTAGAAGATATGAGCAAAACAAGATAAGCATGGCAACGGTGCAAGATGCACCCAAACATCAAGCAAACATACTCCAAACATGTTAACAAGATGATATTATGATTCTGCATGCAAAATCACAGAAGTTTCATGTAGGGCACGCTCAAAACGGAGCAACGGTTCAACACATACACTCGAAACAAGAAACAATGCAAAGTTGAAACTAACAGCCACATAGCAACTTTGGAGCAAGAAATATATACTCTACAGCACTCAAACATGGTGATAAGAAGCATGGATATGAATTAGACATATCCTACAGCAAACAACTCCATTGGAGCAACTCCATAGGAGGCATGGATCAATAGCAACAAGCTACAACATTTTGATCATGATGTGAAAAACCTGACAGTTATATTTTATAGCAACTTGAGAGCAAGAAAAAAATAAGCTACAGCAAGTCATATGAGCAAATGAGGGCATGGATGGATAGAAAACAACATATACAACAAGGAATGATCAATGGCCACCCCAAAACTAACATGGATTTGCCTAGGGCATCAAGCAAACATGGCATCAGGATATGACAGATTCCAGACTTAGTGAAATTTCATTAAGTGTTAAAACAGTTAAGTTGGCATGGCATGTTTGCAAGCATGATTAAGTCACCTCAAGGCATATCATGGAAAATGGTTTGCACCACAGCAAAGACCACATGATGGAGATCCTAAAACATCTAGGCATGTGACAAGGGGACAAACACAACAATAGCAACGAGCTCTTCAAATCAGCATCTCATAACATGTTACAAAACTTAACAGCCACATGCACTTTTGCAATAGAGATTAACATGGCAAAAAGAACCCTAACATGCATGCTACAGCAACCAACATGTAGAGCATCTCATAATGAACATTTTGACATCTCATTTGCTTCATTTGGATAAACATGCACCAAGTTATCACATCTCAAACATGGCATGAAAATAACTAGTAGCAGCAGTTTATATCAAGTAGCACTCTTGTCACGAAGATTAAGACCTCTAGATGGACTCAAACAAGCATGACACAATGGAACAAAACGTAGAGCACATCACCACGGTCATTTTGACATATCATATGCACAATTTGGATCATCACACAAAAAGATACAGCCATCACAATAAGCCTTCAGGCAACAAAATTAACAAAAGACTTGGAGGAAAACAGGGTCAACCTCCTCACGGATCGGGTCCACTGTGCGGATCGGGTCAACGCGAAGCGGGTGCGGAGCGGGTTGCGAGTGAAGCGGGCGCCGGGACCCGTTAGGGTTCGGGCCGATCTGGATCGGGCGACGGGATCCTGGCGCCGGCGGCGAGTGCTCTGGTCGGCGGCGGCTCCGGCCGGCCGGCGGGGCGCGGTGGCGTCGGCCGTCGGGGCGAGAAAGGCGGCGGGTGGAGGCGGCGGCGACGCCCTCGGGCGGCGAGGCGGCGGCGACGCCCTTGGGCGGCGAGGCGGCAAACTCCGGCGGCAGGGCGAGGCACCAGGCGGCGGGGCGTGGCCGGCGTCGGGGTGCCTTGCACGGGCGGCGGAGGGCGGCGCTCCGGCCGTCACGGAGGATGACGGTGGCGGGGTACCGACGCGGAGGCGGAGGGCGGAGGGGCCCGCGGCCCGGAACGGCGGCGCGGAGGGCCCGCGTCGGGCCTCACGGGCCGCCGCGGTGGGAACGGCGGTGGGGTGACGTGGCGCATCACGATTGGCTGAGGGGCTCGGATCGGACGTGTCCGGCCGGAACGGACGTGTCCGGCGGTGCGGGGGAGGAAGGAGACTAGGGTTTCGCCCGAAAATGGAGGGGTGTGGACGTTTTTATAGGCACAAAGAGCTAGGAGACTCCAAATGGGGAGCGGTTTTCGGCCACGCGATCAAAATTCGACGACCGAGATGATGGGAAGGGTTGTGCTGGGTTAGTGGGCTGTTGTGGAGGGGGTCTTGGGCCTCAAATAAGAGGTTCTTTTAGCCCACTAGGTTAACCGTTGGAGTACCAAACGAACTCCAAACGCGACGAAACTTGACAGGCGGCCTACACGTACCAAAACAACATCGCACGACAAGTCTCACGTCATTCCGGAAACATTACACGGCCACAAACGAAAGAAGGACTCGGGGATGCCATGGGCACGTGTGAGAGCGTCGGAACTCGAAACGGACAACGGGAAGAGACGAGTGGTACCGGATGCAAGGGACAACACAAATGCAATGCAATGCACATAACAACATGACATGAATGAAATGCACACACGCACACAACAAAATGACGAAACCCGAAAAGAAGAAGAACCTGGAATGAAATTGATGAAGCCAAAGTTTATATATTGCCATATAGGGAAAGTGTTACATCTGGGGCATTACAGCACCCCTACCCGAGATCTACCGGTTTTGACACCGACAAAGAGAAATAGAGAGAGAAATATCCAAATCAAACGGGATCCTGCCCTCTGGAACCATGGCAGCCACGGACCATAGGGGAAACTCTCGTCCCATCTAGGGGGAGGCCAAGTAAAAAAAGAAGAGGGAGGGGGCTCTCTCCCCCTATCTCCCGGTGGTGCCGGAACACCGCCTGCGTAATCATCATGACGGTGATCTACACCAACAACTTTGTCGTCGTCATCACCAACCCTATCCGCCATTATGCAGCGGTGTAACACCTCTTCTCCCCATTGTAAACTCTACTTAAACATGGTGTTTTATGCTGCATATTATTATCCAATGATGTGTTGCCATCCTATGATGTTTGAGTAGATCTGTTTTGTCCTATTGGTTGATTGATGGTCGTGATTGGTTTGAATTGTATGTTTTATTTTGGTGCTGACCTATGGTGTCTTTCGTGCCACGCACACGTAGGGGATTCCCTCTGTAGGGTGTTCACATATGTTCATGATTCACTTATAGCGGATTGCAAGAGTGAGACAAGTTTAAACCCGAGTAAGGGGGTTGTTGCGTATTGTAGTTGCTAGGTGGCTTCTCACCCCTCGTTGGTTACCCCAAGTGGAAGGTTTGAGATGCAGTGTAGCAGAAGTTTTCCCTTGGTAATACCAAGGATCGATTTCCCAGAGACTCCCAGTTTCAACAAGAAGGTGTCAACTGCTAACGGCGCCGGATATTAGCAATCAACGTGGACCTGCACACAGATACAAATAACTTTGCTCTCAACGAGTACAGAGAGGTTGTCAATCCCTCCGGCCTTGTAGTTTACAAAGGATCAAACGCAAGTGATAATAATGATAGGTATAATTGCAATAGTAAGTAAATAGCGGAAAAGTAAATAGAGGATCTGATCAATGATGGTGATATGGACCGGAGTCTCGTGATGTTCACTAGTGATGTCTCTCTCCTAAAAGACGATAAAACAACTATGTGAGGTAAACAAATTACAGCTGGGCAATTGACAGGACCATGTGCGCAAACCAATGCTGATTACATTGCAAGAAAGGTTGAGGTTCAAAGCAAGGGCGGTACGCAAAGTAAGTAGACCGAAATCCATCAATATCTACTACTAATCATCCACCTTGAGATATCTATCCAAAACATCTCGCTGGTATTAAGTTGCGAGTCCCATCCATAGTGTAAACTCAATGCAACAGACAACTGCATTAAAAGAACTTTGCGTAAAGTAAACAATCCTTGCACCCGCGGGCACAAGCACCGTTGTTTTCCCCCTTGTGGCAACAGCACATCCCCTAGACTCATGTTTCTGTCACTCAAGCTAGTCATCGAGGGGCATGAACCCACAATCAAGCATAACGTTCCCTCTTGGATTCACTACCTACTACTTGGCCAAAGCAATAAATAACAATGGAGAACATGCAAGAATTACTTACGAACATAAATATAAAAGAGGTAGATCAAATATATTACTCAAACACAATCTGAACATAATCTCATAATCCATCGGATCCCAGCAAACTCATCATAGCAACAACATAAGGATTACATATGTGCCTCGATCATGTAGGGCAGCTCACGAGGACTAATTAGTGAAGCACAAGAACGGGAGGAGAACATCACATAGCTACTGGTCATGGACCCATGGTCCAAGGGAGACTACTCACAACTCATTCGGGAGGCGTCCATAGTGGTGGAGAAGCTCCCGGTGGTGATCCTCCCCTCCGGCATGGTGCCGGGAAGAGTTCTCCTGGTGCTCCCGATCTTGGAAGCGGCGGCGGCGGCGGAACAGAGATGGGATCGCGAAAAGAGTTCCTCTTTCGAGGGTTTCGGGAGACGCTTTAAATATATGCCAAAGGGGGGCATCGGAGGAGCCTCGGGGGGCCCAGGCGCCCCCCGGCGCGGCCCAGGGGGGGCGCGCCGCCAGGGCGCCTGGAGCCCTGGTGCCCCCC
>LR738714.1:50559865-50571616 GCA_902687465.1 Secale cereale | reverse complement strand
CCCCCCCCGGCTGTCCTTCGGGCGCACGGTAGGTTCTGGAACGCTGATTTTTTATATAATTTTTCTGGATTTTTCCTGGCAGTTCTCGTAACGTGAAAACCTGAAATACAAAAACAGCCGAAAACAGAAACTGGCACTGGGGTGCACTGAGTCAATAGGTTAGTCCAAATATGATCAAAAGTGTATGGAAGTGTCTAAATATCATAGCAATATCACCCAAAAGAGGCATGGAGCAAGCAGAAATTATAGATACGTTTTGGACGTATCAGTAGTAAAGAGGGTTTGTTACTTAATGCTATGGTTAGGTTTTCATGATATTTAGTAGTTGCGGATGCTTGCTAGAGCTCCAATCATAAGTGCATGTGATCCAAGTACGAAAAGTATGTTAGCTCATGCCTCTCACTCATATAAAATTGCAATAATGATTACTGGTCTAGTTATCAATTACCTAGGTACAAACCCTTCTCTTGTGTTACAAAAAGATTTATATAAAACAACTACTTTTATTATCTTGCAAATTACTCATAGTTTCATTTTAGCTAAGTGCTTCTAGTTTTATTCTTGCAAACTTATCCTATTACACTTGCAAAGCAGTTTTATTCTTGTTCGAAGTAAAGCAAATGTTAAGTGTGCGCAAAGTCGTACCAGTGGTCAATGGAACTTGAAGGGAATATAAATTCTACCTTAAGCTTCTCATTAGGTTCGAGTTCGACACTCTTACTTATCAAGAAAGGCTACAATTGATCACATATACCTATGGGTTATCACCTAATCCTTCCTTGCCCTTACGCAACTCTCCCTCCCAATGCAGCTTCTAAAACTCCAACAATGGTGAACGCTCCTGGCTCATGATGCGCCCCAATGGCCATCTCGAAGAAGATTGCAAGAGATGCTTGGTCATTCGCGTTCAGCTTAATTAGCTCGCTACCCAAGGTTATTTACCCAATCCAGATTTTACATCCTTTCGCCCTAGGCTACAGGCCATAGATATAGGGGTCATCAATGACAATTATCCTATGCCTCATGGAGAGGAGCGAATCTGTTTTGTCCCCTTCCTCCTTTGGGTCCTTCGTTTCCCTATCCACCCCTTCCTCGGGGGCCTTTTGGAGTTCTAGCTATGGGATCCAGCTCTATCACCTTTCTCTCAACTCCATCCTCCATATAGCGGGTTTTCTTGCTCTTTGTGAGGCCTTTCTTGGTTGCGAGGCTCACTTTGTGTTGTGTCAGAAATATTTTTTCTTAATTCCATCTTCCCGTGATGGTTTCATCTTTGAGGTTGGAGGAGCCGAGGTGTGCAGGATCGCTAGGGCAAGTTATCTTCCCGATACCCCAAAGGAGGATGCTGGGACATGGGTAATCGAATGTATTTATATCACCGACATGCCGCTTGAGGATCCTTTCCATCAAGGCCTTCCCACTTTTCCCATACACCACCTAAAAATTAGTACAACTGGCGGCCAAGGAGTCGTTCCTAAGAAGAAGACGTTGAAGTTGCTCGGCTAACCGCTCAACTCACTTGCATCGGCCGCCATAAGCTTACCATCATCAACATGACGGTCGTGGCTATAGGCCGAAGAGTTCAACCATTTCAACAACGCCACCACCCGTTGTGGCAATACAACAGATCTACCGCCGCCACGCGGTTCATAATAAAAGGCTTCGAGAACCAGATAGGCATGGAAATTGCGCTGGAAGCAATCTATAAGGGGAGAAGGAAGATTACACGAAATAACAAATGTTCGACGACTTTTCTTACAACAAAACAGTCCAAGCAGTAAGTTCTTCTATGTGAGGACTCAGTTGATATGATCAGTGTTCATATACTTCCAACCAGTTTTATAACATATTTGAGCAGGGTTGGCGATGTTAGATCAAGAAAGTTTGTTTTCCTTCTCCACAGCCGGAAACTTACTCCCGCAATGACGATCAGGCTTTATTGAGGATCCTGGTAAGTCTCCAACGTATCTATAATTTTGTATTGTTCCATGATGTTATATGATCATTCCTGGGTGTTTTACAATCATTTTACAATCAATTTATATCATTTTTTAAGACTAACCAATTGACATAGTGCCCAGTGTCAGCTGATGTTTCATGCTTGTTTTTTTACATCGCAGAAAATCAATACCAAATGGAATCCAAATGCAACGAAACTTTTTGGAATTTTTTTTGGGACAAAAGACACCTGATGGGCTGAAGAAGTACCATAGGGGGGCTCCAAGGGGAGCACAACCCACCATGGCGTGCCTGGGCCCCCTGGCGCGCCCAGGTGGGTTGTGCCCACCTCGGTGGCCTCCCGCACCTCCTCTTCGCTCTATAAATACCCCCAATATTTCAGAAACCCTAGGGGATTTGATGAAATTTTATTCCAGCTGCCACAAATTCTAGAACCACGAGATCCCATCTAGAGCCCTTTTCCAGCACTCCGCCGGAGGGGAACACGATCACGAAGGGGTTCATCATCCTCATTCGTGCCTCTACGATGATGCGTGAGTAGTTCACCTCAGACCTACGGGTCCGTAGGCAGTAGCTAGATGGCTTCTCCTCTCTTTGTTTCTCAATACAATGGTCTCTTGGAGTTCTATTTGATGTAATGACTTTGAGCAGTGCGTTTGTTGGGATCCGATGAATTGTGAGTTTATGATCAGATTTGCCTTGATTTAATATCCATTCTTGATTACTATAGCCTCATATTTCTTCTCTGATATTTGGGTTTTGTTTGGCCAACTTGATCTATTTATCTTGCAATGGGAAGATGTGCTTTGTAATGGGTTTGATCTTGCGGTGTCCTTTCCCGGTGACAGAAGGGGCAGCAAGGCACGCATGTATCGTTGCTATTAAGGATAGAAAGAAAGATGGGGTCTATTCCTACATGAATAGATCTTGTCTACATCATGTCATCGTTCTTATTCCATTACTCCGCTTTTTCATTAACTTAATACACTAGATGCATGCTGGATAGTGGTCGATGAGTGGAGTAATAGTAGTAGATGCAGGCAGGAGTCGTTCTACTAATGTTGGACGCGATGACTATATACATGATCATTGTCTTGAATATCGTAATAACTATTCACTTTTCTATCAATTGCCCAACAGTAATTTGTCTACCCACCATTGCTATTTTCGAGAGAAACCACTAGTGAAATTTACGGCCCCGGGGTCTATTTCCCTATCATATACTTTCACATCTATATTGCTACTTGCTTTTTCCTCTATTTGCAACTTTTATTTTCAGATCTATATTATCAAAAATACAAAAAGACCTGTTGCATTCTATTTGATGTTCTTCCATTTGCATCTATCAATCTATCTATTTACTAATCTACTACCCGGGTGGGATTGACAAACCCTCTTACACATCGGGTTGCATATTTGTTATTTGTGTGCAGATACCGTTTACATAGTGTTGTGTGATTCTCCTACTGGTTCGATAACCTTAGTCTCATCACTGAGGGAAATACCTACCGTAGTTGTGTTGCATCATCCCTTCCTCTATGGGGAAATGCTGACGTAGTTCAAGTGACATCAGACCCCTAATTGTCCTTTATCTGTAAGGCCCGGGTCTTTTATCAAGAGAATGTTGATGGTTTCGAGCTACCACTCCCTCTCAATTGAGCGGCGCTTCTGTGTTCCTTCACGGTAAGTGCCACTTGTGCCCCTTCACGCAAATGATAAATTGTTGCCACCGTTTCGAGCACTTCTCTTCCATCCAACAAGGGTTGGCGATCGAAGCGCCAGAAAGCCTCCTCGGTCACTCAAAGGAATATTGCGGGGGGGGGAGCGGGTATCTAAGGAGAATATTCCCTATGTCGGTCACGTAAGTGTTACTTTTACTGTGACATCTAACAAACCTCATTGTACCTCGGTTAATTCAATATACACGAGTTTTCTAATCTATAGGTCACCCCCCCCCCCCGCACCAACGCACCGGCGCCCAAGGTCCCAGGTGCTCGCGCTCTAACCCTAAATGGCTTCTCAGCAGCCCCTTCATATGAAGAGCCTCGTGGTACACCTCAACCGGGGTCCTTGGCGGTGCATTATGCAGCCGCCTCCGAGGTGGATAGCCTCATGCACCATCGGGTGAGGAGGGCATCATTGGTAAACCCAATATTTTCTTACGAGGAATTTAATGCCGTTTGAACAGTAGATGCCCACCTCGGGGCAGCTCAAATGGTGCTTAAAGAGGTTGTTGACGTACTGGCGACAGGTTTGAAGGTAACTTTGCTTGATTTTCAAAGCATTCTTGCTGGCCCAGTAGCGGTCGATGTGTGAATAATAGTAGTAAATGTAGGCAGGAGTCGGTCTACTAATCTTGGACGTGATGACTATATACATGATCATTGTATTGGATATCGTCATAACTATTCGCTTTTCTATCGACTGCCCAATAGTAATTTGTCTACCCACCGCTGCTATTTTTCGAGAAGCCACTAGTGAAATCTACAACCCCCGGGTCTATTTTCCAATCATATACTTTCAGATCTATATTGCTACTTGCTTTTTCCTCTATTTGCAACTTTTATTTTCAGATCTATATTATCAAAAACACAAAAAATACCTTGCTGCATTTTATTTACCATTCTTCCATTTACGTCTATCAATCTATCTATTTACCAATCTACTACCTAGGAGGGATTGACAACCCCTCTTACACATCGAGTTGAAACTATTTGTTATTTGTGTGCATGTACTGTTTACATAGTGTTGCGTGATTCTCCTACTAGTTCGATAACCTTGGACTCATCACATAGGGAAATACCTACAGTAGCTTTTCTGCATCATCCCTTCCTCTTTGGGAAATACCGATGTAGTTCAAGCGACATCAAAAGGAATTTCTGGCGCCGTTGCCGGGGAGACATCATCAACATCTACCAGGTTCCTAATCACAAATCTCATCTCCTTGCAATTTACATTATTCACCATTTGCCTCTCATTTTCATCTCCCCCACTTCACAAAATTTGTCATTTTTATTCGCCCTCTCTTTTGTTAGCCGTTTTCTGGTCGGGTATATCTCCTACTTGTGTTCTTGTTTATAATTGGTCAAGACGGCGCAACAGAACAATAAGTTGTGTGATTTTTCCAATACCAACAACAATGATTTCGTTAGTACGATGATTCCTCCCGTCGCTAGTGCGGAGTCTTATGACATTAATGTTGCTTTGTTGAATCTTGTTATGAAAGATCAATTTTTCGGCACTCCTAATGAGGATGTCGCGTCCCATCTAAACACAATCTAGAATTGTGTGATATGCAAAAGAAAAAAATATGTAGACAATGATATTGTGAAGCTGAACTTATTTCCGTTCTCTTTGCATGATCGTGCTAAAATTTGGTTTTCATCTTTGCCTCGCAATAGTATCGTTTTTTTGGGATAAGTGCAAAGATGCTTTTATTACTAAGTATTTTCTGCCAGCAAGAATTATTTCGCTTAGAACTTAGATCATAAATTTCAAGCAATTGAACATGAACATGTTGCACAATCTTGGGAAAGAATGAAATTGATGCTAAGGAAGTGCCCAACTCATGGGTTAAATCTTTGGATGATCATACACGAATTTTATGCGGGGTTAAATTTTGTTTCTAGAAATCTTTTGGATTTCCGTCGTGAGTGGAACGTTTATGGAAATCACTTTGGGTGAAGCCACCAAATTTCTTGATAATATTCTGGCAAATTATTCACAATGGCATACCGAAAGGGCGCCTACTAGTAAAACGGTTAATTCGGTTGATGAAATTAATTCTTTGAGTGGAAAAGTTGATGCTCTTGTGAAAATGGTTGCTAGTAAGAGTGCTCATGTTGATCTTAATGATGTGCCTTTGTCTACCTCGATTGAGCAAAATAGTGATGCCGTAGATGTGAATTTTATTTCGTGAAATAATTTCAATAACAATGCTTATCACTACAAAAAAAGACACATCCGTGACATTTTGGGCCGAACGAAACTTTTTTCTGTCATACTTATGAAACTTATATGACGATAATTGTGACAAAACACGGTATCATCATAGATGTGGTGCATTCCTACTTCTATGACAAAAAATCATGACAGAAAATGGGATTTTCGTCCTGGGCGGGCCGGAGACGAAGCTGCATGACATTCTTTGGGCCATCCATGACGGAAAAAACCGTGGTAGAAGCGAGGGCGAGGAAAATATCGGGGTGTTCCCGGTTACGATGGGTGGTCGAGGCTGAGCGATGCGCGTTTCTCTCGTACACGCACGCGCGTGGGTGCAAGGCGTTGGGCTCTAACTGAACCCGAGCAAGGCATTGGGCTCTAACTGAACCCGAGCGATTGCACTGCAGGCTACGCGTTACTGAACCCGAGCGGTCGATCGATGGCTGTTAATTGAACCCGATTGAGCGATTCCTTCACTACTGTTGGTAACTGAAGTCGATCGATGCTGCCTCTGGATGAACAGTGAGCGTTGCCGGGGGGTTTGGATGAACAGTTCCCGATGTGGGTGGCTGAACAGGACCCCGCGGTCTTGCCTCTGGATGAACAGGACCCCGATCGATCGAGCCGGTTGGGGCTGCATGAACAGGACCCCGTGGAGGGCTGGATGAACAGGACCACCCCGTGGAGGGCTAGATGAATAGTAGACGGTGGAGGGCTGGATGAACAGTAGCCCATGGAGGGATGGTTGAACGGTAGCAGGTGGAGTAGCGTGTGGTAGAGGCTGAATAGTCGCAGGTGGAGGCAGGAGGAGGTCGACGGTGGATGAACAGTAGCCCATGGAGGCTGGAGGGGGTCGATGGTGGAGATGAACACTATCCCATGGAGTCCCGTTTTGTGGTACGCCACACCCCTCCCGATGAACAAGACCCCCGTTTCGACCGTAGCGCTCCAACACAAGTCCGTTTCCTCCGTTTTGCGGTACGCCACACCCCTCCCGATCAAAAGGACCCCCGTTTCGACCGTAGGAGGTCCGTTTCCTCCGTTTTGCGGTACGCCAGACCCCTCCCGATGAACAGGATCCCGTTTCGACTGTGGCTGGTCGAACACAAGGCCGGTTCCTCCGTTCTGCGGTACGCCAGGCCTCGTTTCCATCGGTTGTTCCGTCCAAGCCCTCCCGATGAACACGATGACGCATTCCGTTCCGACCCAGCCGGTTGGCTCCCCATGAACACGATGACGACGTTG
The DNA here is from genome assembly GCA_902687465.1 of Secale cereale. NCBI lineage: Eukaryota > Viridiplantae > Streptophyta > Magnoliopsida > Poales > Poaceae > Secale > Secale cereale. The sequence continues at coordinate 50,564,473 of LR738714.1, read as the reverse complement.
TTTCTCCGTTCCGACCCACCCATGTACACGAGCCCTGGCCGTACATATGAGCGATTAGGTGTCCGAGACCCTGCCCGTATGTACGTACGTGGCCGTATTTTCTTTCTTGCACACTGGCCACTGTACGTACGTGTACATGCTACGTGCACCCCTCTACTACGACATGTGCGTGCCTCTACATCAACCAGTATGTACGTACACGTTCGCGACCAGAATGACAATGCTATGTACGCTTCGATCAGGTGGGTCCCGACTGTCACGCACTTCCTTGCGTGCGAAGATGTAGCTGGTGGGTCCCAGCAGTCAGGGGGGCGAATCGTTTTTTTTTTGCCCGGACACACTTCCTTGCGTGCAAAGCTGTAGCTGGTGGGTCCCAGCAGTCAGGGGGAAACGTTTATTCGTGAAATACGGTGGCCCGTCCGGTGCGTCCCCGCTGTCAGGTGGAGGAATAATTATTTTGCGCGTAATAAGGAGGCACTTCTTTGCTGCGGCCGTGGACCCAGCTGTCAGCCTCTCCACGTATAGTACTCTTCCGATGGAAGTCGGTCGTTGACCACATTGACCATGCCGCGCCGAGAGCACCAAGGCGATGGACGACGGCGAGGCCTAGGAAGGGGACGACGCGGAGCCAGGGAAGACGCGGCAGTGGATGCCCACGCGGAGAGGAGTACGAGGGTTCACTGGTTTGGCTGCGGTGTGAGGCTGCCTTCGCTGCAGAATACCAGGGGTGTGGGTGAGTGGAGGGATGGCCCGGCCAGCGGTGGGAGTAGTAGGGGCGGTGAGGCCTCTACGGCAGCACAGCCGGCCACGGGAGGCAGGAGCACGAGGCACGACCGGCGCTAGGTTGCTAGCTGGTTTGGGCGGCTGGAGCAAGAAGACCAGAGGTTGAAGAAGCACTACGGCCGTTGGATGGACATCGTACGGTCACTGGAGCTAGAATCGTGCATATTGACTAAGTTGACAAAGCCCTCCGTCCCCGTGAACTTAGTAGGCCCACAAGTCAGCCTGCCACTATACTAGGTCCCAGCTAACAGGGGAGTATTCATTTTTTGTGCGTAATAAGGAGTCACTTCCTTGCGTGTGAAGATATAGCTGGTGGGTCCGAGCTGTCAGCGGCGGTAACGTTTTTTCGCGAAATACAGAGGCCCTTTCGGTGGGTCCCGGATGTCAGGTGGAGGAATCATTATTTTGCGCGTAATAAGGAGGCATTTCCTTGCGTGCGGTCGTGGACCCAGCTGCCAGCCTCTCCATGTACAGTCCACTTCAGATGCTTGTCGGTCGTTGACCAGTCCGCGCCGGGAGCTCCAGGGTGGTGGACGACAGGGAGGCCTAAGAAGGGAATGACACGGAGGCAGGGAAGACTTGGCAGTTGTTTCCCACGCGGAGGAGTACGAGGGTTTACTGGTTCGTCTACCGTCCCCGGAGAAAACTGTAGGTGTGGGTGAGTAGAGGGATGGCTAGGCCAGCGATGGGAGTACGGTGGGGCGGTGAGGCTTGTGTGGCAGCACAGCCGGCCGCGGGAAGGAGAGAGCAGGCAATCCTGCCGGCACTTGTTTGAGCGGCTAGAGGAGGAAGAGCAGAGATTGAAGAAGCACGACGGCCGTTGGATGGACATCCAACAGTCACTGCTTGTACGTCAACCTTTTTTTAGGAAAGCCTCAAATCTGTGGAAAACATCATACAGCCCATCTACCATTATTAATAATAATTTACAGCCCATTTGCTAATTATTAAGGTTTTTTGGAGCCCATATTCTTTTTCTTAGCATTACAGCCCATATTGTGGCCACGGTTAAAAAATTATACGAAATTTTGCATATTTCGGTGCGGTCCGAACTGTTTTTAATCCCGAAATTTCGAGTCACGCTCAAACTGATTTAAAAAATAAATGCATATCAATATAAAATCCAACAAATTGTCCACGCATAAAAATCAATGCAATTTAAAATCTCAGAATGGAAAAAAAGAAATTTGAAACTAATTGCCAGTTTGATGTGTTTTAAAAATGTACAGCCCATTTCTCATTACTGATAGGCCATTTTCTCGGCCAGCCGAATGAAGCTCTCCTCATCCTGAAAGATTTGCAGCCCAACAGGCCTGACAAAGCGACTTACCTGGCAAATCACAAAAAAACTGGGTTGTGGCCATGGACCCAGCTGTCAGCCTCTCCACGTACAGTAGTCTTCCGACGGAACTCGGTCGTTGACCACATTGACCACGCCGCGCCGAGAGCACCAAGGCGGTGGATGACGGCGATGCCTAGGAAGGGGACAACATGGAGCCGGGGAAGACGCGGCAGTGGATTCCCACGCGGAGAGGAGTACGAGGGTTCACTGGTTCGGCTGCGGTATGAGGCTGCCGTCGCTGCAGAATAAAAGGGGGTGTGGGTGAGTGGAGAGATGGCCTGGCCAGCGGTGGGAGTAGTATGGGGGCGATGAGGCCTCCGCGGCAGCACAGCCGGCCATGGGAACCGGCGCTCCTTTGGGCGGCTGGAGCAAGAAGACCAGAGGTTGAAGAAGCACTATGGCTGTTGGATGGACATCGAACGGTCACTGGAGCTAGAATCGTTCATATTGACTAATTTGACAAAGCCCTCTATCCCCATCAACTTAGTAGGCCCACAAGTCAGCCACCCACTATGGTGGGTACCAGCTAGCAGGGGGTATTCATTTTTTTGTGTGTCATAAGGAGGCACTTCCTTGCGTGCGAAGATATAGCTGGTGGGTCCGACCTGTCAGCGGGGGGAATGTTTTTTCTCGAAATACAGAAGCACTTCCCTTGGGTCCTAGCTGTCAGGTGGAGGAATCATTACTTTGCGCATAATAAGGAGGCATTTCCTTGCGTGCGGCCGTGGACCTAGCTGTCAGCCTCTCCACGTATAGTCCACTTCCAATGGATGTCGTTCATTGACCACGTTGACTAGGCCGCGCCGAGAGCACCAAGGCGGTGGACGAGGGCGAGGCCTAGGAAGGGAACGACACGGAGCCAGGGAAGACTCGGCAGTTGTTTCCCACGCGAAGGAGTACGAGGGTTTACTGGTTCGTCTGCCATCCCCAGAGAATAACAACAGGTGTGGGTGAGTAGAGGGATGGCTAGGCCAGTGATGGGAGTACGATGGGGCGGTGAGGCCTGCGCGGCAGCATAGCCGGCCGCGGGAGGAGGGAGCAGGCAGTCCCGCCGGCGCTTGTTTGAGCGGCTGGAGCAGGAAAAGCAGAGATTGAAGAAGCACGATAGCTATTGGATGGACATCCAACAGTCACTGCTCTCGTGTGTATTATTTCTAATAATGTACAGCCCATTTGCTAATTCTTAAGAATTTTTTTGGAGCCATCTTCTTTTTGTTAGCATTACACCCCATATTGTGGCCACGGTTAAAAAGTATACGAATGTTTTGCATATTTCGGTGCGGTCAACTGTTTTTAATCCCGAAATATCGATTCATATTCAAACTATTTTGAAAATAATTTATATAAATATAAAATCCAAATAATTGTCCACGCATAAAAATCAATGGAATTTAAAATCTTGTAATGAAAAAAAAATTGAAACTAATTCCCGGTTTGATGTGTTTTAAAAATGTAGAGCTCATTTCTGGGCAAACCAAATGAAACTCTCCTCGTCTTTTAAAGATTTACAGCCCAGCAGGGCTGATAAAGCAAGTAGGCCTTGTTTGGGTATTTCTTTTAAAAAATAGAACTGGGCTAGCCATTTTCAGCAAGAAAAAAACACAACTAGGCTCATGATGTGGTAAACATAAATAAAACCCTGGCTAGACGGGCCATAGCCCCCGCATAGCCCCGTTGTTACTATTTACTAGGGTGGATGGGTTGTTTTGTCTTGGGCCCAGAGAAACAATTACTACTAGTACAGTGGAGACACTCTACAGCTACCCAGAAAAACAATTACTACTAGTACAGTGGATACAATACCGCTTCTGGCTCCTCCTAGGTCATCGAAACGTCTCCCTCTGCTGAATGTTGTTATACTTTTGTTCACCGACATGTGGGCCATGCAGCGCGCGGGCCCAAATGCCATCCACCAAATAAGAAGGCAGTATCCAGGCGGAGAGTCACCCCGGTTGTGGTGCAGCAACAACGAGTCGTCGTATCACAAACCCCCACCTCCCCGCAGTCTAAGTTTGACGGACGAAGCAGCCATCGTCTCATTCTTCGCTGAATCCCCTTCTCCCTCACCGTCTTCAAGCAAGGCAACACTCGCATCTGCCACTGTTCTTCTCTCCCAACGAAGGGAAGGTAAGCGGATCCGTGATGTTGGTATATTTTTGTTTAGAGAAAAAAAAGAACTTTTGCAAAGCAGTAACCGATCCTCACTCTCTTTTTTGTTTCATTGTCATTGCGATTGTGTTTTCCTTTCAGTGGTCTCCAAGTATTCGTCAGTTTCATGATGGACCAAGGAGAACCAGGCAAAGAGCTGCCGATATCGGAGCATACGCGGGAGGCTGATCCCCACGAGACAGAGAGCTCCAAGAAGATGGAGGCAGCCACCGAGCCGACCCCAGATACACTCACAGCCACTACTGAGATGGTCAATGCCCCGTTTGAGGTTACAGCCCCCGTGGCACTGCAGGAGCAGTTTTCCCCCTTCGAGG
>LR738714.1:50524097-50559805 GCA_902687465.1 Secale cereale | reverse complement strand
CCCCCCCGCTGAGCTGCCCAAGGTGATTTTCTTCTTTGTCGATCTCGATTGTGGTTTTTCATCTAAGTATGTGGTGATGAATAATGCAAAAATTTATGAATGAGTTCTGAAGAGCGAATTACATTCCTTTTTCTTGTCGGTTTGACCTCACAATGAAAAATCTATAAAGATGAAGGAAATTGGCAAGGCATTTGATGATGGTGGTCCTTCCGAGCAACTAAAACGGAGGTTCCCTACAGATTCTACTCCGCCATCCTCCCAATAAGATTCGCAAGACAACGCAAGGCTAGACAGTCAACGTAGCTGTGTAGTGATGAGCGCATCTCCCCTACTCCACCATCACAGGTGCTTGCTCTAACTTGGCACTATTATATGTGATTGCATGTTGCGTATGATGTCTAGCTTGTATTGCTTCTAACTTTGTTGAATTGCATCTGCTTACTTTACACATAATGCCTGTGAATATGACACGTGTTCCTGTTTCTAGAACATACGTGTAGATGATGAGCACATCTCCCCTACTCCACCATCACAGGTGCTTGCTCTAACTTGGCACTACTATATGTGGTTGCATGTTGTGTATGATGTCTAGCTTGTATTGCTTCTAACTTTGTTGAATTTCATCTACTTACTTTACACATAATGCTTGTGAATATGACACGTGTTCCTGTTTCTAGAACATACGTGTACATGATGAGCACATCTCCCCTACTCCACCATCACAGGTGCTTGCTCTAACTTGGAACTGTTATATGTGGTTGTGTTTTCCGTATGATGTCTAGTTTGTATTGCTTCTGATTATGTTGAATTGCATCTGCGTAGCTTACAACTTATACCTGCAATGATCACTCACCCATAAGACACATTTAACTTGGGACTGTGATGTAGGTTGCATCTTGCATTGTCTTCTAGCTTGTACTGCTTCTAATTTCTTGAAATGGCACTTACGACGAGACACTTTTTACTTGATAGAGTGATATTGGTTGCATGTTCATATGGTGCCTAGCTTTCATTTCTTCTAATTTTGTTGAAATGCCTTCCGCTTACTGTTTTTTCATACATATTCCATCCTCCTATCGTATGTGTGAATATGAAACGCTGTCTTTTTTTCTATATATTCCATCCTCCTATCCTGCTCTTGCCTTACATCAAAGTAGTGTTCGTCTGTATCATGCATCAACCAGTTATGCAGAGCTAAATTTATTCATCTTCTTGTGGTTTTGACTTCATAAGGCAATATCAGAAAATAGGAAGGAAAAGAGTAAGTTAGGGGATGTTGGTGGTCCTCCGCACCGACGCAAACAGAGACTCTCTAGATTTGCCACTGCTACTCCTAGTGAAGTTGAAGTCCCAAGTCTACATGATGAGTTCATCTCCCGTACTCCACCACCGCAGGTGCTTGCTCTAAGTTGATAGTGTGATAATTGGTTTCATGTTGCATATGTTGTCTAGCATGTATTTCTTCTATTTTGATTAAATTGCACCTGCTGAGTTCATACGTTATACATGTGCATATGACATGGTGTTTTGTGTCTAGAATACACTTCATCTATCTATCATACCATGTTCTTACATCAAAGTACTGTTCTTGTGTATCCCGCATCAGTCACTCATGATTGGACACTTTTAACATGGCAGTTTGATAGTGGTTGCATCTTGCATTGATTTCTACGTTGTACTGCTTCTAATTTTTCGAATTGCCACTTATGACAAGACACTTTTAACTTGGCAGAGTAATATTGGTTGCATCTTTCATATGGTGTCTAGGTTGCATTACTTCTATTTTCTTGAAAATCTTTCTGCTTAGTTTACACATCGTAGTTGTGAATATGTCATCCCGTCCTGTTTTTCTTACATATTCCATCCTCATATGGTTGTCTTACATCAAAGTATTGATTGTCTGTATCATGCATCAATGAGTACTGAAGAGCGATTTTATTCTTTTGTGTTGTGGGTACGACTTGACATGGCAAAGTCAAAAAAGAGCAAGGAAAATAATATAGTAGGGAGTGGTGTTACTCATCGCATGAAACGGAAAAGGATCTGTCATCTAGATTCTGCTGGTACTTATAGTGCAGTAGAAGGTCCAAGTCCACCGGCTAAATCTACAAACACAGTATCACCTGCTCCACCAGCTGCAGCATCCGCTTCAACTGTACCAGCATCTCAACGATTTACTCATTTGTTTGCTCCGGAACTGGCCAGTTCCCAAGCTGCCTTCACACCTAACACTACTTCCGAAGCACTGCTGACAGAACAGGACTTGGCAAGATCAGATGAACCTCATGAGCATCAACACCAAGACGGTACCTAACCGAGTCAAGTTGCAGTTGCATGCTCCTTTATATATACTCTCACAGTTTGATGTACACTAACACTTTCCATATTCGTTGTTGAACTAGCACCACGACGCAAGCGGAAACAGACATCAAGGATAATGCTTGACAGATTAACAAAATCTAAAGGAGGAAGAATGGAGATCGATTTTGAGCCATGTTTAAAAAGGCCACGTGATGCTACAGAGTCAGCCAAGTTAGTATCAGAGGCAGCCGTTGTCGTTAGGTGTCATGCACGTATCCTCCCAACGTGGATCTAGTACAGGAATGAGAAAGACAATACCCAGTTTAACACCTTCCTTTACCATTTATCCGTAAGTAATGTTATTCATCGCAATTAGTAATATTGTCTTGCTCTGTCCCATACTTTCTAGCTTCCTCCTAATAAGACTCATATTCTCTTTGAACAGATGAGGTTCAAGTTGGATCCGAAAGATGATGCAACTAAACAAGCATGCACTCATGTTTTTCAGTCTGCTCTGCGACAGTATCGATACCACCTTAGAAAATCTCACTTTGAAGGCAAGGCTAACAATGAAATCGCCCAAACATCTCCAGTGGAATATATTACAGATGAAGACTGGACAGCCCTCGTTAAACACTGGTCTGATCCAAAGTATCAGGTAGGCTATATGTATTTGATCAGACCACATATTGAACTTGTATTTATGTATGTGCCTTAGAAGTGTATCTTCTTCTAGGCTAACTGTTTGAAGAACAAGACCAACCGTTCTAAAGTGAAATTCCAACAGACAACAGGATCTCGTAGCTATATTGCACACTGCCGGGCTCTTGTAAATAGCTGCTACTTCCTTCTTTTTTCTGTGCTATATTATCGTATCTATATTGACTTGTTCCAAATACACAGGAAAGCCTGTGCGGACCAAAAAGAACCTGAACCGAATGCAGTGCAAATCTTCAAGGATTGCCACACCAGCAAGATGAAGGGCATGAGCACACCAGTTCAAGCCGCTGTTGTAAGTCCTTACTCCTCCTGCCTTTGAACTGATTGGTACTGTGATGTGTTCATTTAACTATTTGGTTTGCAGCCAATGTCAGTTACTCTGTTCACTTTTATACACAGTTGTCTTAACGTATCATTTCACCTTACATGGTTTAAAAGAGATGAAGGATATTCTTTTTGGTCTTGATCTATATTCTAGTTCTTATGTTCACGTGCGCACACAATGATAAAATAGCCGGTTTGTTTTATATATGTTTGCCCATGATATGAATGATGTCATACTATGTTCATCCTACTTTAAACCATGTCTCTTTATCCTTAGATGTCAATGAATGTGAGGAAATAGACAATACGGTAGGCATGCTACATGGACATATGTTCCGAAAGTGATTTTATTATGTAGTTGGCACTACAATACATGCTAATGTATTACAGTAGTTCACCAAAATAAGTTATGTATAAACATGTAACCTACTTTGTTTGTTTTTGTCTCATTACTAACTTATCGGGTACACTAATATACAAGTTCAAACTTTCAGGAAGATGTGGAAAAATGATTGAACAGCCACAACCACCTGAAGGTGACGAGGCTACCACAGGCACAATGTCACCTCTTGCTGCAGTGCGTCAGTATCTCTCCACTAACAGTGCAAAATGCACCTTCCTGCGTAATTCTGGGTTGGTTGTCAAGGTAACCTCGTCCAAATCGCCTACTGAACAAAATCTTCCTGCTAGACAGAGTGATATATCTGTGCTCCAGACACAAGTCCAATCCCTAATGGACGTCGTTTTTGGACACAAGAATAGAGGTTGACAAATGTCGTCAAGATATGAATGGTTTTGAAACCAGACTATCAGACATTTGCCTCGTTGTTCAAGAGCAATGGTGGAAAAAGGTGAAGATTGTGCTGCTCCATCAGATTCTACAGCCTGAAACATTAGCACTCGGGTCAAATGATATGTGCTTTTATACATCTGATGGTGCTTTTATCTGCAAGGACTGTAAACTTTATGCCAAGAGGCCTTTTGTTGTGATACATCATTTATGATGCTGCCAAAGGCTACAATAATTATGACGCTATTTTTGTATAGTGTAGGTTTATCTTAGTAATGTATTCGGCCGAAAGCTTCGTAGGAGCCCAACATGCCAACATTCGTCGGGCCCATTCCAATTGGGCTAAAAATGATTATGGGCCGAAATTTGCATGTAGCCCACTAAAAATATCTGGACCCAAATCAGCATAAGATTTCATACTCCCTCCGTTCCTAAATAAAAGGTGTATTAGTTTGTCAAAAAGTCAAACAAAACCTATGTTTAACCAACTTTATAGCAAAATATATAAAGATTTACAACACTAAATATATAAAATATAAAAATATACTTCATGGCCAATCTAGTGATAATGGTTTGGTAGTCTAGACATTGATATTTTTGTCTATAAACTTGGTCAAAGTTAGACAAGTTTAAATTTCTGAAAAAATAATACACCTTATATTAAGCAACATAGCGAGTATTTTTCTCGTAGGCTTGTGCCCATAGTGGGCCTTTAACAGGCCTAAACATAATTTGGGCCATCAGTCACAATAGGCTGTTCACAAGTGTAAATATCTCGAGCAGATAAAAAACATGGGCCTTTAAAAGACCGAAAGTGAGATTGGGCCCATTTACGATGCGGATCTTTCACAGGCCGAAATTCGGACAGGTTGTAAATGCGCCGACCTAATACACGGGCCTTTAACAGGCTCGAAGTTCGGTCGGGCTAGATTATCGTCATTTTTATATGGGTCGTTAATGGGCCCGATATGACGTTGCTCCACATATGGCCCATGGATTTCGTCTGACGTTAACAGGCCAAAAATCACAACAGGCCGAAAGTGGCCCAAATCTGTAGTGGGCCTCTAACAGGCCGAATGTCAGACATGGTCGAATATGACCCAAGTCCTTCACGGTCGTTTATGGGTCGAAAGTTTCAATGGCATGTAAATGGGCCCAAATGATGCAGGACCTTTAACAGGCCGGAAATACATCGGGCCGTAATTCGGCCCATATACTTAGCGGACTGTTAACGGGCCAGAAGTGACCATGGGCCACGATGATGACAAGTTAGGACAGGCCGTTGATGGGCCGATTTGACACTACCCGTACGGGCCTTAACTGAGAATGTTGGGCCTTTAACTGGGCCAACCCATTATGGTCCGCAAAATCTCGCGGGCCTTTAGCTGGGTCGGCCCATTATGGGCCGCAAAATCTCGTGGGCCTTTAGCTGGGCCGGCCCATTATGATATGCAAAATCTCGTGGGCCTTTTGCTGGGCCGGCCCATTATGGACCACAAAATCTCGTGGGTCTTTTGTTGGGCTGGCCCATTATGGACCGCAAAATCTTGTGGGTATGGGCCACTTTTGGGCCGGTCCACGTGTCAACATATCATAGGCACATCTCGCCCATTGGATGAGTGACACTTGTGCCAACGCGGAGCTGACATGTGTTTCCGTCAGCCAATCAGAATTTTACACGTGGAAAATCCCCCATTGGTCCGGGTTGTTAACGGGTTATCGAATCCAAAACCGGACCCGATAGCTTAACGGCATTCCATTACGGTGGATGCCATGTGTCGGTGACCCTTGAGGAAAGCACTTCTGTGACGCGCGATTTATCGTCATGGAAGTGGACACTTCTGTGATGATAATTTTGGTAATGTCATGGAACACTTCTACGATAGCACATGTATGAATATCTTCATTCTATCATAAATTTTTCATGGATGTACATGCATGACAGAAAACGTGACCTACTGTGACAAACACGTATCATCACGGAAGTGTATTTTTTTGTAGTGTATAGAGGTAATTTCAATCCTAGGCCTTTTCCTGGAAATTCTTCTAATAATTATGGTAATTCGTCTTACAATAATAATAGGAATGCCTCTGATATAGAGAATAATATTAAAGAATTTATCAACACTCAAAAGGTTTTTAATGCTTCGATAGAAGAAAAGTTGAATAAGATTGATGATATGTCTAGAAGTGTTGATAGAATTTCTCATGATGTAGAAAATCTTAAGTTGAAATTTTTGTGTGCCTAAGGTTGAGGAATCAATTAAGGCTTTATATGTTTCTATGGATGAAAGTATGAAAAGAGCCGCTATGCTTAGAGCTAAAAGGGAATTCTTAGAAAAAGCGTTTTCTAGTGATTGCTTTCATAAAAATGATGAAGATCTTAAAATGATTGGTGTTTCTTGTATTGGTTCCTTGTTTAGTAATGTTAAAATTAATGATAAAGGGACTGAAGAAGAGTCAACTTTATATAGAAGGCGTCCCGATAAATTGGAGGATGAAAATCTTGTTGAGAAAATTGATAAAAGTGGGTTTGGAGAGGTCAAAACTTTAACTACTGATGTGCTCACTCTTTTGAATTAAAAGGAATTTAATTATGATAGTTACTCTTTGATTTATTGTATCTCCTTGTTGCAATCCATGATAAATTCACCGCGTGCCTATGAACAAAATAAATATTTTACTAAACATATTATTGATGTCATGATAAAAGCTTTTTAAGAAAATTTGGAATTAGAAGTATCAATTCCTAGAAAACTTCATGATGAATGGGAACCTACTATCAAAATCAAGATTAAAAATTCTGAGTGCAATGCGTTATGTGATTTGGGTGCTAGTGTTTCCACAATTTTGAAATCTCTTTGTGATGTTCTTGCTTACCAATATTCAAAATTGCTCTCTTAATTTGCATTTGGCGGATTCTACTATTAAAAAGCCTTTGGGAAGGATTAACGATGTTCTTATTCTTGCAAATAGGAACTATGTGCCCATAGATTTTGTTGTTCTTGATATTGATTGCAATCCATCTTGTCCTATTATACTTAGTAGACCGTTTCTACGCACTATTTGTGTCGTGGTCGATATGAAAGAATGGAATATTAAATTTCAATTTCCCTTCAGAAAGGATATGGAACACTTCCCTAGAACCAAGATCAAATTTCCTTATGAATATATAATGAGGGCAACCTATTGATCATCCACCAAGGATGACAACACTTGATATCTATGTGTTATGCCTAGCTAGGGGCGTAAAACGATAGTGCTCGTTGGGAGGCAACCCTACATGTATCTTTTTGCTTTTTGGTTTTCTTGTTGTTTTCCAATAAATACAGAAATATGCATCTGGTTAGATGTGTTTTTGTGGTTTAAATAAGTGTTTGTGCCAAGCAAAGCCTTTGGGGTGATTTGGTTGATAGTTGATTTGATTGCGTTGAAAATCAAAAACTTTTTTGCACCAGTGCCATAATTGTTGATGGCTACTAGAACGTAATCAATTCTTGAAAATTTTCACGTTATCAATATACAAATTTCCCATGTTTTCCTAATTTTTAAGAATTTGCAGAGTAACAAAAGTATGAAAAAAAATTGCGTCCTTAAAGACTGTTCTGTTTTTTGACAGATTTTGTTTTCATTGTGTTATGTGCTTGTTTTGATGATTCTATGGTTTCTTTTGAAGATTTTTTGCCATGGAAAAGTTAGAATACAGTAGATATAATACAATTACAAAATATGAATTGGTTTGTTACAGTACTTAAAGTAAAGATTGGTTTTGTTATACTAACGGATCTCACGAAGTTTTCTTGAGTTTTGTGTGATTAAAGTTTTCAAGTTTTGAATGGGATCACGATGGATGAAGGAATAAGGATTAGCAAAAGGCTAAGCTTGGGGATGCCTGAGGCACCCCAAGATAATATTCAAGAAGTATCAAGGAACTAAGCTTGGGGATGCCCCCGAGTGGCATCCCCTCTTTCTTCTAACGACCATCGGTATTTTACTTGAGACTATATTTTTATTCGTCACATATTATGAGTTTTGCTTGGAGTGTCCTGTATGATATGAGTCTTTGCTTGTTTTGTTTGTTAGTTTGTCACAATCATCCTTGCTGAACACACCTATTTGAGAGGGCCAAAATTATGCTATGATTTGTTAGAATGGCTCTTTTATGCTTCACTTAATTTTTTTAGAGCTTTGGAATTGCTCTAGTACTTCACTTATATCTTTTTGAGCATGGTGTGCTTTATTATTTTTGAAGAAATTCTCTCATGCTTCGCTTAGATTAATTTGAGAGAAGAAAACTTTATGCTCAAAAGCAACATATCAAACTAGTCCCAATATGATAGATATTCAAGAGGGATATAATAAAAACTTTCATGAAGATCATTGGACAAAATAAACTAGATTCTTTGTAATAGTTTTGAGATATGATGATAGTGATATGTGAGTCATGTTAATGAGTAATTATGTTTTAGTAAGAATATTGATGTTAAGGTTCGTGATTTCGTATGCAAGCACGATAAGTCAATAGTTATGCAATGAAATTGTATCCTACCTGTGGTGCATGATTCGGTGTTAGTTATGCTTAATGCTCTCTTATGTGATTTTTCGTTTCTTAGTTGGTTGCTTCTCAATCTATTTGCTAGCCTCCACTTGTACTAAGTAGAAATATTACTTGTGCATCCAAAATCCTTAAACCTAGTTTTGCCACATGAGTCCACCATACCTAACTATATGCGGTATTCCCTTACCGTTCTAAGCAAATTTGTACGTGAGGCGGTGAGGGGTGGCCTATATTTTTCCATGCTAGATGTGTTATTCTCGAGATGAGTGTTTATTGACTTTTCATTGCATGAGAGTAGGGCAAAGGTATTTGGTATGCCTAGTCCCGAAATGAAAAAAGAATTTAATTTATGTTTTTAAATAATAAATTCCTTGGAAAGTGTTGTTATGGAGGGCACCCGTGGATACGGATAGCCATGGATTGTGAAAGAATGGTGGAAAAAGGAATAAACTTTATTTTCTGTTTGGGAACTGCCTATGAAGTATCTAGCATGGAAAGTATTGGAAACCCTAAGTCGTTTTCGTTGACGTGAAAAGTATGCCTCCCAATAATTTTTATCTCTCAATTTAAGCTTTGAGCTCCGGCACCTCTACAAATCTCTACTTCCCTTTGCGAAGGGCCTTTCTATTTACTTTTATGCAATTTTATTTTTATTTGAGTCTCCATCTTCTCTTATAAAGCACCAACTAAGGGGCACTATGATCATACTTGAGCATTGGTTGTAGCTAATATACGAGTGTGTTCCATGAATGGATCAATGATTGAGCATGATGGGCTAGGGATAACTTGCTTTAGTGTTGATATTATGAAAGACATGGTTGCTTGTTGGTATGCGTGAGTATTAAAGTCTTCATGTCAAACTAGACTATTGCTTTGAACCATATAAAAGTCCAAATGTCCATGCTACAAAGAAAAGAATATGTGATGAACAAGTTAGGCAGCATTCCACATCAAAAATTCTGTTTTTATCATTTACCTACTCGAGGACGAGAAGGAATTAAGCTTGGGGATGCTGATACGTCTCCAGCGTATCTATAATTTTTTTATTGTTCCATGTTGTTATATTATCATTCTTGGATGTTTTACAATCATTTTTTGGACTAACCTATTCACATTGTGCCCAGTGCCAGTTGCTGTTTTCTGCTTGTTTTTTACATCGCTGAAAATCAATACCAAACGGAGTCCAAATGCAGCGAAACTTTTTTGAGATTTTTTCTGGGCCAAAAGACACCTGGCGGGCTGACGAAGTACCAGAGGGGGACTCCGAGGGAAGCACAACCCACCAGGGCAAGCCTGGGCCCCCTAGTGCGCCCATGTGGGTTGTGCCCAGCTCGGTGGCCTCCCGCGCTGCCTCTTCATTCTATAAATACCCCAATATTCCAGAAACCCTAGGGGAGTAGACAAAATTTTATTCCAGCCACCGCAAGTTCCAGAACCACGAGATCCAATCTAGAGCCCTTTTCCGGCACTCCACTGGAGGGGAACATAATCCTGGAGGGGTTCATCATCCTCATTGGTGCCTCTCTAATGATGCGTGAGTAGTTCACCTCAGACCTACGGGTCCGTAGGCAGTAGCTAGATGGCTTCTTCTCTCTTTGTTTCTCAATACAATGGTCTCTTGGAGATCTATTTGATATAATGACTTTGAGTGGTGTGTTTGTTGGGATCCGATGAATTGTGAGTTTATGATCAGATTTGCCTTGATTTAATATCCATTCTTGGTTATTATAGCCTCGTATTTCTTCTCTGATATTTGGGTTTTGTTTGGCCAACTTGATCTATTTATCTTTCAACGGGAAGAGGTGCTTTGTAATGGGTTCGATCTTGCGGTGTCCTTTCCCAGTGACAGAAGGGGCAGCAAGCCATGAATGTATCGTTGTTATTAAGGATTAAAAGATGGGCTCTATTCCTACATGAATATATCTTGTCTACATCATGTCATCGTTCTTATCGCATTAGTCCGTTTTTCCATTAACTTAATACACTAGATGTATGTTGGATAGCGGTCGATGTGTGGAGTAATAGTAGTAGATGCAGGTAGGAGTCGGTCTAATAATTTTGTACGTGATGCCTATATACATGATCATTGGATTGGATATCATCATAACTATTCACTTTTCTATGAATTGCCCAACAGTAATTTGTCTACCCATCGTTGCTATTTTTCGAGAAAAGCCACTAGTGAAATCTACGGCCCTCGGGTCTATTTTCCTATCATATACTTTCAGATCTATAATGCCACTTGTTTTTTCCTCTATTTGCAAATTTTATTTTCAAATCTATATTATGAAAAACACAAAAATATCTTGATGTGTTTTATTTGACGTTCTTCCATTTGCATCTATCATTCTATCTATTTACCAATCTACTACCCGGGAGGGATTGACAACCCCTCTTACACGATGGGGTGAAACTATTTGTTATTTGTGTGCAGATACTGTTTACATAGTGTTGTGTGATTCTCCTACTGGTTCGATAACCTTGGTCTCATCAGTGAGGGAAATACCTACTGTAGTTGTGCTGCATCATTGCTTCCTCTCTGGGGAAATACCGACGTAGTTTAAGCGACATCAGACCCCGAATTGTCCTTTATCTTTAAGGACAGGGTCTTTTATCAAGAGACTGTTGATGGTTCAGAGGTGGCACTCACTCTCAATTGAGCGGTGCTTCTGTGTTCCTTCATGGTTAGTGCCACTCGTGCCCCTTCACAGAAATGATCAATTGTTGCCAGCGTTCCGAGCACTTTTCTGCCATCCGACAAGGGTTGGCAATCGAAGTGCCAGAAAGCCTCCTTGGCCCCTCAAAGGAATATTGCCGGGGGTGGTCTTGGTCCAACCATCAAGCGAGTATCTAAGGAGAATATTCCCTAAGTCGGTCGCATAAGTGTTACTTTTACTATGACTTTTAACAAACCTCCTTGTGCCTCAGTTAATTCAATACACATGGGTTTTCTATTCTATAGGTCATCCTCCCGCACCAACGGGCCAGCTCCCTGATACGTCTTCGTCGTATCTATAATTTTTTATTGTTCCATGCCAATATTCTACAACTTTCATATACTTTTGGCAACTTTTTATACTATTTTTTGGGACTAACATATTGATCCAGTGCCCAGTGCCAGTTACTGTTTGTTGCATGTTTTTTGTTTCGTAGAATATCCATATCAAACGGAGTCCAAACGGAATAAAAACGACGGATATTGTTTTTGGAATATATGTGAATTTTGGGAAGCGGAACCAACATGAGACGATGCCCAAGTGGGCCATGAGGCAGGGGGGCGCGCCCTGGGCCCTCGTGGCCACTCCGTAAGGCGGTTGATGCCCTTCTTTCGCCGCAAGAAAGCTAATATCCGGATAAAAATCGCGTCAAAAAAATCAGCCCAATCGGAGTTACGGATCTCCGGGAATATAAGAAACGGTGAAGAGACATAATCTCGGAACGCGAAAACATAGAGAGATAGAGAGACATATCCAATCTCGAAGGGGCTCTCACCCCTCCGCCGCCATAGAGGCCATGGACCAGAGGGGAAACCCTTCTCCCACCTTGGGAGAAGGTAAAGCAAGAAGAAGAAGGAGGGGGCTCTCTCCCCCTCGCTTCTGGTGGCACCGGAGTGCCACTGGGGCCATCATCGTGTGACGGCGATCTATACCAACACCTCTGTCATCTTCACCAACATATCCATCACCTTCCCCCATCTATCTACAATGGTCCACTCTCCCCCAACCCGCTGTACCCTCTACTTGAACATGGTGCTTTATGCTTCATATTTATTATCCAATGATGTGTTGCCATCCTATGATGTCTGAGTAGATTATCGTTGTCCTATCGGTGATTGGTGAATTGTTATGATTGATTTAATTTACTTGTGGTTATGTTGCTGTCCTTTGGTGCCCATCATATGAGCGCGCGCGTGGATCACACCATAGGGTTAGTTGTATGTTGATAGGACTACGTATTGGAGGGCAAGAGTGACAGAAGCTTCAACCTAGCGTAGAAATTGATGCATACAGGATTGAAGGGGGACCAATATATCTTAATGCTATGGTTGGGTTTTACCTTAATGAACGTTAGTAGTTACGGATGGTTGCTAATAGTTCCAATAATAAGTGCATAGAATTCCAGGTAAGGGATGACATGCTAGCAGTGGCCTCTCCCACATAAAACTTGCTATTGGTCTACTAACGTAGTCAATTGCTTAAGGGAAATTTCGCAACTCCTACCACCACTTTTCCACACTCGCTATATTAACTTTATTGCTTCTTTATCTTAACAGCCCCTAGTTTTATTTGCGTGCTCTTTATATTCTTGCAAACCTATCCCACAAAAACTACAAAGTACTTTTAGTTTTATACTTGCTCTAGGTAAAGCGAACGTCAAGCGTGCGTAGAGTTGTATCGGTGGTCGATAGAACTTGAGGGAATATTTGTTTTACCTTTAGCTCCTCGTTTTGTTCGACACTCTTACTTATCGAAAGAGGCTACAACTGATCACCTACACTTGTGGGTTATCAAGACCTTTTTCTGGCGCCGTTGCTGGGGAGCAATAGCATGGGGTGAATATTATCGTGTGTGCTTGTTTGCTTTATCACTAAGTAGATTTTATTTGTTGTTCTAAGTTGTTTTCTATCTTAAGTTATGGGTAGGAAATGCAAAATACCAAAAAAATAGTGGTACCTGCTGAACCAATGGTTGAAGAACCACTAAAAATCTATCACACTCCTGAAGCTTTTTACTTGGATCATCTTCGATCCCTATGTGCTCGGGCTGAAACCCCAACTAGCTTAGTTGAGGGAAAATCTTTAGATTAGCATGCTTGTTATGTGCGACACCGCTTGTCTCAAGAAGGGAAACTTTTACTGGATCAAATTCATCGTTCGCAATGTTATGCTTGGAATTTATGT
The DNA here is from genome assembly GCA_902687465.1 of Secale cereale. Lineage (NCBI taxonomy): Eukaryota > Viridiplantae > Streptophyta > Magnoliopsida > Poales > Poaceae > Secale > Secale cereale. The sequence goes on along the minus strand of LR738714.1, from coordinate 50,546,212 downwards.
GAAATATATGATTTTACTTGTTGTTCTGAAAACCCTGAGAAACACCTTCCCTACCAATGTGAGTTTAGTGATAATGGAATCGTATCTTCGTATGCTAAGGGTGTTTATAGTTACTATGATGTTCAACAAATTGAAGAACTTATTGCTTTTAAGGGTGCTTATGAAATTGCTTCTTTGATTGAAAAGTATGATGCTACTCTTTACAAATCAGAAAAATTTGCCATATTTAAATATTGTTATGATAATTATGCTTCTAATGCCTATGTTAAACCATATATTAAGGACTCCTCCGCTGTCCAAGAAGAGACTAATATTTTGCAGGAGTCTATGGAAGAAGAAATTAATGACATTGTGAGCTCATTGGATGAAAAAGATGAGGAGGAGAGCGAAGAACAAAAGGAGGAAGAGCGGATTGATCACCCGTGCCCACCTTCTAATGAGAGTAACTCTTTATACCATACATTGTTTAATTTCCCTTCGTGTTTACCGAAGGATGATTGCTATGATGATTGCTATGATCTCGTTGATTCTTTTGAAATATCCCTTTTTTATGATGCTTGCTATGCTTGTGGCCAAGATGCCAATATGAATTATGCTTATGGAGATGAACTTTCTATAGTTCCTTATGTTAAACATGAGATAGTTGCTATTGCACCCACACATGATAGTCCTATTATCTTTTTGAATTCTCCAAACTACACTATATTGGAGAAGTTTGTACTTATTAAGGATTAATTGATGGGTTGCCTCTTTCCGTTACACATGATGATTTTGATGAATATAATATGCATGTGCTTGCTGCTCCTACTTGCAATTATTATGAGATAGGAACTACATCTCCGCCTCTCTATGTTTCCAACATGATAAAATTGCAAGAAACTGCCTATACTATGCATTGGCCTTTACTTGATGTGCATGAATTGTTCTTGTATGAAATGCCTATGCATAGGAAGAGAGTTAGACTTTGTTTTTGCATGACATATATCACTTTGTGCACACTACTAAATGCCAAATCATTCCTAATTAGAATTGGCTTTGATATACCTTGGCATCCGGGTGGATCCATTACTTGAGCACTTAATGGCTTTAAAGAAAGCGCTGCCAGGGAGACAACCTGGAAGTTTTAGAGAGTCATTTATTTATGTTGTGTGCTTTTATAAAGTTTAAAAACAAAAAAAATAAAGAGGGGAACCTAAAACTTTTTCAAAAATAAAAGTGAAAGTAAGAAGGACGAGCACCGTTGAAATGGGGAGCTCCTTGAACTTTGTTCATGCCCATGGAACTTTGCAAATCTTAAATTACAGAAACTTTTGAACAAAAATAATTATCCCCTTATACAATTCCATTGTATTATAAAAATAATGTGCCAAGTGTTTTCTTTAGGATGTTTAAACTTCTTGTTGGTTTGTGCGGTGCACAAACAGAAACTTTGGCTGAAGTGCGTGATTTTACTTTTTTTTTTGGAACTTCGAAAGGATCTAAAACTTTTTGCAAAGTCTTGCTATACAAATTGTTGATTTTTCCTAATTTTTCCGTAATTTTTAGGGTTGTAGAAGTATGGTTAATGTTCAGATTACTACAGACTGTCCTGTTTTCACAGATTGCTGTTATAGCTTCATTATTTGCATATGTTTGAATTCTTGTTGATGCCTTCTTGACTTGGGGCCATATAATTGTGATAGAATACAGTAGGTAATGTTTTTTTATAATTATACAATAATGTTAGAGCAGTACATGATGGGATTTTATTGATCATATGCACTAACCCCGCCACTAAAAGTTTGGTTAAGTTTTGTGTGGATGAAGTGTTCGAAGATCGAGGAGGTCTCGATGTGAGAAGAAGGAGAGGCAAGAGATCAAGCTTGGGTATGCCCAAGGCACCCCAAGTAAATATTCAAGGAGACTCAAGCGTCTAAGCTTGGGGATGCCCCGGAAGGCATCCCATCTTTCTTCAACAAGTATCGGTATGTTTTCGGATTCGTTTCGTTCACATGATATGCGTAAACTCTTGGAGCGTCGTGTGCTTTTTCTTTTTCTTTTAATACATGCACCATGTTAGTATGAGATAGTCCTTGGTTGATTTATAGAATGCTCTTTGCACTTCACTTATATCTTTTGAGTATGGCTTTATAGAATGCTTCTTGTGCTTCTCTTATATCATTCGAAGTTTGGATTGCCTGTTTCTCTTCACATAGAAAACCATCATTTGTAGAATGCTCTTTTGCTTCACTTATATTTGTTAGAGCATGGGCATAACTTTTGTAGAAAGAATTAAAACTCTCTTGCTTCACTTATATCTATTTATAGAGTTGACATGAATTGGTCATTCACATGGTTAGTCATAAAATCCTACATAAACTTGTAGATCGCTGAATATGATATGTTTGATTCCTTGCAATAGTTTTGCGATATAAAGATGGTGATATTAGAGTCATGCTAGTGGGTAGTTCTGGATTGTAGAAATACTTGTGTTGAGGTTTGTGATTCCCGTATCATGCACGTATGGTGAACCGTTATGTGACGAAGTTGGAGCATGATTTATTTATTGAGTGTCATCCTTTGTGTGGAGGTCGGGGGTGCGCAATGGTTAACTCCTACCAACCTCCCCCCTAGGAGCATGCGTGTAGTACTTGGTTTCGATGGCTAATAAATTTTTGCAATAAGTATGTGAGTTCTTTATGACTAATGTTGAGTCCATGGATTATACGCACTCTCACCCTTCCACCATTGCTAGCCTCTCTTGTACCAACTTTCGCCGGTACCATACACCCACCATATACCTTCCTCAAAAGAGCCACCATACCTACCTATTATGGAATTTCCATAGCCATTCTGAGATATATTGCCATGTAACTCCACCGTTCCGTTTATTATGACACACACCATCATTGTCATATTGCCTTGCATGATCGTAAGATACCTAGCATGATGTTTCCATGGATTGTCCGTTTTTTGATGCCATTGCTACGCTAGATCATTGCACATCCAGGTACACCGCCGGAGGCATTCACATAGAGTCATATTTTGTTCTAGCTTCGAGTTGTAATCTTTGAGTTGTAAGTAAATAAAAGTGTGATGATCTTCATTATTAGAGCATTGTCCCATGTGAGGAAAGGCCAAATAGAAAAAGAGATGGCCTAAAAAATAGAGAGGGGCTAAAAAAAGAGAAAGCCCCTCAAAAAAACAAAAAAACAAAAAAATGAGAGAAAAGAGAGAAGGGACAATGCTACTATCCTTTTCCACACTTGTGCTTCAAAGTAGCACCATGATCTTCATAACAGAGAGTCTTTTGTTTTGTCACTTCCATATACTACTGGGAATTTTCATTATAGAACTTGGCTTGTATATTCCAACGATGGGCTTCCTCAAATGCCCTAGGTCTTCATGAGCAAGCAAGTTGATGCACACCCACTAGTTTTCTTTTTGAGCTTTCATACACTTATAGATCTAGTGCATCCGTTACATGGCAATCCCTACTCACTCACATTTATATCGATTGATGGGCATCTCCATAGTCCATTGATTTGCCTAGTTGATGTGAGACTTTCTACCACCTTTTGTCTATCACCACCTTCTATTCCACCTATAGTGCTATGTCCATGGCTCACACTCATGTATTGCGTGAAAGTTGAAAAAGTTTGAGAATACTAAAGTATGAAACAAATGCTTGGTTAAAACCGGGGTTGTGCATGATTTAAATACTTTGTGTGGTGAAGATGGAGCATAGCCAGACCATATGATTTTGTAGGGATAACTTTCTTTGGCCATGTTATTTTGAAGAGACATGATTCTTTATTAGTATGCTTGAAGTATTATTGTACTAATGTCAAATGATAGACTATTGCTTTGAATCACTCGTGTCTTAATATTCATGCCATGATTAGATTACATGATCAAGATTATGCTAGGTAGCATTCCACATCAAAAATTATCTTTTTTATCATTTACCTACTCGAGGACGAGCATGAATTAAGCTTGGGGATGCTGATACGTCTCCGTCGTATCTATAAATTTTTATTATTCCATGCCAATATTCTACAACTTTCATATACTTTTGGCAACTTTTTATACTATTTTTTGGGACCAACATATTGATCCAGTGCCCAGTGCCAGTTCCTATTTGTTGCTTGTTTTTTGTTTCATAGAATATCCATATCAAACGGAGTCCAAACGGAATAAAAACGGACGGAGATTTTTTTGGGAATATATGTGAATTTTGGGAAGCGGAACCAACATGAGACGCTGCCCGAGTGGGCCACGAGGCAGGGGGCGTGCCCACCAGGGGCAGGGGTGCCCTGGGCCCTCGTGGCCACTCCGTAAGGCAGTTGATGCCCTTCTTTCGCCGCAAGAAAGCTAATATCCTGATAAAAATTGTGTCAAAAAATCAGCCCAATCAGACTTACGGATCTCCGGGAAGATAAGAAACGGTAAAGGGACGGAATCTGGGAACGCATAAACAGAGAGACAGATCCAATCTCGGAGGGGCTCTTGCCCCTCTGCCACCATGGAGGATATGGACCAGAGGGGAAACCCTTCTCCCACCTAGGTAGAAGGTCAAGGAAGAAGAAGAAGAAGGAGGGGGCTCTCTCCCTGTAATGCCCCAGATGTAACACTTTCCAAATATGGCACTATATAAACTTTGGCTTCATCAATTCCTTTCCGAGCTCTTCTTTCATTTCGGGTTTCGTCGTTTTGTCGTGTGCGTGTGTGCATTTCATCCATGTCATGTTGTCATGTGCATTGCATTGCATTTGTGTTGTCACTTGCCTCCGGTCCCACTCGTCTCTCACACGTGCCCGTGGCATCCCTGAGTCCTTCTTTCGTGTGTGGCCGTGTAATGTTTCCGGAATGGCGCGAGACTTGTCGTGCGCTGTTGTTTTGGTACGCGTAGGCTGCCTGTCAAGTTTCGTCGCGTTTGGAGTTCGTTTGGTACTCCAACGGTTAACCTAGTGGGCTAAAAGAACCTCTTCTTTGAGGCCCAAGACCCCCTCCACAATAGCCCACTAACCCAGCACAACCCTTCCCATCATCTCGGTCGTCGAATCGTGATCGCGTGGCCGAAAACCGCTCCCCATTTGGAGTCTCCTAGCTCCTTGTGCCTATAAAAACGTCCCCCCATGTCATTTTTCGTCCAAAAACCCTAGTTCCACCGCAACCGCCGCCGCCGGACACGTCCGCCCGGACGCACCGGACCAACCGCCGCCTGCCACGTGTCCACCGCCGCCGTTCCCCACCGCGCCGGCCCGCAGGCCCGACGCGGGCCCTCCGCCTCTGAAGGAAATATGCCCTAGAGGCAATAATAAAGATGTTATTTGTATTTCCTTATATCATGATAAATGTCTTTTGTTCATGCTAGAATTGTATTAACCAGAAACTTAGTACATGTGTGGATACATAGACAAAACAGTATGTCCCTAGTATGCCTCTACTAGACTAGCTCATTGATCAAAGATGGTTATGTTTCCTAACCATAGACATGAGTTGTCATTTGATCAACGGGATCACATCATTAGGAGAATGATGTGATGGACTAGACCCATCCGTTAGCATAGCACTATGATCGTTTAGTTTTACTGCTATTGCTTTCTTCATGACTTATACATGTTCCTATGACTATGAGATTATGCAACTCCTGAATACCGTAGGAACACCTTGTGTGCTATCAAACGTCACAACATAACTGGGTGATCATAAAGATGCTCTACAGGTGTCTCCGAAAGTATTCGTGGTGTTGGCATAGATCAAGATTAGGATTTGTCACTCCGAGTGTCGGAGAGGTATCTCTGGGCCCTCTCGGTAACACACATCATAATAAGCCTTGCAAGCAAAAGACTAATGAGTTAGTCACGAGATGATGTGTTACGGAACGAGTAAAGAGACTTGCCGGTAACGAGATTGAACTAGGTATAGAGATACCGACGATCGAATCTCGGGCAAGTAACATACCGATGACAAAAGGAACAACGTATGTTGTTATGCGGTTTGACCGATAAAGATCTTCGTAGAATATGTAGGAGCCAATATGAGCATCCAGGTTCTGCTACTGGTTATTGACCGGAGATGAGTCTCGGTCATGTCTACAAAGTTCTCGAACCCGTAGGGTCCGCACGCTTAACGTTTGATGACGACCGGTATTATGAGTTTATGAGTTTTGATGTATCGAAGGTAGTTCGGAGTCCCGGATGAGATCATGGCCATGACAAGGAGTCTCGGAATGTCCGAGACATAAAGATTGATATATTGGACGACTATATTCGGACACCGGAAGTGTTCTGGAAAGTTTCGGAATTTACCGGAGTGCCGGAGGGGTTACCGGAACCCCCCGGGGGAATGGTAGGCCCTGGTGGGCCATAGGGGAGAGAGAGGGCAGCAGCCAGGAGGTGGCGCGCCCCCTCCCTAGGAGGAGTCCGAATAGGACAAGGGGAGGGGGGCGCGGCCCCTCTTTCCCTCTCCCTCTCCCTCTCTTTCCTTCCCCCTTCTTCCTTCTTTGGTAGTTCCTACTAGGAATAGGATTGCAATCCTATTCCTAGTAGGATTGCAGCCCTAGCCGCACCATAGGAGGGCCGGCCGGCCTCCCCCCTTGCTCCTTTATATACGGGGGCAGGGGGGCACCCAAAGACACAGAAGTTGAATTGTTCCAGCCGTGTGCGGTGCCCCCCTCCACAGAAACACACCTCGGTCATACCGTTGCAGTGCTTAGGCGAAGCCCTGCGACGGTAGATACATCATATCCATCACCACGCCGTCGTGCTGACGAAAATCTCCCGTGAAGCTCAACTGGATCAAGAGCTCGTGGGACGTCATCAAGCTGAACGTGTGCTGAACGCGGAGGTGTCGTACGTTCGGTGCTTGATCGGTTGAATCGCGAAGAAGTTCGACTACATCAACCGCGTCACTTGACGCTTCCGCTTCCGGTCTACGAGGGTACGTAGACACACTCTTCCCTCTCGTTGCTATGCATCTGGTAGATAGATCTTGCGTGATCGTAGGAAAATTGTAAAATACTACGTTCCCCAACAATGGCATCATGAGCCAGGTCTATGCGTAGATGATATGCACGAGTAGAACACAATGAGTTGTGGGCGATACTAGTCATACTGCTTACCAGCATGTCATACTTTGCTTCGGCGGTATTGTGAGATGAAGCGGCCCGGACCGACATTACGCGTACGCTTACGCGAGACTGGTTTCACCGTTACGAGCACTCGTTGCTTAAAGGTGACTGGCGGGTGTCTGTCTCTCTCACTTTAGCTGAATCAAGTGTGGCTATGCCCGGTCCTTGCGAAGGTTAAAACAGCACATACTTGACGAAACGTCGTTGTGGTTTTGTATGCGTAGGTAAGAACGGTTCTTGCTAAGCCCGTAGCAGCCACGTAAAGCTTGCAACAACATGTAATTGCTTTACTTTATCACTAAGCAGTAGCGATAGTCGTAGAAGCAATAGTTGGCGAGACGACAAGGATGCTACGATGGAGATCAAGGTGTCGCGCCGGTGACGAAGGTGATCATAACGGTGCTTTGGAGATGGAGATCAAAAGCACAAGATGATGATGGCCATATCATGTCACATATTTTGATTGCATGTGATGTTTATCTTATTATGCTTCTTATTTTGCTTAGAACGACGGTAGCATTATAAGATTATCCCTTACTAAATTTCAAGGTATAAGTGTTCTCCCTGAGTATGCACCGTTGCGAAAGTTCGTCGTGCCGAGACACCACGTGATGATCGGGTGTGATAAGCTCTACGTTCAAATACAACGGGCGTAAGCCAGTTTTGCACACACAGAATACTCGGGTTAAACTTGACGAGCCTAGCATATGCAGATATGGCCTCGGAACACTGGAGACCAAAATGTCGAGCGTGAATCATATAGTAGATATGATCAACATAAGATGTTCACCATTGAAACTACTCCATCTCACGTGATGATCGGACATGGTTTAGTTGATTTGGATCACGTGATCATTTAGATGACTGGAGGGATGTCTATCTAAGTGGGAGTTCTTTAATTAATATGATTAAATTGAACTTTAATTTATCATGAACTTAGTCCTGATAGTTTTTGCATATCTATGTTGTTGTAGATCAATGGCCCATGCTACCGTTCCTTTGAATTTTAATGCATTCCTAGAGAAAGCTAAGTTGAAAGATGATGGTAGCAATTACACGGACTGGGTCCGTAACTTGAGGATTATCCTCATTGCTGCACAGAAGAATTATGTCCTTGAAGCACCGCTAGGTGACAAACCCCCTCCCGCTAATGTAGACGCTTTGAACGTCTGGCAGTCGCGGTCTGATGACTACACGATAGTTCAGTGTGCCATGCTTTACGGCTTAGAACCGGGACTTCAACGACGTTTTGAATGTCATGGACCATATGAGATGTTCCAGGAGTTGAAGTTAATATTTCAAGCAAATGCCCGGATTGAGAAATATGAGATTTCCAATAAGTTCTATAGCTGCAAGATGGAGGAGAATAGTTCTATCAGTGAACACTTGCTCAGAATGTCTGGGTACTACAATCATATGACTCAACTTGGTTGCAAAGTTGACGAGGATAGTGTTATTGATAGAGTTCTTCAATCACTGCCACCAAGCTATAAAGGCTTCGTGATGAACTATAATATGCAAGGGATGCAAAAGACAATTCCCGAGCTCTTCGCTATGCTCAAGGCTGCGGAGGTAGAAATCAAAAAGGAGCATCAAGTGTTGATGGTTAACAAGACCACTAGTTTCAAGAAAAAGGGCAAGGGAAAGAAGGGGAACTTCAAGAAGAATAGCAAGACAGTTGCTACTCCCACGAAGAAACCCAAGTCTGGAGCCAAGCCTGAAACTGAGTGCTTCTACTGCAAGGGGACTGGACACTGGAAGCGGACCTGCCCCAAGTATTTGGCGGATAAGAAGGATGGCAAGGTGAACAAAGGTATATGTGATATACATGTTATTGATGTGTACCTTACTAATGCTCGTAGTAGTACCTGGGTATTTGATACCGGTTCGGTTGCTAATATTTGTAACTCGAAATAGGGACTACGGATTAAACGAAGATTGGCTAAGGACGAGGCGACGATGCGCGTGGGAAATGGTTCCAAAGTCGATGTGGTCGCCGTCGGCACGCTACCTCTACATCTACCTTCGGGATTAGTTTTAGACCTAAATAATTGTTATTTGGTGCCAGCGTTGAGCATGAACATTATATCTGGATCTTGTTTGTTACGAGACGATTATTCATTCAAATCAGAGAATAATGGTTGTTCTATTTTTATGAATAATATCTTGTATGGTCATGCACCCTTGAAGAGTGGTCTATTCTTATTGGATCTCGATTGTAGTGATACATATATTCATAATATTGAAACCAAAAGATGCAAGGTTAATAATGATAGTGCAACTTATTTGTGGCACTGCCGTTTAGGTCATATTGGTGTAAAGCGCATGAAGAAACTCCATAGTGATGGACTTTTGGAATCACCTGATTATGAATCACTTGGTGCTTGCGAACCATGCCTCGTGGGCAAGATGACTAAAACTCCGTTCTCCGGAACTATGGAGCGAGCAACAAATTTGTTGGAAATCATACATACCGATGTATGTGGGCCAATGAGTGTTGAAGCTCACGGCGGGTATCGTTATTTTCTGACCTTCACTGATGATTTAAGCAGATATGGGTATATCTACTTAATGAAGCACAAGTCTGAAACATTTGAAAAGTTCAAAGAATTTCAGAGTGAAGTAGAGAATCATCGTAACAAGAAAATAAAATTTCTACGATCTGATCGTGGAGGAGAATATTTGAGTTACGAGTTTGGTCTTCATTTGAAACAATGTGGAATAGTTTCACAACTCACGCCACCCGGAACACCATTGCGTAATGGTGTGTCCGAACGTCGTAACCGTACTTTATTGGATATGGTGCGATCTATGATGTCTCTTACCAATTTACCACTATTGTTTTGGGGTTATGCTTTAGAGACAGCTGCATTCACGTTAAATAGGGCACCATCTAAATCCGTTGATACGACACCTTATGAACTATGGTTTGGCAAGAAACCAAAGTTGTCGTTTCTTAAAGTTTGGGGCTGTGATGCTTATGTGAAAAAGCTTCAACCCGATAAGCTCGAACCCAAGTCGGAGAAATGTGTCTTCATAGGATACCCAAAAGAGACTGTTGGGTACACCTTCTATCACAGATCCGAAGGCAAGATATTCGTTGCTAAGAATGGATCCTTTCTAGAGAAGGAGTTTCTCTCGAAAGAAGTGAGTGGGAGGAAAGTAGAACTTGATGAGGTAATTGTACCTTCTCCCGAATTGGAAAGTGGAACATCACATAAACTAGTTCCAGTGATTCCTACACCAATTAGTGAGGAAGCTAATGGTGATGATCATGAAACTTCAGATCAAGTTTCTGCTGAACTTCGTAGATCAACCAGAGTTCGTTCCGCACCAGAGTGGTACGGCAACCCAGTTCTGGAAATCATGTTACTGGACCATGATGGACCTACGAACTATGAGGAAGTGATGATGAGCCCAGATTCCGCAAAATGGCTTGAGGCCATGAAATCTGAGATGGGATCCATGTATGAGAACAAAGTGTGGACTTTGGTTGACTTGCCCGATGATCGGCAGGCCATCGAAAAAAAAATGGATCTTCAAGAGGAAGACCGACGCAGACGGTAATGTTACTGTTTACAAAGCTCGACTTGTTGCGAAAGGGTTTCGACAAGTTCAAGGAGTTGACTACGATGAGACTTTCTCACCTGTAGCGATGCTTAAGTCTGTCTGAATCATGTTAGCAATTGCCGCATTTTATGATTATGAAATCTGGCAAATGGATGTCAAAACTGCATTCCTGAATGGATATCTCAAAGAAGAGTTGTATATGATGCAACCAAAAGGTTTTGTCGATCCAAAAGGTGCTAACAAATTATGCAAGCTCCAGCGATCCATCTATGGACTGGTGCAAGCATCTCGGAGTTGGAATATACGCTTTGATGAGGTGATCAAAGCTTATGGTTTTATACAGACTTTTGGAGAAGCCTATATTTACAAGAAAGTGAGTGGGAGCTCTGTAGCATTTCTAATATTATATGTGGATGACATATTATTGATTGGAAATGATATAGAATTTCTGGATAGCATAAAAGGATACTTGAATAAGAATTTTTCAATGAAAGACCTCGGTGAAGCTGCTTATATATTAGGCATCAAGATCTATGGAGATAGATCAAGACGCTTAATTGGACTTTCACAAAGCACATACCTTGATAAGATTTTGAAGAAGTTCAAAATGGATCAGTCAAAGAAAGGGTTCTTGCCTGTATTACAAGGTATGAAGTTGAGTAAGACTCAATGCCCGACCACTGCAGAAGATAGAGAGAAAATGAAAGTCATTCCCTATGCCTCAGCCATAGGATCTATCATGTATGCAATGCTGTGTACCAGACCTAATGTGTGCCTTGCTATAAGTCTAGCAGGGAGGTACCAAAGTAAACCAGGAGTGGATCACTGGACAGCGGTCAAGAACATCCTATAATACCTGAAAAGGACTAAGGATATGTTTCTCGTGTATGGAGGTGACAAAGAGCTCGTCGTAAACGGTTACGTCGATTCTAGCTTGGACATTGATCCGGATGACTCTAAGTCACAAACCAGATATGTATTTTTATTGAACGGTGGAGCTGTCAGTTGGTGCAGTTCCAAGCAGAGCGTCGTGGCGGGATCTACGTGTGAAGCGGAATACATAGCTGCTTCGGAAGCAGCAAATGAAGGAGTCTGGATGAAGGAGTTCATATCCGATCTAGGTGTAATACCTAGTGCATCGGGTCCAATGAAAATCTTTTGTGACAACACTGGAGCAATAGCCTTGGCGAAGGAATCCAGGTTTCACAAGAGAACAAAGCACATCAAAAGACGCTTCAATTCCATCCGCGATCTAGTCAAGGAGGGAGACATAGAGATTTGCAAAATACATACGGATCTGAATGTTGCAGACCCGTTGACTAAGCCTCTTCCACGGGCAAAACATGATCAGCACCAGGACTCCATGGGTGTGAGGATCATCACTTTGTAATCTAGATTATTGACTCTAGTTCAAGTGGGAGACTGAAGGAAATATGCCCTAGAGGCAATAATAAAGATGTTATTTGTATTTCCTTATATCATGCTAAATTTCTTTTGTTCATGCTAGAATTGTATTAACCGGAAACTTAGTACATGTGTGGATACATAGACAAAACAGTATGTCCCTAGTATGCCTCTACTAGACTAGCTCATTGATCAAAGATGGTTATGTTTCCTAACCATAGACATGAGTTGTCATTTGATCAACGGGATCACATCATTAGGAGAATGATGTGATGGACTAGACCCATTCGTTAGCATAGCACTATGATCGTTTAGTTTTACTGCTATTGCTTTATTCATGACTTATACATGTTCCTATGACTATGAGATTATGCAACTCCCGAATACCGTAGGAACACCTTGTGTGCTATCAAACGTCACAACGTAACTGGGTGATCATAAAGATGCTCTACAGGTGTCTCCGAAAGTATTCGTGGTGTTGGCATAGATCAAGATTAGGATTTGTCACTCCGAGTGTCGGAGAGGTATCTCTGGGCCCTCTCGGTACCACACATCATAATAAGCCTTGCAAGCAAAAGACTAATGAGTTAGTCACGAGATGATGTGTTACGGAACGAGTAAAGAGACTTTTCGGTAACGAGATTGAACTAGGTATAGAGATACCGACGATCGAATCTCGGGCAAGTAACATACCGATGACAAAAGGAACAACGTATCTTGTTATGCGGTTTGACCGATAAAGATCTTCGTAGAATATGTAGGAGCCAATATGAGCATCCAGGTTCCGCTATTGGTTATTGACCGGAGATGAGTCTCGGTCATGGCTACATAGTTCTCGAACCCGTAGGGTCCGCACGCTTAACGTTTGATGACGATCGGTATTATGAGTTTATGAGTTTTGATGTACCGAAGGTAGTTCGGAGTCCCGGATGAGATCACGGACATGACGAGGAGTCTCGGAATATCCGAGACATAAAGATTGATATATTGGACGACTATATTCGGACACCGGAAGTGTTCTGGAAAGTTTCGGAATTTACCGGAGTGCCGGGGGGGTTACCGGAACCCCCCGGGGGAATGGTGGGCCCTGGTGGGCCATAGGGGAGAGAGAGGGCAGCAGCCAGGAGGTGGCACGCCCCCTCCCTAGGAGGAGTCCGAATAGGACAAGGGGAGGTGGGCGCGGCCCCTCTTTCCCTCTCCCTCTCCCTCTCTTTCCTTCCCCCTTCTTCCTTTTTTGGTAGTTCCTACTAGGAATAGGATTGCAATCCTATTCCTAGTAGGATTGCAGCCCTAGCCGCACCATAGGAGGGCCGGCCGGCCTCCCCCCTTGCTCCTTTATATAGGGGGCAGGGGGGCACCCAAACACACACAAATTGAATTGTTCCAGCCGTGTGCGGTGCCCCCCTCCACAGAAACACACCTCGATCATACCGTTGTAGTGCTTAGGCGAAGCCCTGCGCCGGTAGATACATCATATCCGTCACCACTCCGTCGTGCTGACGAAACTCTCCCGTGAAGCTCAACTGGATCAAGAGCTCGTGGGACGTCATCAAGCTGAACGTGTGCTGAACGCGGAGGTGCCGTACGTTCGGTGCTTGATCGGTTGAATCGCGAAGAAGTTCGACTACATCAACCGTGTCACTTGACGCTTCCGCTTCCGGTCTACGAGGGTACGTAGACACACTCTTCCCTCTCGTTGCTATGCATCTGGTAGATAGATCTTGCGTGATCATAGGAAAATTTTAAAATACTACGTTCCCAACAGCCTCCGCCTCCCGGGCCGAACGCCTCCGCGCCCGCCGCCGATCTCCGGCGTGGCTCCGCGCCGCCGGCCGCCGTGAGGGACGCCATGCCCGCCGACCGCCGGCCTCGCCCCGCCGCCCAACCGCCGCGTCGCCGCTCCGGCCGGCCCCAGCTCCCGCCGGCCGCGAAGCCCCGCCGCCCCGGCCGCGCCCCCTCGCCGCCGGTGCCCTGTCGGGCTACCCTCGCCGGCGCCTCCAGCGCCATCGCCTGCCGGGGTCGAAGCCGCCGCCGATCCAGCGCGTCGGACTGATCAAGATCGGGTGCCCCGAAACCCTAACGGGTCCGAGGCCGCAACCCGCACCCGCTTCGCCGGCGACGCGCTCCGCGCCTGCGCCCAATCCGCGGTTCAGACCCGATCCGCGAGGTGATCCCCCCCTGTTTTTTTGCTAAGTCCTTTTTTATTTTTGTTTTCTGATGGCTTATTGTGGTGGCTGTATCTTTTTGTGTGGATGTCCAAATTGTGCATATGATATGTCAAAATGATCGTGGTGATGTGCTCTACGTTTTGTTCCATTGTGCCATGCTTGTTTGAGTCCATCTAGATGTCTTAATCTTCATGACAGGAGTGCAACATGATATAAATTGCTGCTACTTGTTATTTTCATGCCATGTTTGAGATGTGATAACTTGGTGCATGTTTATCCAAATGAAGAAAATGAGATGTCAAAATGTTCATCATGAGATGCTCTACATGTTGGTTGCTATTAAGTTTTGGCTGTTAAGTTTGTTGGGGTTCATATTGCCATGTTATGAGATGCTGATTTGAAGAGCTCGTGGTTATTGTTGTGTTTGTCCCCTTGTCACATGCCTAGATGTTTTAGAATATCCATAATGTGGTCTTTGCTGTGGTGCAAACCATTTGCCATGATATGCCTTGAGGTGACTTAAACATGCTTGCAAACATGCCATGCCAACTTAACTGTTTTAACACAGTGAAATTTCACTAAGTCTGGAATCTGTCTTATCCTGATGCTATGTTTGCTTGATGCCCTAGGAAAATCCATGTTAGTTTTGGGGTGGCCATTGATCATTCCTTGCTGTATATGTTGTTGTCTATCCATTCATGCCCTTACTTGATCATATGGCTTGTTGTAGCTTATTTAATTCTTGCTCCCAAGTTGCTATAAAATATTACTGTCAGGTTTTTAACGTCATGATCAAAATGTTGTAGCTTGTTGCTAATGATCCATGCCTCCTATGGAGTTGCTCCAATGGAGATGTTTGCTGTAGGATATGTCTACTTCATGTCCATGCTTCTTATCACCATGCTTGAGTGCTGTATAGTATATATTTCTTGCTCCAAAGTTGTTATGTGGCTGTTAATCTCAGCTTTGCATTGTTTCTTGTTTCGAGTGTATGTGTTGATCCGTTGCTCCGTTTTGAGCGTCCCCTACATGAAACTTGTGTGATTTTGCATGTAGAATCATAATATCATCTTGTTAACATGTTTGAAGTATGGTTGATTGATGTTTGGGTGCATCTTGCACCGTTGCCATGCTTAACTTGTTTTGCTCATATCTTCTAGACCGTAGCTCCGTTTTAAAAAAACTTTATATGAAACTTGACTAGAATTTCGTGTAGATCATCATGGTGCATGTTAAATTGCTGTTTAACAACTTTAACTTAAGGTTTGTTCAGATCTGGACTAATTTCAAACTATGCATATGAGGACTTACCGGATTCGCTATATGTGGATTCCGGCCTCATTTAAACTTGTTGTTCTTGTGTTGTTTCTCTGTGCTTCCTGCCTTGCCATGTTTTGCATCATATATAGACTTGTCTTGCATCATACTTGCTTGAGCACATTGTCATGTTCTTGTGTTGTTTCTCTGTGCTTCCTACCTTGCCTTGTATTGCATCATATATAGACTTGTCATGCATCATAAGTGCATCAGACTTGCATCATGTTGATTACGCATTGCACCTTGTTTGATTTCGTGCCTCGTTGTGTTCTTATGTTGAGTAGAGCCGGAAGCCGAGATCGAGAACGAGAACGAGGGTACTACCGAGGTTGAGTACGAGGAGCCGTCTTACGATCCCATCGACGACTCGACAGGCAAGATGACCTGACCCAGATATCATTACTATATTTGCCTATTGCTAGAAGTCTCGCTATTTAGCTTATTGCCTCGATGCCCATGTTTGTTTGTCAGCCTCCTATTGTAACCATGAATCTGTCTAACCACCCAACCTAGCAAACCTTTGTTTGGCTAAGTAAGCTTCGCTCGGCCCCTCTTATAGCATTGCTAGTTGCAGGAGAAGATTTGAAGATTCTTGCTTCATGTTGAAGTTTGGTTGGGATATCACACTATATAAACTCTTAAACTAAATCATCTATATATTGGTAATGGGTGGAAGGCTAAGCCTCTTGCTTGGTGATTTGTTCCACTCATGCCGCCCTAGGAACCGTATAAACCGGTGTTATGTTCCTTGATTATGCGTCCCTAACACGGTTGGGGTTTATGGGCCCCCCTTGATAACCCGCTTAGCGCTAAAACTCTTCCAGGAAGTCCCAACATTGGTACTACATTTGCCTAAACAACTAAAAACTTGCATAGGGAGTTATAAACCCTCTTCTTAATCAACAACCCGGGCCAGTGCTCCACATGAGTGTTGGTCCAAACTGGGGGTTCTGCGGGGCCACCTCGAGGAAACTCAAGGGCTGGTAAAAACCTGTAGAATCGCCCATCCGGTCGTGGCCTGAGACAAGATACGCGCGGCTACTATCAGGGTGTCGGCACATCGGGAGGATTTGCTGGATTAGTTTGACCTTTGTCGGAATATCTTGAGCACGGGATTCCGAGAATACTCGGGTCTTCCCACCTTGGAGTTGCGACTCCGCAGATCGTGAGCTTGTCATGGGCTAAGTTGGGACACACCTGCAGGGTTTTGAACTTTCGAAAGTTGTGCCCGCGGTTATGTGGCAGTTGGGAATTTGTTAATATCCGGTTGTAGAAAACTTGACACCATGTTCAGAACACACTACCATCGTGAGTAACCGTGACGGTCATTTTCCGAAAGGGGTTCGGGAAGTGAACACGGTGGGGTTATGATTGATGTACTTAGATAGGATCACTTCGTGATCACTTTGACGCGCGTGGCACTTCTCTTCTCGCTCTAAACACGTAAGCTAGTGCTAGTGCAGCTGCAACCTTTATTATTTCTTCAGCCTTGTTCCACACCCAAGGCTTAGATAGTTTTGCTACCCGGGAATGGGATTGCTAAGTCCTCCGTGGCTCACAGATTCTACACCACACAGATGCAGGTACCATGGTGAACTACTCAGGTGACGGCACAGAGCTGTACTGGGAGTACGATGAAGAACGTAGTCGATACTATGTGCACTATCCCGATGAACAGTAGTGGTTTCTACTAGGGGCGATTTGGACCTATGGCTTTATGTATTTGGTATCTTTCATTTGGATCTTCACCCGTAGTCGGGTTGTGATGTTCTTTGGATGATGATTTGCTTATGTAATGTATTGTGTGACATGGCGAGTGTAAGCCAACTATCCTTTTGTAATTTCATCCCTATTTTTACATGAGTCGTGCAAAGATACCGAACTTGAGATCATTCCAGAATGGGCTTATACCTTTAAGTCGTGCCTCGACACGTAGGAGGTATAGTCCCATCCTGGGCATTACAAGTTGGTATTCAGAGCCTTCTCCGACCTAGAAGCCCCCACAGATTGATCGAATCGTTGACGGTTGAGTCTAGGCACACACTTGAAATTGTTTTGAGTCCTATATATATATCGGAGAGTAGGATTTCTATTGCTCCTCATCTCTTTTCACTTTGGTGAGGACTCCTGACGATTACTCTTGTCTCTTCTACTCTCAAAATTCATCAAAAAAAATTAGGATCACGCGGGTATTGTTTGGATTGTTTCGATGTCTTTGTGACGAGAACATTGTTCTCGATGCCTCCTGTCATTTAGGGGTTGTGGCAGTGTCCCGGGGAGTTGAGCTCCGAGGTGTTGTCGTCACAAATATATCGCAGCAGTTCTGGAATACTTAAGACGGCCGACATCGAAAACTCTCCTATGCGGTTAGTGGCAAGATAACCCCGACATCACCCAGTACTGGGAGGTAGTTCGGGAGTATTGCCATAGCTTGTATAGTAGATGCGTTTCGAAGGTCCGAGGTAGACGGTTTCCGGAAATAACTGGTTATGTGATGAAGGATGAATACAGCAGGATGTAGGATTAGAGTTGAGTGCTCGATGCTTCCCCTGTATCCCCAACACCTGATTGCATAACTAGAAACTTTCGGAAATTAATAGGTGGGTTCATCTAGTAGTTCGTAGGCATTCTTCCAACGAATGCATGATATGGAGTTCGGGGTACTACATTGAGTGAAGTAGTTTTATGGCCGTTGTTGCGATCGGGAGTTGCATCTTAAAGGGTCCTTGGCTATGCTGATCCGGGGATTGCAAAACCCTTTTGTAACACGTTCCATAAGCTTTCAGCACGAATATGTCGAACGAAGCTTCTATCTTGTATTTGTTCTATCTGCTCCTTGTTGTTTTTTATTTACCTTTTGTTCTCCCAAGTGGCTTCTCATGAAGATTGTTGTTACTATTAAACTGTGGATTACATTCGTTCATCTTGTTCGAATGTTCTTGTGAAGACTATGTTGCAATTTCTAGCCGTTGATTCAACTTATATATTTTCTCTCAATCAATGGTTAATAGTTGTCATCTCATTCAGGATGGCTCCTAAAAGGGTTCCCAACGCTAACCCAGAGGGTGAAGAGGTTCCTAATCGTCCTCCCTCCCCTCCTCCTCCGTCTGAGGCCTGGAGAGCAATTATGCAAGCGATGAACCAGAACACCCAGATGCTTATGCAAATGATGCAGAACATTCAAGCAAATCAAGCAAATCAGGGTGCTCATGGGAACCAAGGCCAAGGCAATTTGTTCAACCAACCTCACTTTGTTACACTCAACCAGTTTCTCGCAAACCAACCGAAGGCATTCAATTACTGTGTGGACCCTCTAGATGCTGAAGACTGGATAACAGATATCAAGAAGCATTTCGAGTGCAGTAACGTCAGGCCCGAGGACTATGTGAAGTTTGCAGCCTTCCAACTCAAGGACCAAGCCGCTGATTGGTGGCAGCAGTACAAAGATGAAGGAAATATGCCCTAGAGGCAATAATAAAGATGTTATTTGTATTTCCTTATATCATGATAAATGTCTTTTGTTCATGCTAGCATTGTATTAACCGGAAACTTAGTACATGTGTGGATACATAGACAAAACAGTATGTCCCTAGTATGCCTCTACTAGACTAGCTCATTGATCAAAGATGGTTATGTTTCCTAACCATAGACATGAGTTGTCATTTGATCAACGGGATCACATCATTAGGAGAATGATGTGATGGAGTAGACCCATCCGTTAGCATAGCACTATGATCATTTAGTTTTACTGCTATTGCTTTCTTCATGACTTATACATGTTCCTATGACTATGAGATTATGCAACTCCCGAATACCGTAGGAACACCATGTGTGCTATCAAACGTCACAACGTAACTGGGTGATCATAAAGATGCTCTACAGGTGTCTCCGAAAGTATTCGTGGTGTTGGCATAGATCAAGATTAGGATTTGTCACTCCGAGTGTCGGAGAGGTATCTCTGGGCCCTCTCGGTAACACACATCATAATAAGCCTTGCAAGCAAAAGACTAATGAGTTAGTCACGAGATGATGTGTTACGGAACGAGTAAAGAGACTTGCCGGTAACGAGATTGAACTAGGTATAGAGATACCGACGATCGAATCTCGGGCAAGTAACATACCGATGACAAAAGGAACAACGTATGTTGTTATGTGGTTTGACGGATAAAGATCTTCGTAGAATATATAGGAGCCAATATGAGCATCCAGGTTCCGCTATTGGTTATTGACCGGAGATGAGTCTCGGTCATGTCTACATAGTTCTCGAACCCGTAGGGTCCGCACGCTTAACGTTTGATGACGATCGGTATTATGAGTTTATGAGTTTTGATGTACCGAAGGTAGTTCGGAGTCCCGGATGAGATCACGGACATGACGAGGAGTCTCGGAATGTCCGAGACATAAAGATTGATATATTGGACGACTATATTCGCACACCGGAAGTGTTCTGGAAAGTTTCGGAATTTACCGGAGTGCCGAGGGGGTTACCGGAACCCCCAGGGGGAATGGTGGGCCCTGGTGGGCCATAGGGGAGAGAGAGGGCAGCAGCCAGGAGGTGGCGCGCCCCCTCCCTAGGAGGAGTCCGAATAGGACAAGGGGAGGGGGCGCGGCCCCTCTTTCCCTCTCCCTCTCCCTCTCTTTCCTTCCCCCTTCTTCCTTCTTTGGTAGTTCCTACTAGGAATAGGATTGCAATCCTATTCCTAGTAGGATTGCAGCCCTAGCCGCACCATAGGAGGGCCGGCCGGCCTCCCCCCTTGCTCCTTTATATACGGGGGCAGGGGGGCACCCAAAGACACACAAGTTGAATTGTTCCAGCCGTGTGCGGTGCCCCCCTCCACAGAAACACACCTCGGTCATATCGTTGCAGTGCTTAGGCGAAGCCCTGCGCCGGTAGATACATCATATCCATCACCACGCCGTTGTGCTGACGAAACTCTCCCGTGAAGCTCAACTGGATCAAGAGCTCGTGGGACGTCATCAAGCTGAACGTGTGCTGAACGCGGAGGTGCCGTACGTTCGGTGCTTGATCGGTTGAATCGCGAAGAAGTTCGACTACATCAACCGCGTCACTTGACGCTTCCGCTTCCGGTCTACGAGGGTACGTAGACACACTCTTCCCTCTTGTTGCTATGCATCTGGTAGATAGATCTTGCGTGATCGTAGGAAAATTTTAAAATACTACGTTCCCCAACAGTGGCATCATGAGCCAGGTCTATGCGTAGATGATATGCACGAGTAGAACACAATGAGTTGTGGGCGATACTAGTCATACTGCTTACCAGCACGTCATACTTTGCTTCGGCGGTATTGTGAGATGAAGCGGCCCGGACTGACATTACTCGTACGCTTACGCGAGACTGGTTTCACCGTTACGAGCACTCGTTGCTTAAAGGTGACTGGCGGGTGTCTGTCTCTCTCACTTTAGCTGAATCAAGTGTGGCTACGCCCGGTCCTTGTGAAGGTTAAAACAGCACATACTTGACGAAACATCGTTCTGGTTTTGTATGCGTAGGTAAGAATGGTTCTTGCTAAGCCCGTAGCAGCCACGTAAAGCTTGCAACAACATATAATTGCTTTACTTTATCACTAAGCAGTAGCGATAGTCGTAGATGCAATAGTTGGCGAGACGACAACGATGCTACGATGGAGATCAAGGTGTCGCGCCGGTGACGAAGGTGATCATAACGGTGCTTTGGAGATGGAGATCAAAAGCACAAGATGATGATGGCCATATCATGTCACATATTTTGATTGCATGTGATGTTTATCTTATTATGCTTCTTATTTTGCTTAGAACGACAGTAGCATTATAAGATGATCCCTTACTAAATTTCAAGGTATAAGTGTTCTCCCTGAGTATGCACCGTTGCGAAAGTTTGTCGTGCCGAGACACCACGTGATGATCGGGTGTGATAAGCTCTACGTTCAAATACAACGGGTGTAAGCCAGTTTTGCACACGCAGAATACTCGGGTTAAACTTGACGAGCCTAGCATATGCAGATATGGCCTCGGAACACTGGAGACCGAAAGGTCGAGCGTGAATCATATAGTAGATATTCTCAACATAAGATGTTCACCATTGAAACTACTCCATCTCACGTGATGATCGGACATGGTTTAGTTGATTTGGATCACGTGATCATTTAGATGACCGGAGGGATGTCTATCTAAGTGGGAGTTCTTTAATTAATATGATTAAATTGAACTTTAATTTATCATGAACTTAGTCCTGATAGTTTTTGCATATCTATGTTGTTGTAGATCAATGGCCCGTGCTACCGTTCCTTTGAATTTTAATGCATTCCTAGAGAAAGCTAAGTTGAAAGATGATGGTAGCAATTACACGGACTGGGTCCGTAACTTGAGGATTATCCTCATTGCTGCACAGAAGAATTATGTCCTTGAAGCACCGCTAGGTGACAAACCCCCTCCCGCTAATGTAGACGCTTTGAACGTCTGGCAGTCGCGGTCTGATGACTACACGATAGTTCAGTGTGCCATGCTTTACGGCTTAGAACCGGGACTTCAACGACGTTTTGAA
>LR738714.1:50390522-50523955 GCA_902687465.1 Secale cereale | reverse complement strand
ATAGAGTTCTTCAATCACTGCCACCAAGCTATAAAGGCTTCGTGATGAACTATAATATGCAAGGGATGCAAAAGACAATTCCCGAGCTCTTCGCTATGCTCAAGGCTGCGGAGGTAGAAATCAAAAAGGAGCATCAAGTGTTGATGGTTAACAAGACCACTAGTTTCAAGAAAAAGGGCAAGGGAAAGAAGGGGAACTTCAAGAAGAATAGCAAGACAGTTGCTACTCCCACGAAGAAACCCAAGTCTGGAGCCAAGCCTGAAACTGAGTGCTTCTACTGCAAGGGGACTGGACACTGGAAGCGGAACTGCCCCAAGTATTTGGCGGATAAGAAGGATGGCAAGGTGAACAAAGGTATATGTGATATACATGTTATTGATGTGTACCTTACTAATGCTCGTAGTAGTACCTGGGTATTTGATACCGGTTCGGTTGCTAATATTTGTAACTGGAAACAGGGACTACGGATTAAACGAAGATTGGCTAAGGACGAGGCGACGATGCGCATGGGAAATGGTTCCAAAGTCGATGTGATCGCCGTCGGCACGCTACCTCTACATCTACCTTCGGGATTAGTTTTAGACCTAAATAATTGTTATTTTGTGCCAGCGTTGAGCATGAACATTATATCTGGATCTTGTTTGTTGCGAGACGATTATTCATTCAAATCAGAGAATAATGGTTGTTCTATTTTTATGAATAATATCTTTTATGGTCATGCACCATTGAAGAGTGGTCTATTCTTATTGGATCTCGATTGTAGTGATACACATATTCATAATATTGAAACCAAAAGATGCAAGGTTAATAATGATAGTGCAACTTATTTGTGGCACTGCCGTTTAGGTCATATTGGTGTAAAGCGCATGAAGAAACTCCATAGTGATGGACTTTTGGAATCACCTGATTATGAATCACTTGGTGCTTGCGAACCATGCCTCGTGGGCAAGATGACTAAAACTCCGTTCTCCGGAACTATGGAGCGAGCAACAAATTTGTTGGAAATCATACATACCGATGTATGTGGGCCAATGAGTGTTGAAGCTCACGGCGGGTATCGTTATTTTCTGACCTTCACTGATGATTTAAGCAGATATGGGTATATCTACTTAATGAAGCACAAGTCTGGAACATTTGAAAAGTTCAAAGAATTTCAGAGTGAAGTAGAGAATCATCGTAACAAGAAAATAAAATTTCTACGATCTGATCGTGGAGGAGAATATTTGAGTTACGAGTTTGGTCTTCATTTGAAACAATGTGGAATAGTTTCACAACTCACGCCACCCGGAACACCACAGCGTAATGGTGTGTCCGAACGTCGTAACCGTACTTTATTGGATATGGTGCGATCTATGATGTCTCTTACTAATTTACCACTATCGTTTTGGGGTTATGCTTTAGAGACAGCTGCATTCACGTTAAATAGGGCACCATCTAAATCCGTTGATACGACACCTTATGAACTATGGTTTGGCAAGAAACCAAAGTTGTCGTTTCTTAAAGTTTGGGGCTGCGATGCTTATGTGAAAAAGCTTCAACCTGATAAGCTCGAACCCAAGTCGGAGAAATGTGCCGTCATAGGATACCCAAAAGAGACTGTTGGGTACACCTTCTATCACAGATCCGAAGGCAAGATATTCGTTGCTAAGAATGGATCCTTTCTAGAGAAGGAGTTTCTCTCGAAAGAAGTGAGTGGGAGGAAAGTAGAACTTGATGAGGTAATTGTACCTTCTCCCGAATTGGAAAATGGAACATCACAGAAACTAGTTCCAGTGATTCCTACACCAATTAGTGAGGAAGCTAATGATGATGATCATGAAACTTCAGATCAAGTTTCTGCTGAACTTCGTAGATCAACCAGAGTTCGTTCCGCACCAGAGTGGTACGGCAACCCAGTTCTGGAAATCATGTTACTGGACCATGATGAACCTACGAACTATGAGGAAGCGATGATGAGCCCAGATTCCGCAAAATGGCTTGAGGCCATGAAATCTGAGATGGGATCCATGTATGAGAACAAAGTGTGGACTTTGGTTGACTTGCCCGATGATCGGCAGGTCATCGAAAATAAATGGATCTTCAAGAGGAAGACCAACGCAGACGGTAATGTTACTGTTTACAAAGCTCGACTTGTTGTGAAAGGGTTTCGACAAGTTCAAGGAGTTGACTACGATGAGACTTTCTCACCTGTAGCGATGCTTAAGTATGTCTGAATCATGTTAGCAATTGCCGCATTTTATGATTATGAAATCTGGCAAATGGATGTCAAAACTGCATTCTTGAATGGATATCTCAAAGAAGAGTTGTATATGATGCAACCAGAAGGTTTTGTCGATCCAAAAGGTGCTAACAAAGTATGCAAGCTCCAGCGATCCATCTATGGACTGGTGCAAGCATCTCGGAGTTGGAATATACGCTTTGATGAGGTGATCAAAGCTTATGGTTTTATACAGACTTTTGGAGAAGCCTATATTTACAAGAAAGTGAGTGGGAGCTCTGTAGCATTTTTAATATTATATGTGAATGACATATTATTGATTGGAAATGATATAGAATTTCTGGATAGCATAAAAGGATACTTGAATAAGAATTTTTCAATGAAAGACCTCGGTGAAGCTGCTTATATATTAGGCATCAAGATCTATAGAGATAGATCAAGACGCTTAATTGGACTTTCACAAAGCACATACCTTGATATGATTTTGAAGAAGTTCAAAATGGATCAGTCAAAGAAAGGGTTCTCGCCTGTATTACAAGGTATGAAGTTGAGTAAGACTCAATGCCCGACCACTGCAGAAGATAGAGAGAAAATGAAAGTCATTCCCTATGCCTCAGCCATAGGATCTATCATGTATGCAATGCTGTGTACCAGACCTGATGTGTGCCTTGCTATAAGTCTAGCAGGGAGGTACCAAAGTAATCCAGGAGTGGATCACTGGGCAGCGGTCAAGAACATCCTAGAATACCTGAAAAGGACTAAGGATATGTTTCTCGTGTATGGAGGTGACAAAGAGCTCGTCGTAAACGGTTACGTCGATTCTAGCTTTGACACTGATCCGGATGACTCTAAGTCACAAACCGGATATGTATTTTTATTGAACGGTGGAGCTGTCAGTTGGTGCAGTTCCAAGCAGAGCGTCATGGCGGGATCTACGTGTGAAGCGGAATACATAGCTGCTTCGGAAGCAGCAAATGAAGGAGTCTGGATGAAGGAGTTCAAATCCGATCTAGGTGTAATACCTAGTGCATCGGGTCCAATGAAAATCTTTTGTGACAACACTGGAGCAATTGCCTTGGCGAAGGAATCCAGGTTTCACAAGAGAACAAAGCACATCAAAAGACGCTTCAATTCCATCCGTGATCTAGTCAAGGAGGGAGACATAGAGATTTGCAAAATACATACGGATCTGAATGTTGCAGACCCATTGACTAAGCCTCTTCCACGGGCAAAACATGATCAGCACCAGGGCTCCATGCGTGTGAGGATCATCACTTTGTAATCTAGATTATTGACTCTAGTTCAAGTGGGAGACTGAAGGAAATATGCCCTAGAGGCAATAATAAAGATGTTATTTGTATTTCCTTATATCATGATAAATGTCTTTTGTTCATGCTAGAATTGTATTAAACGGAAACTTAGTACATGTGTGGATACATAGACAAAACAGTATGTCCCTAGTATGCCTCTACTAGACTAGCTCATTGATCAAAGATGGTTATGTTTCCTAACCATAGACATGAGTTGTCATTTGATCAACGGGATCACATCATTAGGAGAATGATGTGATGGACTAGACCCATCCGTTAGCATAGCACTATGATCGTTTAGTTTTACTGCTATTGCTTTCTTCATGACTTATACATGTTCCTATGACTATGAGATTATGCAACTCCCGATTACCGTAGGAACACCTTGTGTGCTATCAAACGTCACAACGTAACTGGGTGATCATAAAGATGCTCTACGGGTGTCTCCGAAAGTATTCGTGGTGTTGGCATAGATCAAGACTAGGATTTGTCACTCCGAGTGTCGGAGAGGTATCTCTGGGCCCTCTTGGTAACACACATCATAATAAGCCTTGCAATAAAAAGACTAATGAGTTAGTCACGAGATGATGTGTTACGGAACGAGTAAAGAGACTTGCCGGTAATGAGATTGAACTAGGTATAGAGATACCGACGATCGAATCTCGGGCAAGTAACATACCTATGACAAAAGGAACAACGTATGTTGTTATGCGGTTTGATCGATAAAGATCTTCATAGAATATGTAGGAGCCAATATGAGCATCCAGGTTCCGCTATTGGTTATTCACCGGAGATGAGTCTGGGTCATGTCTACATAGTTCTCGAACCCGTAGGGTCCGCACGCTTAACGTTTGATGACGATCGGTATTATGAGTTTATGAGTTTTGATGTACCGAAGGTAGTTCGGAGTCCCGGATGAGATCACGGACATGACGTGGAGTCTCGGAATGTCCGAGACATAAAGATTGATATATTGGACGACTATATTCGGACACCGGAAGTGTTCTGGAAAGTTTCGGAATTTACCGGAGTGCCGGGGGGGTTACCGGAACCCTCCGGGGGAATGGTGGGCCCTGGTGGGCCATAGGGGAGAGAGAGGGCAGCAGCCAGGAGGTGGCGCGCCCCCTCCCTAGGAGGAGTCCGAATAGGACAAGGGGAGGGGGGCGCGGCCCCTCTTTCCCTCTCCCTCTCCCTCTCTTTCCTTCCCCCTTCTTCCTTCTTTGGTAGTTCCTACTAGGAATAGGATTGCAATCCTATTCCTAGTAGGATTGCAGCCCTAACCGCACCATAGGAGGGCCGGCCGGCCTCCCCCCTTGCTCCTTTATATACGGGGGCAGGGGGCACCCAAAGACACACAAGTTGAATTGTTCCAGCCGTGTGCGGTGCCCCCCTCCACAGAAACACACCTCGGTCATACCGTTGCAGTGCTTAGGCGAAGCCCTGCGCCGGTAGATACATCATATCTGTCACCACGCCGTCGTGCTGACGAAACTCTCCCGTGAAGCTCAACTGGATCAAGAGCTCGTGGGATGTCATCAAGCTGAACGTGTGCTGAACGCGGAGGTGTCGTACGTTCGGTGCTTGATCGGTTGAATCGCGAAGAAGTTCGACTACATCAACCGCGTCATTTGACGCTTCCGCTTCCGGTCTACGAGGGTACGTAGACACACTCTTCCCTCTCGTTGCTATGCATCTGGTAGATAGATCTTGCGTGATCGTAGGAAAATTTTAAAATACTACGTTCCCCAACAAAAGATTCCAGAGAATGGCGGGAAATCTCGTGGGCTGACTTCTGCAAGGACTTTCGTTCCCACCACATTCCAACAAGTGTCATCGAGGGTATGCGTGAGCAATTCCGCAACCTGAAGCAAGGCTCAATGACTGTCTACCAATATAATGTCAAGTTCCAGAACCTTGCCCGCTATGCCAAGAAAGACACCCCAGATGCCAAGAGCAAGATCTATCAGTTCCGTGGTGGTCTGAAGGATGAACTCCAACTAGCTCTCACCTTGTTCGAGCCTGATGAGTTTGATCAATTCTATAACATGGCACTTAAGCAAGAGGTAGCCTAGCTCAAGATGGAAGCTTCCAAAAAGAGGATCAGAGATGCCGTTCACTCCTCCTCTTCTTCCCAAGTGGTCGCAAAGCAACAGAAGTTTTGGCTTCCACCTCCTCCAGTGATCCGACCTCCCAACAACAACAACAGGCATTCTGGTGGCCGTGGTTTCTCCCACCCACCCAACCCAAGCAATCAGTCAAAGAATCACTTTCAAGATTCAAAGTCAAGTGCTCCTTATCACCGTCCTCTCTCAGAAGTGGTTTGTAACAAGTGCACTCAGAAGGGTCATTATGCTAACAAGTGCACCAACCCAAGGCGCCTTCCGCCTCCTCCACCTGTCAGCACTGCTATTGTCAAGCATAATCAAAAAGCAGCAAGAGTGAATCTGATGAATGTAGCTCAAGCGGAGAATTCTTCAGATGTGATACTTGGTAACCTTTCAGTCAATCTCAAGCCTGCTAAGGTTTTGTTTGATTCTGGTGCTTCACATTCTTTCATGTCATATCCATTTGCATCCAAGCATAATGTGAACACAACGGCTTTACCAAGGCAATTAGCAATTTCTTCTCTCGCAAAACAGATGCATTCTAGCCTGTATGCTCCAAATGTATCTATTCGTATGGGTGATTACCGCTTTCTGGCTTCTTCGGTTGTTCTCGGCAACTCCGACATTGATCTTATTCTCGGGATGGATTGGCTTTCCCAGCATGATGCTCACATTGATTGTGCAAATAAGGAAGTCAAGATTACTCATTCCGACGAAGACGTAATTATCTTCGCCTCTCGGGATAACACAATCATGATATTCTCTCTCAGTGACAAGGGCGAGATTAATGCCATCTCTCAAATTCTGGTGGTCAATGAATATCAAGATGTTTTCCCTGAAGAGCTTCCAGGCATGCCTCCACATAGTCAAGTTGAATTCGTCATTGGACTCGAGCCTGGTACTGAGCCAGCATGCCGGTGTCCGTACAAGCTCTCCCCTGAAGAGTTGAAGGAGATGAAGAGACAGCTCGATGAGCAAGAGTGTATGGGTCTAATCAGGCCTAGCACTTCTCCTTGGGGCTGTGGTGTCTTATTTGTCAAGAAGAAGGATGGCACGGAGCGCCTTTGCATTGATTACCGGCCATTGAACAAGAAGACAATAAAGAACAAGTATCTGCTCCCCAACATCAATGAATTGTTTGAGCAGCTCAAAGGAGCTAAAGTGTTCTCTAAGCTCGATCTCCGGATGGGTTATCACCAGATCCGCATCCATGAAGAAGATATTCACAAGACTGCATTCAGAACAAGCTACGGCTCATATGAATACACAGTCATGTCTTTTGGCCTCGCTAATGCTCCACCCACCTTCTCGAGAATGATGCACTACATTTTCAACCCCTACACCAACGAATTTGTGCTTATTTATCTGGATGACATCTTGGTATTCTCCAAGAATGAAGAGGATCATGAAAAGCACCTCCGTCTAGTTCTCGACAGACTCCGTGAACATAAGTTCTATGCCAAGTTCTCCAAGTGCGAATTCTGGCTCGATAAGGTCTTATATCTGGGCCATATCATCTCTGCTGACGGTATTGCTGTCAACCCCGAGAAAGTTGAAGCGATTGTCAACTGGGAACCCCCTCAGAACGTCAAGCAACTCCGAAGCTCCCTTGGTCTTGCTAGCTA
This sequence comes from Secale cereale, assembly GCA_902687465.1. Classification (NCBI taxonomy): domain Eukaryota; kingdom Viridiplantae; phylum Streptophyta; class Magnoliopsida; order Poales; family Poaceae; genus Secale; species Secale cereale. The sequence goes on along the minus strand of LR738714.1, from coordinate 50,516,697 downwards.
TTGCAGAAGATTCGTTGAGAACTTCTCCAAGATTGCCAAGCCTCTCTCCAACTTGCTACAGAAGAATGTCAAGTACAACTGGTCTCCGGATTGTGATGTGGCATTCAAAACTATCAAATAAAACCTCATCTCTGCTCTGGTTCTTACTCCTCCAGATGAGTCCAAGCCCTACAAAGTATTATGTGATGCTTCTCTTCAAGGACTTGGTGGTGTGCTAATGCAGGACAAGAAAATTGTGGCATACACCTCTCGTCAATTGAAGCCAAATGAGAAGAACTACCCCACACATGATCTCGAGCTAGCAGCAGTGGTACACGCTTTGATCACGTGGAGACACCTTCTGTTGGGCAGAAAAGTGGACATCTTCACCGATCACAAGAGCTTGAAGTACATCTTTGTGACGCCCCCGATTTGACCGCCCACTAATCATGCACGCAAATGTGTACGACCAAGATCAGGGACTCACTGGAAGATATCACAACACAACTCTAGACACAAATTAAAATAATACAAGCTTTATGTTACAAGCCAGGGTACTCGAGGGCTCGAATACAAAAGCTCGGAAAAACAAGAGTCAGCGGAAGCAACAATATCTGAGTACAGACATAAGTTAAACAAGTTTGCCTTAAGAAGGCTAGCACAAATGTAGCAACGATCGAAAAGGCAAGGCCTCCTGCCTGGGACCTCCTAACAACTCCTTGAAGCCGAACTCCACGTAGAAACATCCTCGGGATCTTCTGGGTCCTGGACTCCACCATCTGGTTGCGTCATCCGAGAAGAAGGGACAAAAGGGGAAAGGGGGAGAAAAGAAACCGTGAGTACTCATCCAAAGTACTCGCAAGCAAGGATCTACACTACATATGCAATGATATAGGTGTAAAGGGGTAATATCTATGGGCTAAACTGCAAAATGCCAGAATAAGAGGGGGGTAGCTAATCCAATCGAAGACTACGCTTCTAGTAACCTCCATCTTGCAGCAGAAGATGAGGGTAGCTGGAAAGAACAAGTGCCAAAGCTTTTGGCAGCCTCCATCTTGCAGCAGTAGAATAGAATAGATGGTAAGTTCACCACGTAACAACGTATAGCATAATCCTACCCGGCGATCCTCCCGCACATCACCTTGTGAGAGAGCAACCACCGAGTCATATCTGGAACTTTTCTGGGTGTGTTTTATTAAGTATCCAGTTCTAGTTGTCACGAGGTCAGAGTACAACTCCGGGTCGTCCTTTTACCGAGGGGCACGGCTATTCGAATAGATTAACTTCCCTGCAGGGGTGCACCACATAACCCAGCATGCTCGATCCCATTTGTCCGGACACACTTTCCAGGGTCATGCCCAGCCTTGGGAGATCAACACGTCGCAGCCCTACCTAAGCACAACAGAGAGGTCAGCACGCCGGTCTAAGTCCTAGGCGCGCAGGGGTCCGGGCCCATCGCCCAACGCACACCTGCATGTTGCGTACGCGGCCGGTGAGCAGACCTAGCAACCTCCATTACTAAGGAAGTTGCGTTACGCGGTCCAACCCGGCGCGCGCCGCTCAGTCGCTGACGTCAAGAAGGCTTTGGCTGATACCACGACGTCGAGTGCCCTTAACTATTCCCACGTAGCCGGTTAGTGCGTATAGGCCAATGGCCAGACTCAGATCAAATATCCAAACTCGTTAAGCGTGTTATTATGAAATCACCACGGACAACGACCAGGGCCAGGCCACCTCTCCACTGGGTGTCTCAACCTGCCCTGTCACTCCGCCACAAAGATCCACTTGGGGGGCCGTCGGGAACTCAGGCCCATCACTACCTGGATGGAGACACCTGTCCTTTCAGCCCCCACATCATATCACTTGCGGGTACTCAATGAGCCGACCCGACTTTAGTCACATCATGTATCATGTAAAGTATGTATATAGTATATACCCGTGATCACCACCCGAGGTGACCACTGCCCGATAGTATAGCATGGCAGACGGACAAGGATGTGGGGCCACTGATGAATACTAGCATCCTATACTAAGCATTATGATAACAGGTAAAAGTATCAACAGTGGTATCAATAATGACAGGCTATGCAGCAGAATAGGAGTTATCGAATCATCAACAATAGCAAATCTAATGCAAGAATAAGAGAGAAGAGAATGGGCGATATCTGGTGATCAAGGGGGGTTGGCTTGCCTAGTTGCTCTGGCAAGAACGAGGGTTCGTCGTCGATGCAGTCGATCACTGTGGCAGCATCAGTCTCACGGTCTACCGGAGAGAAGAGGGGGAAGAACAATAAATACAAAGCATACAGATGCAACAGAGAAGCATGACATGTTAACACGCAGTGCTAGGTTGCTCTAACACGGTGGTACATGGTACCGGCGAAGGGGGACAACACTCAGGAAAGTATCCCTGGTGTTTCGTGTTTTTGGACAGATGAATCGGAGGGGGAAAGTTGCAGGTTCACAATGCTAGGGACGTGTGGCGGACGAACACACCACATATTCGGATTCGTCTCGTCGTTCTGAGCAACTTTCATATATAAAACATTTTCATCCGAGTTACGGTTTATTTTATATTAAATTTCAAAGTTTTATTCAATTTAAGGATTTATCTATATTCCAAATTTAAACAGCAAATAACTTTGCCACATAATGCAGTGCCAGCCACAGTGTATGACGGGTGGGGTCAGGGTCAAAGTCAATAGTTCAATCAGCAGTTGACTAGGTCAACATTGACTAGTCAAACTGGCTGGTGGGACCCAGCTGTCATAGTGACAGGTTAAAATAACAATTCAATTAATTTAACAGATTAAGTGGAGGCCACATGTCATTGACTTATATATTTTTAAACAGGCTTTTAAAGAAAAGGGGTCCACATGTCATTCTCAGTTATTTAACTAAACAATTTTACTAGGTTCTAAGTAGGTGGTTAAGGGGAAGGTTAAACCAGGGGGCCCACATGTCAGTGGGTCAACCCAGTGCTAAAATCAGATGCGTGCATTGAGTACAGAGGACGGCGACGCACACGGAGCCGGCGGCTCCGACGACCAAAAGGGCCAGCTCGGGCGTCAAACGGCCAAGCACGATGCGCCGCGTCGAGCCGTGCCTTCGTGTGGAGCTAGGAGCGGCCAAAACAGCGACGGCGGCGACGGAAGGCGGCGACTACAGCGGAACTAGCTGCAACCGACGCTGCAGGGCATGGGGAGGAGAGGGGAGAGGCCAGGGGGAATGGGAGCTCACAATGAAGCTCGTCCAGCGCTCGACGGGGGTGGAGACGCAGCGCTAGTGGCGGCCGAGGCGGAGGCGCTCGGTGTGGCGACGTTGGAGGAGCGGCGGGGTGGAGGTGGAGGTCCTCGGGCGTGACTGCGCTTGAGGCTGAGCGGAGGCGGGGACGACGCGAGGCGGCTGATACGTCCAAAACGTATCTAGAATTTCTGCTTGCTCCATGCCTCTTTTGGGTGATATTGCTATTTATTTATACACTTCCATACACTTTTGATCATATTTGGACTAACCTATTAACTCAGTGCACCCCAGTGCCAGTTTCTGTTTTCGGCTGTTTTTGTATTTCAGGTTTTCACATTACGAGAACTGCCAGAAAAAATCCAGAAAAATTATATAAAAAATCAGCGTTCCGGAAGCATCCATGCGGCCAAAGTAGGGCCGGAGGGGACCCACAGGGGCTCCAGGCGGCCTGCCCATGCGCCCCCGCCCCCTGGCCGCGCCGGGGGGCGCCTGGGCACCCCTGACCCCCTCTGATGCCCCCCTTTGGCATATATTTACACCGTGTCACGGAAACCCTGATTCCAGACCCCTTTTCTCCAGACGCGATTCCGATCTCCGCCGCCATCGCCATCAAGCTTCGGGGGACCATAATTCCTGCGCCGGCACCCTGCCGGGACGGGAAAGTGCCCCCGGATTCATCTCCATTGACGTTGCTTCCTCCCTCCATGATGCGGGAGTAGTTCCTCCTCGGGGCTGAGGTTCTTACCAGTAGCTATGTGGTCAATTCTCTCTCCCATGATGTGATCTTCGTTGTGATCATAGGCTATGTTAATCTAGGGTGATCCCATGATATTTCCCCTTCCTCTATGTATTGGATTGATGTACTCACTTGTCTTTATCTAGTATAATCCCCGAGACCAAGGTGACAGCGGTCTATTGGACATGGATTAGAACAATATTTTCATGAGTGATTTCCTCTCTTGTGTGTTGATTGAAGATTGAGAGTCTCTTGGTGCTTGTCTTTGACTATCCTTTAGATATGTTGTGGTGATTGTGGGACTCTCTTTGGATGGCCGCGGTGACATTGGGAAATCCTTAGATTGAGAACTACGAACTTTGAGGTGTGCTTTTGTAGCCCTACATAATTCTCGTCCTCTCTTGACCACGGAGGAATGACCTCCGGGTGCGTCTCCATTGCATGTTTTATGGGAAATATCATGTGATTCGATTATGTTAATGTTGTTGGGAGTTGCCTCTAGTGAAAGTATGATCCCTAGGCCTTGTTTCCACCATTGCAATACCATTTGTGCTCACGTTTACCACTTGTTTGCTTGCTGCACTTTTTATTACAGATTTATATTACTTTGTTTTGCCATCCATATCACTTGCCATTTAACATCTCTTCGCCGAAATAGTGCACCTATACATCTAACAAGTGTATTAGGTGTGTTGGGGACACAAGAGACTTCTTGTATCTTAGTTGCAGGGTTGCTTGAGAGAGACCATCTTCAACCTCTACTTCCCTGAGTTCGATAAACCTTAGGTCATCCACTTGAGGGAAATTGTTGCTGTCCTACAAACCTCTGCGCTTGGAGGCCCAACATAGTCTACAAGAGTAGAAGCGTGTGTAGACATCAAGCTATTTCTGGCGCCGTTGCCGGGGAGGTGAGCGCTTGAAGGTATATCTTTAGATCTTGCAATTAAATCTTTTTGTTTCTTGTTTTTATTTCACTAGTTATGCTTATGGACAACCTTGCTATTGGATCGTTGCTTGCGAGAAGACGCCCCACACCTGTGGTGGTTACTCCTCCCCCTACTGAAATTGTGCCCTATAAAATACCAGCTGGTATTATCGATTATGTTTTGGCTGATCGTTATGCAGGAGACAGACATCCCGGTGAACACTTGTTATATCTGTCACAACTATGTTCATTATTTAAGCTTGCAGGTGTATCAAGGGAGTTTGTCATGAGGAAATTATTTGCCTTGTCACTGAAAGGAAAAGCATTGGAATGGTATAGGCTACTAAATGACTCTCACCTGCTGGAGTGGGAAGAGATCCAGCCTCTCTTTTACTCCAAGTTTTATCCTCTTCATGAAGTCCATGAGAATAGGAATTATGTTTATAATTTTTATCCTCATGACGGAGAGAGCATAGCTCAAGCTTGGGGGAGACTGAAAACGTTAATGCTAAAATGTCCTTACCATGGGCTCCCCAAAGATATGATTATTACTAATTTCTATGCGAGGCTTTCTCGACAGGATAAAGATTTGCTCGACGCTTCCTCTATGGGTTCTTTCACAAACAAAAAGATTGATGCTAAATGGGAACTCCTTGAAAGAATTCAACGCAACACTGAAGATTGGGAGATCGACAAAGGTAAAGAGTCAGGTATAATTTATGAGTATGATTGCATTAAGTCCTTTGTTGAAACTACAAGTTTTAATAAGTTTAGTGCTAATTTTGGGTTTGATTCTCAACTCCTTGTTGATTTCCTCAAATCTTTTGCTTCACATATTAATATGCCTAAGGAGGATTGGATCAAGTATCATAAACCTTTTAAAGAGACTTGCAAAGAAAATGAAATTGTTCATGATGATTGCAACATGCATGATCCAATTCCTAAAAATGAAGTTTTATATAAGCATGTTAATTTTTGTGGAGTGGATAGACCTTGTGAAAGGCCTATGATTGAAGAAGAGAAGTGTTGTAAGCAACATAAGCATGAAAGAACAATCACTTGGGTCAGAGATTTAAATGAAATTGCTAGAGAATTATGTGACCTTTATCCTTTTACTTGTGAACTTTGCCGTATAGAGGGTCACTTTAATTTTCAATGCATGAACTTTCAAAACATAACTGTTAACCGGTTGTGTGATAACATGATCACCTCTGATCTTTATGATGAGCTTATGTTATTTTTGATGTGTGAAGAGTTATCAGGAAAGACTTCATGGCTAGATGTTAATGCCATAGGAATAAAAAACACTTTGCAAAATTGCCATCTCTATTGTGTTGTTAATTGCCATGAAAATGATTACATAGGTAAGATTATAAAGGAGGGAACTTTACCAAAGTATAAAAATGTCTCTTATATTTCTGCTAATAAAAAGGAGAGTTTCTCCCAAGTTTCCCCTATTGTTTCTAATGATAAACCAGGATATGTGGAGAAGCTTCATCTCCAACCACTCCCTCCTAAGGTTAAGAAGAAGAAAAAGAAGAGGAGGAGGAAGAGGAGCAAGAAAGAATAAGAATGGGTATCAACCTGGACTGAGCATATTCCTCCCATCAACTTTTATCCTAACGATTGTAAGTTTAAAGAAGAAGGTGAAGTTTATTGCCTTAATTATCATCTTGATGATACGTCTGTAGGTACTATTGAAGATGATTTTGATTATGATATGCATGTTACTTATTGTGATTGGGAAAATGATGATAATGCTACTTATGATCTTGAAAATCTTTTTGGTACCAACTCTGAAAGTGATGATATGGGAAGCTCTAAGCTTGGGGATGATAGGATTGCAAATCCTTTACCCACTAGTGATGTGATAATTGATAACTCTTTTGCTAGGAAGAATAAAGACAACATGTTTACAAATATAGTTGCTAGCAATGATAATGCTCTTCTCTACCATGATGATGTTATAACTCCAACCTATAGTGATTATAAAGGTACCTATGACATAAGGAGAAATTATCCTTATGAAACTTGTCATAATCATGGAGGGCATTACACCCTTGTTGAACACCACCCTCCTACTACACAATTAATCTATAGTGTTCAAGTGGTTTATGATAGTCCTACTCCCACTATTACCAATGAGAAAGATTATGCTTATGTGGAGAGTAAGAGTACCTTTTTGCATGTGGATCATGGTAACAATGCTTTATGTGATGCTTATATTATTGAGTTCATCCATGATGCCACTGAAATTTATAATGAGAGAGGGAGACTTGGTTCTAAATATCTTAATAATAAGAAGTTTCCTCTCTTTATGGTGAATATTTTGAAGTTATGCTTGTTTTGCCTTCCTATGCTAGTTGCTTTGTGCTTTAATGAATTATTCTATTGCAATATTCCTATGCATAGGAAGCATGTTAGGCTTAAATGTATTTGGTATTTGCTTCTTGATGCTCTCTTTTGTTCTTCAACTCTTATTCCTACGAGAGCATCATTAAAGTCTTAAGCCTATCTTTATGGCTATAAAGAAAGAGCTCTAGGGAGACAACCCTTGTTATCCTTGCTTTCGGTTTGTTCTTTCAGTTTTTAGTGGTCTTTATGTTTGTTACTACTGTAGCAACATCATTGTATCTTTATTTTTCAGCTTTGTGCCAAGTTTAGCCTCCGATTGCAAGAAAGTTCAAAAGTTGTGACGTGCTGTCCAGGAAACAGATTCTGTCCTTGGATAGAAAAATTCTTATAAAATCACCAGATCATCCTTTTGGTCGGAATTTTTTCGACAGCGTGCTCTATATAATTGTCTTTCGCGCGTCTGTTCTGGGTTTTTTTATTAGAGTTGCAGAAGTGCCCCGAAAAAATCATTTACTACCTGTTGTTCTGTTTTTCACAGATTCTGTCCTGTTTTGCCTTTCCTTCATTTTGCGAACCTAGAGCTTGCTTTTTCTTTGCAAAAACCTTTTGGCAATCTTGAGAAACAGTAGACCTTCAAGAATATCCTTATTTCCAGCAAGGAACAATTATTTTATTATGGGTACTAACCTCGCTAATCAGATTATGATGAGTTATGTATGAAGGGAGTTTTCAAGTGTGCGAGGGAAGATGATAAAAAGATTCAGGAGTGTCAAACGCTCAAGCTTGGGGATGCCCCCATGCACCCCCAAGAAATATTCAAGGAGACTCAAGCGTCTAAGCTTGGGGATGCCCCCGTGCATCCCCTTCTCCATCAACATTATCAGTTCGTCCTTCGTTCCACTATATTTTAATCACTTCATGTGTTATGTGCTATGCTTGGAGCGTCTTGTTTTAGTTTTCCTTTTAGTTTTCTTTAGCTTTTCATAATGAGTCGGAACTCAGCTTTCTTTATGTGGGAGAGAAACACGCTCCACTTCTACCTAGAACATAACATAGAATTTGCATGTCTATCTTTGCTGTGTGTGTTCTTTGTCTTTTAATAGCTACTATCATGCTTAGCTCTTAACTTTCATGCTTATCTTTTTAAAGAGCTTTTGTTTAGTTGGTTGCTTGAACTCTCTTTAGTTATCATGCTTATCTTATTAAGAGAGTTTGCTTCCGTTGCATTGGTTGATATGTCTATGATAAAGATGCTACGTGCATAATGGCGCTTAGTAGTTCATGTTTTCTTATGGTTAGTCTCAAATAGCTGGGGGATTCCCAATGTGTTATTGGAGTACCAACATGATTTGTTTGCCTATGATGTGGTATGGTTTAGTAATATCTTCCTTCGAGAATTTACTTTGATTGACTTGGCGTATGCTCACGCATATTTAAGACTGTAAAGAAAGTCTGTCAAGCCTTGATGATCTTTTGTTTCTGAGTAGCGATATAACTTCCATGCCTGATTCAATGTTGCTTTGTCGCTCTGCATGATTATGACCGTCATTGCTCTCTTAGTTGGTCGCTCCCAGTCTTTTGCTAACCTTCGCCTGTACTAAGCGGACTGACTGCTTGTGCATCCACATCCTTTTAATCCGGTTATGCCATATGAGTCCACCATATCTTCCTACATGGTATTTACCTGCCATTCCTAACGGAGACTTGCATGTACCATCTCGAAATTATTCAAAGAAAAAGCATTCCTATTTTGTGCCTCTGTTTTAAGTTCATGAGGAAGTAGTAGTTAATTCATGATCTTTTTAAGTTGGACAAGCTTCACCCCGGGATTGCATGTATAATGTGCAAACCCATAATACGAGAAGGAACTGGCATTGAGTGCGCCCGGCTCAAAAAGATAATATAACAAACAAACCCTCCTTCACGCTTTGTTCATGAGAAATCAGAAAACTTTGGCAGTGATAAACAAAGGAGATTAAGAGGATGTGATCGTCCTCATTCGGGAGCCGTTCCTCGAAACTTGTCCATCTCAAGAAGTGATTGAGTTGTCTGCTAGCATTCGTTGAAGAAACATGCATGATCTAAAAAAAATTATTACCTCTGTTAAAAACCAAGAGCTCTGGTACATGTTTTGTCTTTGTTTCCGACTACGGGTTTTCAACCTTGCCAACAAAAGCCACGGTTCGAGAGTCTCCACCTTCTTTTAAAAGCACCAACTACTGAGAGCATGATTGTCATTCTGAGTGTAATGTGCATTGTCCCAAAGTAGCATTGTCTTTTGCATGATTGTGATATCGTTTATTTTGAAATCATTGTATCTAGTCATCACTTAAACCTTGGAGGTGCCCCTGCATTTATGTTTTGCTTCACTAAAGGGGGCAAGCTAGATATCACTTTATCATATTTGCACATCATGTTCATTACAAATCTATTTGATGTTTCAATATCATATTGTAAAACTTTCAGTTCTTTGTGATTTTCTCATGAGGCAACTTAATTACTATAGATTCATTGTCTCAGTAAGCTTTTGTCATATGACTATGAAAAATTCCTATATGGTTAATAGCATGTCACCACAGAAATTATTCTTGTTATCATTTACCTACTCGAGGACGAGCAGGAATTAAGCTTGGGGATGTTGATACGTCCAAAACGTATCTATAATTTCTGCTTGCTCCATGCCTCTTTTGGGTGATATTGCTATGTTATTTATACACTTCCATACACTTTTGATCATATTTGGACTAACCTATTAACTCAGTGCACCCCAGTGCTAGTTTCTGTTTTCGGTTGTTTTTGTATTTCAGGTTTTCACATTACGAGAACTGCCAGAAAAAATCCAGAAAAATTATATAAAAAATCAGCATTCCGGAAGCTTCCATGCGGCCAAAGTAGGGCCGGAGGGGACCCACAGGGGCTCCAGGCGGCCTGCCCACCCCCCCCCCTGGCCGCGCCGGGGGGGGCGCCTGGGCACCCCTGACCCCCTCTGATGCCCCCCTTTGGCATATATTTACACCGTGTCGCGGAAACCCTGATTCCAGACCCCTTTTCTCCAGACGCGATTCCGATCTCCGCCGCCATCGCCATCAAGCTTCGGGGGACCATAATTCCTGCGCCGGCACCCTGCCGGGACGGGAAAGTGCCCCCGGATTCATCTCCATCGACGTTGCTTCCTCCCTCCATGATGCGGGAGTAGTTCCTCCTCGGGGCTGAGGTTCTTACCAGTAGCTATGTGGTCAATTCTCTCTCCCATGATGTGATCTTCGTTGTGATCATAGGCTATGTTAATCTAGGGTGATCCCATGATATTTCCCCTTCCTCTATGTATTGGATTGATGTACTCACTTGTCTTTATCTAGTATAATCCCCGAGACCAAGGTGACAGCAGTCTATTGGACATGGATTAGAACAATATTTTCATGAGTGATTTCCTCTCTTGTGTGTTGATTGAAGATTGAGAGTCTCTTGGTGCTTGTCTTTGACTATCCTTTAGATATGTTGTGGTGATTGTGGGATTCTCTTTGGATGGCCGCGGTGACATTGGGAAATACTTAGATTGAGAACTACGAACTTTGAGGTGTGCTTTTGTAGCCCTACATAATTCTCGTCCTCTCTTGACCACGGAGGAATGACCTCCGGGTGCGTCTCCATTGCATGTTTCATGGGAAATATCATGTGATTCGATTATGTTAATGTTGTTGGGAGTTGCCTCTAGTGAAAGTATGATCCCTAGGCCTTGTTTCCACCATTGCAATACCATTTGTGCTCACGTTTACCACTTGTTTTCTTGCTGCACTTTTTATTACAGATTTATATTACTTTGTTTTGCCATCCATATCACTTGCCATTTAACATCTCTTCGCCGAACTAGTGCACCTATACATCTAACAAGTGTATTAGGTGTGTTGGGGACACAAGAGACTTCTTGTATCTTAGTTGCAGGGTTGCTTGAGAGAGACCATCTTCAACCTCTACTTCCCTGAGTTCGATAAACCTTAGGTCATCCACTTGAGGGAAATTGTTGCTGTCCTACAAACCTCTGCGCTTGGAGGCCCAACATAGTCTACAAGAGTAGAAGCGTGTGTAGACATCAGCGGCGGCCTGGTGGAGATGAAGCTGCGGGCGCACGGGGGCCTCCGTCGACGGCGGTTCAGGCGCGGCGTCAGGGAAGGCCGGTACCGACGGGCGGCGCGGGGCAAGTAGTGATGGGAGGCGCTGGCCAGCGCTGGCGCGTGACAGGCGGGGTCGACGCGATGGGCGACGCTCGGCGCAGCGCTCGGCACCGGCGATGGCGTCCTTCGGGCACGGGCGCGAGTGGCCTCGTGGGTGACGGTGCGGGGAGGGAACGAGGGAGAGTGGGGGGATTCGTGCGGGAGACAGGGGTGAGGCCTAGGGTTAGGCAGCTGGTGGGGGCGGCTGGGCTGCCTCGGCCCATTGTGGCGTAAAGCCCAGGGGGAAGGCAGGGGGTTATGGGAGGTGCGGTTGGGCCGGCCTAGCGGTCCAAAGGCCAGCTGGGCCACGGCCAAGCAGGGGAGGTCTTCAATTTTATTTTTCTTGTTTTTTTTGTTTCTCTTTAACTTTTTATGTTTTCTATTTTATTTAGTTTAGGGCATTTCAACCAATTGCAAAAATGTTGGTTCACCACCAATATTATCCAATAAATATTTGCCACATGATGAACATTTTAGTTTTGACATTTGAAAACTTTTCATTTTGACTTTGTTTTAAATTTTGAATTTGAACCGGTTTCGAACCGAAGCGAGTTTAGTAACAATAATCGTGGTGACGTGGCATCATTAGCAGATGTTTACTGTAGCTTGATTACCCAGCGTCACAATTCTCCTCCACTACAAGAAATCTCGTCCCGAGATTTAAGCGGTGGAGTAAGGGGGGAAGTGCTGGTAGCGAAAAGCTAACGAGTCTTCTCGGTCTTGGTTGCCCTTTCAAAGAGGTTGATCGTTTTTCGTTGATGTCTTCATTTCTCTGCTTCAAGTCATCATGATCAAGTTGTCATCCTTTCTTCGGGATCTCCATCGTCCTACGAACGCGACCAGGGGGAAAAACCCCGGAAGAACGCATCTCCACAAAGCTGGGTATCTGACGGTGAACTCAATGGGAAATACACGAGGTACCCCACGAGTTGTATTTCAGTGAATTCGTTGAGTGCAATAAACGATGGTACCAAAGTTTCAAAATGGGTAGGCAATCATTTGATGCCTAGACAGAAGCTGGAATGGGGGCTTGAACAACGTGAATAACATGGTGTTTGATTCCAGGATGAATAATGGTATAGAATTTAGCTCGTGAATCACATACGAAGCCAGGTGCAAAGGATACATTAGAATCCATGTTGTAAAGAAGAGTCGGGTTTCGATCCAGTGGACCTATGGGTTATGGGCCCACTATGTGGGTTAAAAATAGGAAGGATGGTGACATCTTGCACATCCGCGACAAGGAGGCATGTCAGTGGATAGCTTGTCAGCTATGCCGACAACAATGTCGGTGCCAAGGACGAGGAACGTAGAGAACCATTTTCTCGCTTGTTTAAACAAGGCGGACCAATAGGCAAAGTTTTTTTCCATCGGAATGTTATGAACAATAGTAACAGGTTCTTACTGACGGAGTTATACACCAAGGTGTTTACATAAGCAGAAAATTATTACTGCTTAGATTATATGTAGATCAAAGAAAAGGTTAAACAAACAAATGAAAGGAAAATTGTGATTACCCACAATTATTAGGAGTATATTCATCCCATGGACAAGAAGAACATGGCATACAGGGTAGGAGAGCAAGTACCCAATCATTTAGATAAAGAGGCAAGGATTAATCAAGATGTTACCCATACAATGGTGTTTAGATAACTGACCAAGAAACATTTAGCATCACGCCTCCAATGTTCTTGTTGATGAGCGGGGTATCATAGTCATGCTTCGAGGTAGCAATGATATGGTGTTTCAATCAAGGGCCAGACTTTGGATACACAGATGATCCATCAGAAGCAACTTATAGAATAAGTCTTACAATTTTCTCCTGGAAGAATGGTTATCATTGCAAAAGAAATAATAATGATAGGTCCTCCAGCCAAGGTTGCTAGGCATGACATCATATTACCGAGTCATCAAAGGACCAATATTATAACTCCTGGAAAGTTGTCCCAACCATCATATCTGACCGAGATTCAGATCTAATTGGTGTCATGATACCTCAGATTCAGGATGTTTGAGAAGAAAAGGTGCAACACAGATCGTCAAAATGACATTGCAAGATTCTCGGGAAATGAACTATGGGAGTGGGTTCCCAAAACAATAGTTCATCATTAAACCAAGGAGAGGATGAGGAAGTGGCTGATGGACTCAGCGAGAATTCATCGAGAATTCCAACGGATGGATTTCCAAAATAATGTGAACAAGAAGATGACACTTGTCAAATCAAATGATATAATGTTGTATGCTCGAGGAAAACATACACCATTAATCATTAGTTGAAAGGTGTGCCCGAAATATGACCTTAGGCAGCAAGATCAATGTTAGAGTGACGATTCAATAACCAACAATCTAAGAACGAACTGTCGATCGTTAACTTCAAAGCAATAGGGTTGCTAGAAGTACATAACTCAAGTAGCATCGTTAGCATATTGGTATCTTGGTTAAAAACAACACGGGGACCATGGAAGAATGGTGATGGTGAGAAGTATCTTCATACCGAGAATTTGTAAGAGGTGGGGCAATCCCCACAACATTCTCGACATACAAGAGAGGAATACTTCAAGGCAGAACACAACACTAGCTGGAGAGCAAGTTCTACTCATAATGTGGGCAAGTTCGCGATGAGAGGAAGTCAAGGGTGTTGTCGATGATAATAAAAAATCATCGAGGGCAAGGAGGGTATTTCTCATCATGAACATAGTTGACATCTTGGAAGAATTCAAAGTGTTGAAGGTGATCCGACACATTTGCCGGGAGGTTTCAAGAGGATGCAATCAAACAACAATGGCAACAAGCAAGGGAATGACGAAGTGGCAAGTTATAGGATCAATATATAAGATGCTAGCTCGGAACCAAAGTTGCCTTTCAAGACAAGCAACATGATGTTGAAAGCTCGAGGTAAGTCAGGCTCACACACTGAAGAATTCGTGCACCAGAGAAGAACGAGGTAGCACAGTCAAAGGTAGCAAGACCAGGATACAGCCGATAGTCCAGGAATGACCAGATTGAGTTCAGAATTTCCCAGTAAAATACTAGGGGTATTTGATTTGTAGTGCGGGGTAATTTCACTAGTCGGTGTCCTCGGTTGACAACAACCCAGAACCCGTAGAGTGATTACGACAAGGAAAGACATTACTTCAGCAAAGTTAGTAAGATGTGGTGCAATGGCAAGGCATCTTCGAGATACCAGGGGGTGATACTCGAAGGTAGAACATGATAGAAGTAGAACCGGGTCATTGACCTATGATAGTAGATACTTCAACCTTGCCAAAAATAGACGAGGCACTGGAATGAATTCCCCTCAGATATATTAGATCAGGACAGCATGGTCGGAACCATAATTGTAAGGAATCAATTCAAGAATACCGAAAGAATCATACAGCTGGATAATCATTTTGCAAGAAGCTCCCGAGACGGTCTACATCAATTTCATGGGCATGAACACAAAGTTCAAGGTCGACTCCCACTTCTTTAATGCATAGCATTTAATTAAACCTCTCGCTTTGATAAAGCTGTAGTGTTGGAATTTTATCTGGTAGAACACCGGAAGGGTATGACTTGTGAAAACCTTTGGGTTCTCACGAATTAGGGGAAGGCATAGGTTCAACCCATCGGGCATCTTAGTACATATACCACAAGTTTCAAAAGTAAATACTCAAGCTCGAAAGCAGAGTATGGTTGGCCAAGCAGAGGATATAATTTACCAAAGGAATTATGTATCAGGGGAAGAACTCACAAGGTGATTGAATATGAAGGACACTGTCGGATAACAATCCAACAATGGATCGGGCGATCCACAACGGAGCTGATGTGAGTATCGATACTCACTCAGAGGAAGAAAGAATGCAGAGGCATCAGATTCAAGAATCACCTGATTAGTCTGATGCTTAAATAGAAAGAAATTATGGTTTCCAAAATGAAGGATCAGAAGCAGATGCTCTGATCAAGGATGGATAAGTTGAAAACACTTAGTCGGACAATCAATAAATGTTTGAATTGCCGAGAACCAACTCATGTCCGGAATGACGTCTGAGCCGGAAAGATACTTTTCAAACGGATAACCTGATGACTGCGTGCATACGCACACATTGTATCAATAGGCTCAAAATGTCTAAGACAAGGGATGTTAACGAAGACTACTAGTCATATGGAATTAACCATAATGCAAGCAGGCAAGAATTTCAAGAGTAACAGGCTGCAGAGGATCTTTGAAAGATCGAAAACTGTTCCGAAGAATATTGTGAGACACATGAACAGTTGAGAAGAACGGATCCTCGATAAATGTGAGGAAATAACCGTAAGGGTTTTTATGCGAAATAAAACTAGTAAACTCAAAGGATTGTCGGGACAACGGAGAATCTTTCGAGGCATCTTGTAACAACAAGAGCGACGAGGAATGATCATGAGAATGACAAGGGCATGCAGATATCCATAGGGATATATTGGTAGTAGTGAATTGCAAAGGCGATGAGCACAAGGGTCTCGGGAAAATATCGAGGGATGCCCTCAGAATCTTCTGACGAAGTAGTTGATCTTCCGAAATGAGGGCTCTCCGGGAGAAATAGTTACGAGAACCTAGAGTCAGAGTTAGCAAAATCTTTTAACATGAATAGAAGAGAGATCAGAGTCCCAGAGCATAGAAAAGGAATAAAAGATCCTAATACCATCCATTGGTGATGTGGGCCCGTAAGCCACACAACAAGTTAGTAAATTTGGTTTTCAAAGACTAGACTCAACCTCGTACAAGGAGTTGGAAAGGGGGATTCCTACATGCAGTCGGCTCTGATACCAACTTGTGACGCCCCCGATTTGACCGTACACTAATCATGCACGCAAATGTGTACGACCAAGATCAGGGACTCACTGGAAGATATCACAACACAACTCTAGACACAAATTAAAATAATACAAGCTTAATATTACAAGCCAGGGGCCTCGAGGGCTCGAATACAAAATCTCGGAAACACAAGAGTCAGCGGAAGCAACAATATCTGAGTACAAACATAAGTTAAACAAGTTTGCCTTAAGAAGGCTAGCACAAATGTAGCAACGATCGAAAAGGCAAGGCCTCCTGCCTGGGACCTCCTAACAACTCCTCGAAGCCGAACTCCACGTAGAAACATCCTCGGGATCTTCTGGGTCCTGGACTCCACCATCTGGTTGCGTCATCCGAGAAGAAGGGGCACAAGGGGAAAGGGGGAGAAAAGCAACCGTGAGTACTCATCCAAAGTACTCGCAAGCAAGGATCTACACTACATATGCAATGATATAGGTGTAAAGGGGTAATATCTATGGGCTAAACTGCAAAATGCCAGAATAAGAGGGGGATAGCTAATACAATCGAAGACTACGCTTCTAGTAACCTCCATCTTGCAGCAAAAGATGAGGGTAGCTGGAAAGTAACAAGCGCCAAAGCTTCTGGCAGCCTCCGTCTTGCAGCAGTAGAATAGAATAGATGGTAAGTTCACCAAGTAACAACGTATAGCATAATCCTACCCGGCGATCCTCCCACACATCACCTTGTGAGAGAGCAACCACCGAGTCATATCTGGAACTTGTCTGGGTGTGTTTTATTAAGTATCCAGTTCTAGTTGTCATGAGGTCAGAGTACAACTCCGGGTCGTCCTTTTACCGAGGGACACGGCTATTCGAATAGATTAACTTCCCTGCAGGGGTGCACCACATAACCCAGCACGCTCGATCCCATTTGTTCGGACACACTTTCCAGGGTCATGCCCGGCCTCGTTAGATCAACACGTCGCAGCCCTACCTAAGCACAACAGAGAGGTCAGCACGCCGGTCTAAGTCCTAGGCACGCAGGGGTCCGGGCCCATCGCCCAACGCACACTTGCATGTTGCGTACGCGGCCGGTGAGCATACCTAGCAACCTCCATTACTAAGGAAGTTGTGTTACGCGGTCCAACCCGGCGCGCGCCGCTCAGTCGCTGACGTTAAGAAGGCTTCGGTTGATACCACGACGTCGAGTGCCCATAACTATTCCCAAGTAGCTGGTTAGTGCGTATAGGCCAATGGCCAGACTCAGATCAAATATCCAAACTCGTTAAGCGTGTTATTATGAAATCACCACGGACAATGACCCGAGCCAGGCCACCTCTCCACTGGGTGTCTCAACCTGCCCTGTCGCTCCGCCACAAAGATCCACTTGGGGGGCGGTCGGGAGAACTCAGGCCCATCACTACCTGGATGGAGCCACCTATCCTTTCAGCTCCCACATCGAATCACTTGCGGGTACTCAATGAGCCGACCCGAGTTTAGTCACATCATGTATCATGTAAAGTATGTATATAGTATATACCCGTGATCACCACCCGAGGTGACCACGGCCCGATAGTATAGCATGGCAGACGAACAAGGATGTGGGGCCACTGATGGAATACTAGCATCCTATACTAAGCATTAGGATAACAGGTAAAGGTATCAACAGTGGTATCTATAATGACAGGCTATGCAGCAGAATAGGAGTTATCGAATCATCAACAATAGCAAATCTAATGCAAGAATAAGAGAGAAGAGAATGGGCGATATCTGGTGATCAAGGGGGGTTGGCTTGCCTGGTTGCTCTGGCAAGAACGAGGGTTCGTCGTCGATGCAGTCGATCACCGTGGCAGCATCAGTCTCACGGTCTACCGGAGAGAAGAGGGGGAAGAACAATAAATACAAAGCATACAGATGCAACAGAGAAGCATGACATGTTAACACGCAGTGCTAGGTTGCTCTAACGCGATGGTACACGGTACCGGCGAAGGGGGATAACACTCGGGAAAGTATCCCTGGTGTCAGGGATATACCCCGCGGTATGAACTGGCCGGAATTATAACCCGGCCGGACTTGGCATTCTATTTAAGGTGGTTTACACTTGGCAAAATATTGGTGACCCGGCATACGGATCATGGATGACAAGGCCCAAGGCCCAGAAGGCCGGTTCATATTAGTAGTGGGCCGGTTTATGAATAAAGCGCAAGGAATATTCTCCATAAAGGAAGCAAGACTAGGACTCCTTGTAATAGATCAATCCTAGTCCTACTAGGACTAGTCATGTAAAGCCTCCCCTTCAACATATATAAGGAGGGGCAGGGCTCCCCAAAGAGGACAAGTTACCACAAGTTAGAAGACAAGAGACAAGTTTTAGAGGAGAGGTTTAGACAAGTTTCTAGGGTTAGACACCAAGAGCCGGTTTACCGGCGACACCATGAGGATCAATGAGACCTAGCCTCAAACAGCACGTAGGGTTATTACCGGATGATGTTTCCCGGGGCCCGAAGCTGTCTAAATCCGTGTCTTGCATCGCGTCTCTCGATTCCGCTCAACCCCTTCAAGCTACCACATAGATGCGCGCCTCAACAGTAAGTCCGTTGATCCGGACATCTGACGTGTTATTTCCACGACAGTTGGCGCCCACCGTGGGGCCTGCGCACGGTGGTGTTGAGTTCTTGAAGGGATCTCTCCTAGGGATCGAGGGGCTCACAATTTTTTCAGATAAAGAAGAGCCTGAGCTGCGTCGGTTCGCACTGTCACATGTAACCAGGCGATCCGTCATGGCCGGATCACTTTCCGCTGCCCCGCCGCAAAAAGCTAAGGGAGACGCCGAGACCGTCACCTGAAGCCGGATCGTACAAGGAATCCACCAGGAAGTTAAGAAAAGAAAAGTTACTACAGGGACTTAGCACGTGATGACGTGAATATCAAAGAAAAAGGGATCCAGAGAAACAGAGTATTGGACTCCAGATCGAGTCGGACTCGGACTCATCAAACCGTGGTTCGCCGCCTGGTCAGCCTTGACCCGCCGTATGGGTACCCCGTACCGTCTCCGCCTCGGAATCGCCAAGCCACACACGCTCCGCATCGCCCACGGATCCTTCTGCTTTTCGCCCGGCGTTACCAATCTTCGCCCTGGTCTCGACGTGAAGCCGGCCAGTCCGAGGGCGCCCTGCTTCGTGGCCGTCTTGGCCGAGGACTTGAGTTGCCGTCTCCGCCTTCACCTCCGCTCCTCCTGCTCGTCCCGCGCACCCCCTCCCGCGACCTCCGCGGCTTCCGCGCCGTCTGCGCCTCCTGGCGCGCCGCCACGGCAACCTTCACCGAAGCCGGCGGCCGCCCGCGCCCAGACCACACCTGCACCGCCCCGTGCCATCTCCGCTTCGAGCCCGACAGGGTGCGCGCGCTCTGCATCGCTCGCAGGTCCCTCGGCTCGAGACCCGTCGCCACCCGGCCTACGCCCGCACCCGCACCCATACATCGCCTGCGCGACTTCACTACCGGGCCTCGCCTCCAAACCGTGGTTCGTCGTCAAACCGTCCACTTGCCGAGCTGCGGGCCACCATTGTTGCCTCCGAGTGGCCTCGCCGCGCCTCCGCTATGGCCAGCCCTGAGCCGTTGCCGCCCTTGCCGCGTCCGAGCTCTCACCATGCCTCGCCCTGGGCCGCCTTCGCGGCCTGCTCCTCCGTGGCCTCACCTACACCGGCGCTCCTCGAGCCGGCCCTGCCTCGCGGATATCCCCACGCTGCCCCGAGCCACTCAACCTCAATCCGCATCGTCAGGAGCCACAGCCGTTCTATTCCGAGCCGCCGCCAAACAGTCACCCTCCCCTGTGCTTGTCCCTGGCTGCAGCGCCGCCTCGCCTCGGTTCGCTGCTCCCGTCGGAGTCCGTCTCTAAGCCACCAGTCGTCTCAGCTTGTCTTGAGCGTCGGCTATCTCCGCCGCTTTGGCCGCTTCAACACTGCAGCGCCTGCAAGCTGTTCCCGCGGCCTCGAGTAGCCAACCAGCCTCACTCATCTGCCATGGTCAGGTCCCGAGCTGGTTCTCACCCAATAAAGCGGCCGTCAGTTGCCGAGCCGGCCGTCCCGCACCATTGCAGAGCCACCCCCCGTCCAAAGGAGGATTCGCCTCTGCTGTACCCATGGAAACTCAGCGTCTCTCTGCTATGAATCAAGCTCTCTCAAAGATCCACGCATAACAGTATATGCTCTGGTCAACACGATGGCGCTACCCTGTAAGGCAAGTTGGAATTTGTCCAGGGAGTTCACAATATTAATGAGTTTTCAAATGCCGTAGCTGGTGTGCCCGGCGGTTAAAGAGTTCAGAGAAGATTTCCAACTAAGCCCTATGCATTGATCTACTAGCTGCAAGTTGTTGCTGTTGTTTTCTACATATTCGTGGCCGCTACTACTCCTGAGAAAAATTGCAGCAGCACATGTCTGGACAATTGCTACGCTCTACGTGGAGGAGATACATTCTGTCTACTCAAGCCCTGAGTAAATTAAAGGAAAAGAGGAGACCTCCCATTGCAGTTCCATCGACTGGAATAAAACAAAAAATAAGGTGTGCGCAAGTCACCGCCCGTACGGCTTAATCTGCTGTACGGATTGTGGATTAATTTTCTTGGGACAACAGTCTGTGTTAATTGGAGGAAGCACACATATGTGGGGTCAATTGCGTGCTAATGGCCGCACCAACATGTGTCCGGATTAAACAAATCAAGTGCTACTAGTACAAACCGGATCCTGGAAACAAGCAACTAGTATTAGTACGTGGAGATGTTAGTATGATTGATTTGTTTTTTATCAAAAGAAGAAAAGAAGACCTCAGCTTAGAAGAAGACACGGAGCCAACAGGTCCAGTCGTGGCTCGAACGTGGACGTTTCCGCGGAATCAGGCTCCACCGTTGACTCGCCACTGCCTCTGCCGCAAGCTGCTCACGGCGCTTGCCGTGCTCTCAATGGGCAATTAGCACATTATTTCATTGACGATTATTCGCGGTGCTAAATACGGATCATCCGTCATCTGAACGAACCCAGGTGCTATTTACCTTATTTATTTTTAAATATGTATTATTTCATCCGACACAATTACTTTCGCATGTAATATTTTTTACACAGGGTGACTATTAAAAGAGGTAGCCGGTCACCGTCAAGGTATGTCACGGCTTCAGGAGCAGGCGTGTTGCAGTTTACATCAATGCGCCGGCCGGCTCGTCTGCCCGCGCCCGCGCGCGCTGGCTTCCGACACCATGACCGACTCTCTTGCCAATGGACGAGCGCACGCCGCTGTTTTTACGGTCCGGTCTACATTAAGCACACCGATGTCTGTGCCTGCGATTAACTCGCCCGCACACGCCGGCTTCCAAGGCCACGACCGACTCATCTGTTATACGGGCGAATCAGGTGATATCTTTCCTATTCATATTTAATACATACTAATTCATCCGAGCAAAAATACCTCGCCCTGCTGTTTTTTATATGCAGAAAAATTATTCATTATAAGATGGTATTATACCACTGAGGTAGAGGCACGCCAAACATTGTTTAATACAAGTGGTCGTCGTTATTCCACGGATTTAAGCGCCGGTTTACAACTACGGCCGGTTCACGCATCCGCACCGGTTTACAACACGAAGGACAACTTGCTTATCACCGCCGGTTTACAACCCTATGGCCGATTCATCTGTTTGAGCCGCCTCTGATACTGCGGTCATTTTGCTGTCCAACCTGTGATCCGATCTATTCAACATACCGGTTCAAATACACTCAGGTGATATCCATCTACAATATTATTTCTCTTATTATATATTACTTTTTAAAGAAAACAAGATGCTTTGATCAGTCTATCTGGTTGTGCAGGGCATATGCACAAAGGAGCAATGAAACTCTCAAGAACATGAGATCATATCCGGTTCAAGGAGAGAAGGCTTCGCAATTTACCCAACGGTTCAGGAGGAACCCTGGAGACCCTCTGAAAAGTTGGATAAATCCACGTTCAGTGATTGGTTTACATTGACCCACCGGTTCAGGAGGAACCCTGGAGGCCCTCTGGGAGTTGGTATCATCCGCTCCCAGTGATCGGATTAAGTTTCATAATTCTTGCAACCCTCTGAAAAGTTGGACAAGTCCACGTTCAGTGATTGGTTTAGATTGACCCACCGGTTCAGGAGGAACCCTGGAGGCCCCCTGGGAGTGTCGGTCAATCCGCGTCCCAGTGATCGGAATAATTTTTTCTTTTCGACCCTCTAAAAAGTTGGATAGTACCACATTCAGTGATTGGTTTAGATTGACCCACCGGTTCAGGAGGAACCCTGGAGGCCCCCTGGGAGTGTCGGCCAATCCGCGTC
Organism: Secale cereale; assembly: GCA_902687465.1. Classification (NCBI taxonomy): domain Eukaryota; kingdom Viridiplantae; phylum Streptophyta; class Magnoliopsida; order Poales; family Poaceae; genus Secale; species Secale cereale. Next base: position 50,494,126 of record LR738714.1, on the reverse strand, counting down.
CCAGTGATCGGAATAATAGATACGATTCTTTCGGCCCTCTGAACAGTTGATACGCTCACGTTCAGTGATTGGCTAGGCCCCTTGGGACAGATGGTTTGCTCACGTTCCATTGATCGGATCGGGTTTTATTTACAAATTCTTTCGGCCCTCTGAACAGTTGATACGCTCACGTTCAGTGATTGGCTAGGCCCCTTGGGACAGATGGTTTGCCCACGTTCCATTGATCGGATCGGTTTTTATTTGCGGTTCTATCGGCCCTCTGAACAGTTGATACGCTCACGTTCAGTGATTGGCTAGGCCCCTTGGGACAGTTGGTTTGCCCACGTCCCATTGATTGGCTGAACCTTGCTTTGAGCCTGGCAGCTCTTTGAAAAAGCCTCGACTACATGGTCTTATTTGCAAGAATTGCATGTTTTTTGGTGTTTTTGTGTTCTATAACCTTTTAAACCGGAGTGGAACAGCTACACAAGTTGACCACATATCTATAAAGTGAAAGGTCTGGGTCATGAATACCAGCATGAGTCAACCGGCGTTCATTAAAACCCGGATCATCTATCAGGCAACAAGCCACAAATTTCGGAACAAAGTTTTCAGAACAAGATAAACCGGTGTCTGTTATCAAAACCCGGGTTTGTTATTGGATCCATGAAGATCTTCATCAAGAAATTTTAAGGTTCTACCGGATTAAGAATATCAAGCATACTTGATCGCAGGTATGAAGTATCTTGTTTTTAAATACATATTGGCAGTACATGATCAGGTATAATGATCGGTGTTTATTAAACCGGCCTGGTTTTGACTATAAGTCGCCAGTATGAGACAAAATAATGACCGGTGTTTATTAACCCGGCCCGATTGTGATCAAACATCATTGGAACCGGTCTTCAAACCGGATTGAATTCTTCAAATAGCCAACATGGCTGGATTCTTATTATGCTTATAAATATTATGATTGAGGTTTTCAAAGTCGCTTTAAGCGCAATGAATATTATTTCAACGATGGAAGTGATTTATTCTACAAAGGAAAAGTCCCGAGTCGATGCAGGCTTACAACCCGGCACTTGGGGGCTACGTTATTCAGATTGAGATTACATCAAATACACAAGTCTCAAGCACACAAGCAAGTTGTCTACTTGACACTTGGGGGCTAATGGGCAGTTGAAGCAGTAAACAGCAGCAATTCAAAGACAAAAGTCTCAAGCACACAAGCAAGTTGTCTACTTGACACTTGGGGGCTATATGTTGTTATTCAAGTTTACATGATCATATTTTCAAAGTCCCTGCTCATTATTACATAATGACCCGGCACTTGGGGGCTACATAACATGGAATATTCAGTTTCATAGTGATTGGGATGAACAATCCGGATTTCTTCAAGATTATACAAGGCTATTTTCAATGAAGTATATACAAAGTCCCTGCTCATTATTACATAATGACCCGGCACTTGGGGGCTATAGGTAATATGCATATAAAGGAGGAACATCTTCAAATTTTCAGTTCTGGCAAATCAGATTAATTGTATGACCCGGCAAATTTGGCAATCATAAACCGGCAAGCTTTATATCTTCAAGCCGGCTGGATATCAATTGAATATTTCAAAGACCAATATTTTTGTCAAGTCAGAACATTGGAAGGCCAATTCAAATGGATTCTTTATTTACAATATTTCTTATGCAAGCAAGTTGATTATGAAGTTGGTCTGTTGACCCGGATTTTCTAGAAGAAGGAAGGACAAGGACTTAAAGATGATCAGGTGCCGGTTTACAAGAATTCTTAACCCGGAGCACAACCTATCAGATTCGCTATTGTGTTATTTTGGAGCATAAAGTTTACCATGGACATATCCAAGCTAAACTTGGGGGCTAATGTCGGGGATATACCCCGCGGTATGAACCGGCCGGAATTATAACCCGGCCGGACTTGGCATTCTATTTAAGGTGGTTTACACTTGGCAAAATATTGGTGACCCGGCATACGGATCATGGATGACAAGGCCCAAGGCCCAGAAGGCCGGTTCATATTAGTAGTGGGCCGGTTTATGAATAAAGCGCAAGGAATATTCTCCATAAAGGAAGCAAGACTAGGACTCCTTGTAATAGATCAATCCTAGTCCTACTAGGACTAGTCATGTAAAGCCTCCCCTTCAACATATATAAGGAGGGGCAGGGCTCCCCAAAGAGGACAAGTTACCACAAGTTAGAAGACAAGAGACAAGTTTTAGAAGAGAGGTTTAGACAAGTTTCTAGGGTTAGACACCAAGAGCCGGTTTACCGGCGACACCATGAGGATCAATGAGACCTAACCTCAAACAGCACGTAGGGTTATTACCGGATGATGTTTCCCGGGGCCCGAAGCTGTCTAAATCCGTGTCTTGCATCGCGTCTCTCGATTCCGCTCAACCCCTTCAAGCTACCACATAGATGCGCGCCTCAACACTAAGTCCGTTGATCCGGACATCTGACGTGTTATTTCCACGACACCTGGTGTTTCGTGTTTTTGGACAAATGAATCAGAGGGGGAAAGTTGCAGGTTCACTATGCTAGGGACGTGTGGCGGACGAACGGACCACGTATTCGGATTCGTCTCGTCGTTCTGAGCAACTTTCATATATAAAACATTTTCATCCGAGTTACGGTTTATTTTATATTAAATTTCAAAGTTTTATTCAATTTAAGGATTTATCTATATTCCAAATTTAAAAAGCAAATAACTTTGCCACATAATGCAATGCCAGCCACAGTGTATGACGGGTGGGGTCTGGGTCAAAGTCAATAGTCCAATCAGCAGTTGACTAGGTCAACATTGACTAGTCAAACTGGCTGGTGGGACCCAGCTGTCATAGTGACAGGTTAAAATAACAATTCAATTAATTTAACAGATTAAGTGGGGGCCACATGTCATGGACTTAGATATTTTTAAACAGGCTTTTAAAGAAAAGGGGTCCACATGTCATTCTCGGATATTTAACTAAACAATTTTACTAGGTTCTAAGTAGGTGGTTAAGGGAAAGGTTAAACCAGGGGGCCCACATGTCAGTGGGTCAACCCAGTGCTAAAATCAGCTGCGCGCATTGAGTACAGAGGACGGCAACGCACACGGAGCCGGCGGCTCCGACGACCAAAAGGGCCAGCTCGGGCGTCAAACGGCCAAGCTCGATGCGCCGCGTCGAGCCGTGCCTTTGTCTGGAGCTAGGAGCGGCCAAAACAGCGACGGGGGCGACGGAAGGCGGTGACTACGGCGGAGCTAGCTGCAACCGGCGCTAGAGGGCATGGGGAGGAGAGGGGAGAGGCCAGGGGGAATGGGAGCTCACAATGAAGCTCGTCCAGCGCTCGACGGGGGTGGAGAAGCAGCGATGGTGGCGGCCGAGGCGGAGGGGCTCGACGTGGCGACGTTGGAGGAGCTGCGGGGTGGAGGCGGAGGTCCTCGGGCGTGACCGCGCTTGACGCTGAGCGGAGGCGGGGACGACGCGAGGCGGCGGCCTGGTGGAGATGAAGCTGCGGGCGCACGGGGGCCTCCGTCGCCGGCGGTTCAGGCGCGGCGTCAGGGAAGGCCAGTACCGCTGGGCGGCGCGGGGCAAGTGGTGATGGGAGGCGCTGGCCAGTGCTGGCGCGTGAGAGGCGGGGTCGACGCGATGGGCGACGCGTGGCGCAGCGCTCGACGCCGGCGATGGCGGCCTTCGGGCGCGGGCGCGTGTGGCCTCGTGGGTGACGGCGCGGGGAGGGAACGAGGGAGAGTGGGGGGGTTCGTGCCGGAGACAGGGGTGAGGCCTAGGGTTAGCCAGCTGGTGGGGGCGGCTGTGCTGCCTCGGCCCATTGTGGCCTAAAGCCCAGGGGGAAGGCAGGGTGTTATGGGGGGTGCGGCTGGGCCGGCCTAGCGGTCCAAAGGCCAGCTGGGCCACGGCCAAGCAGGGGAGGTCTTCTCTTTTCTTTTTCTTGTTTTTTTTGTTTCTCTTTAACTTTTTATGTTTTCTATTTTATTTAGTTTAGGGCATTTCAACCAATTGCAAAAATGTTGGTTCACCACCAATATTATCCAATAAATATTTGCCACATGATGAACATTTTAGTTTTGACATTTGAAAACTTTTCATTTTGACTTTGTTTTAAATTTTGAATTTGAACCGGTTTCGAACCAAAGCAAGTTTAGTAACAGTAATCGTGGTGACGTGGCATCATTAGCAGAGGTTTATTGTAGCTTGATTACCCGGGCGTCATAATGTTCACACAGCCGAACCTGAACCTTCGCCAGACTCGTTGGGTTGAGATGATCCAAGAGTATGATCCAAGCATCGAATACACACCTGGCAAGGCCAATGTCATTGCAGATGCCTTGAGCAGAAAGGCATATTGCAACAGTCTCCTTATCAAGCCGTTCCAGTCTGAGCTTTGTGAAGCATTCAGGAAGCTCAACCTCCAAGTTGTTCCGCAAGGCTTTCTTGCAAATCTTCAAGTTGCTCCTACCTTGGAAGATCAGATCCGTGAGGCCCAACTTAGTGATGCTATGGTGCAGAAAGTGAAACATGGTATTGCAAAGGGTACTCCCAAATACAAGTGCTATCGCGTTGATGAGAAGGACATCTTGTTCTTTGAGGACAGACTTGTGGTTCCCAAGGGTGATCTCAGGAAGCTCATAATGAACGAAGCACATGACTCCCTCCTCTCGATTCATCCTGGAAGTTCCAAGATGTACCAAGACCTCAAGCAATCTTACTGGTGGACTCGCATGAAAAGGGAGATTGCCCAATTCGTGAATGAATATGATGTCTATAGAAGAGTGAAGGCAGAGCATCAATGTCCAGCCGGTCTTCTCCAACCTCTTCCTATTCCCGAGTGGAAATTCGACCACATTGAAATGGATTTCGTCACTGGGTTTCCCAAGTCCAAGAAGGGGAATGATTCTATCTTTGTTGTCATTGACAAGCTAACCAAAGTAGCTCACTTCCTTCTAGTCAAAGAATCCATCAATGCAGCTCAGCTGGCAGAGTTGTACACTTCCAGAATTGTGTCCTTACATGGCATTCCTCAAGTAATCTCCTCGGACCGTGGAATTTTGTTCACATCCAAGTTCTGGGACTCCTTCCAGTCTGCCATGGGCACTAAGATCCGTTTCAGCACTGCGTTTCACCCTCAGACTAGTGGTCAAGTCGAGAGAGTGAACCAGATCCTAGAAGACATGCTCAGAGCTTGTGTCATCTCTTTTGGCACGAAGTGGGAAGATTGTCTTCCGTTTGCCGAGTTCTTTTACAACAACAGTTTCCAAGCTAGTGCCGGCAAAGCTCCGTTTGAAATCCTCTATGGCAGAAAGTGACGTACCCATCTCAACTGGTCCGAGACTGGTGAACGTCAACTTCTTGGCAATGACTTGATCTCAGAAGCCGAAGAAATGTGCAAAGTCATACGTGAGAATCTCAAGGCCGCTCAGTCGCGTTAGAAGAGTTACTATGACGGCAAGCATCGTGATTTGGCCTTCAACATTGGGGATCATGTCTATCTCCGTGTTTCTCCTATGAAAGGCACCCAAAGATTTGGTATCAAAGGCAAGCTTGCTCCTAGATATGTGGGCCCTTTCAAGATCCTTGGCAAAAGAGGCGATCTAGCCTATCAACTTGAGCTCCCTTCCAACTTCGCTAATGTTCATGATGTGTTTCACGTGTCTCAACTCCGCAAGTGCTTCAAGACAACTGAACGCACCATTCCGTTCGAGGAGATTGATCTTCAACAAGACTTGTCTTATGGTGGGCACCCCGTTGCTATTCTCGAAGAAACTGAGCGCAAGACCCGCAACAAGTCAATCAAGTTCTTGAAAGTTAAGTGGTCACACCATATCGGCCGAGAAGCTACGTGGGAACGAGAAGATCACCTTCGTTCCGAGTATCCTTCCTTCTTCCAGTCCTAGATCTCGGGACGAGATCTTTTCGTAGTAGAGGAGAGTTTGTAATGACCCAGATGTAACACTTTCCAAATATGGCAATATATAAACTTTGGCTTCATCAATTCCTTTCCGGGCTCTTCTTTCATTTCGGGTTTCGTCGTTTTGTCGTGTGCGTGTGTGCATTTCATCCATGTCATGTTGTCATGTGCATTTCATTGCATTTGTGTTGTCACTTGCATCCGGTCCCACTCGTCTCTTCCTGTTGTCCGTTTCGAGTTCCGACGCTCTCACACGTGCCCGTGGCATCCCCGAGTCCTTCTTTCGTGTGTGGCAGTGTAACGTTTCCGGAATGGCACGAGACTTGTCATGCGATGTTGTTTTGGTATGCGTAGGCCGCCTGTCAAGTTTCGTCGGGTTTGGAGTTCGTTTGGTACTCCAACGGTTAACCTAGTGGGCTAAAAGAACCTCTTCGTTGAGGCCCAAGACCCCCTCCACAATAGCCCACTAACCCAGCACAACCCTTCCCATCATCTCGGACGTCGAATCGTGATCGTGTGGCCGAAAACCGCTCCCCATTTGGAGTCTCCTAGCTCATTGTGCCTATTAAAAACGTCCCTCCATGTCATTTTTCGTCCAAAAACCCTAGTTCCACCGCAATCGCCGCCGCCGGACATGTCCGGATGGACCGGACACGTCTGCCCGGACGCGCCGGACCAACCACCGCCTGCCACGTGTCCACCGCCGCCGTTCCCCACCGCGCCGGCCCGCAGGCCCGACGCGGGCCCTCCGCCTCCGCCTCCCGGGCCGAACGCCTCCGCGCCCGCTGCCGATCTCCGGCGCGGCTCCGCGCCGCCAGCAGCCGCGCCCGCCGACCGCCGGCCTCGCCCCGCCGCCCAACCGCCGCGTCGCTGCTCCGGCCGGCCCCGGCTCCCGCCGGCCGCGAAGCCCCGCCGCCCCGGCCGCTCCCCCTCGCCACCGGCGCCCTGTCGGGCTGCCCTCGCCGGCGCCTCCAGCGCCATCGCCGGCCGGGGTCGAAGCCGACGCCGATCCAGCGCGCGGGCCGATCCAGATTGGGTGCCCCGAAACCCTAACGGGTCCGAGGCCGCAACCCGCACCCGCTTCTCCCGCGACCCGCTCCGCGCCCGCGCCCGATCCGCGGTTCAGACCCGATCCGCGAGGTGATCCCCCCCCCCCTGTTTTTTTGCTAAGTCCTTTTTTATTTTTGTTGTCTGATGGCTTATTGTGGTGGCTGTATTTTTTTGTGTGGATGTCCAAATTGTGCATATGATATGTCAAAATGACCGTGGTGATGTGCTCTACGTGTTGTTCCATTGTGCCATGCTTGTTTGAGTCCATCTAGATGTCTTAATCTTCATGACAAGAGTGCTACATGATATAAACTACCGCTACTTGTTATTTTCATGCCATGTTTAAGATGTGATAACTTGGTGCATGTTTATCCAAATGAAGCAAATGGGATGTCAAAATGTTCATCATGAGATGCTCTACATGTTGGTTGCTATAGCATGCATGTTAGGGTTCATATTGCCATGTTAATCTCTGTTTCAAAAGTGCATGTGGCTGTTAAGTTTTGTAACATGTTATGAGATGCTGATTTGAAGAGCTCGTTGCTATTGTTGTGTTTGTCCCCTTGTCACATGCCCAGATGTTTTAGAATCTCCATAATGTGGTCTTTGCTGTGGTGCAAACCATTTGCCATGATATGTCTTGAGGTGACTTAAACATGCTTGCAAACATGCCATGCCAACTTAACTGTTTTAATACTTAGTGAAATTTCACTAAGTCTGGAATCTGTCTTATCCTGATGCTATGTTTGCTTGATGCCCTAGGCAAATCCATGTTAGTTTTGGGGTGGCCATTGATCATTCCTTGCTGTATATGTTGTTGTCTATCCATTCATGCCCTTACTTGCTCATATGGCTTGATGTAGCTTATTTAATTCTTGCTCCTAAGTTGCTATAAAATATTACTGTCAGGTTTTTAACGTCATGATCAAAATGTTGTAGCTTGTTGCTAATGATCCATGCCTCCTATGGAGTTGCTCCAATGGAGTTGTTTGTTGTAGGATATGTCTAATTCATGTCCACGCTTCTTATCACCATGCTTGAGTGTTGTAGAGTATATATTTCTTGCTCCAAAGTTGCTATGTGGCTGTTAATCTCAGTTTTGCATTGTTTTTTGTTTCGAGTGTATGTGTTGATCCGTTGCTCCGTTTTGAGCGTGCCCTACATGAAACTTGTGTGATTTTTCATGTAGAATCATAATATCATCTTGTTAACATGTTTGGAGTATGGTTGCTTGATGTTTGGGTGCATCTTGCACCGTTGCCATGCTTAACTTGTTTTGCTCATATCTTCTAGACCGTAGCTCCGTTTTAAACAAACTTTATATGAAACTTGACTAGAATTTCGTGTAGATCATCATGGTGCATGTTAACTTGCTGTTTAACAACTTTAACTTAAGGTTTGTTCAGATCTGGACTAATTTCAAACTATGCATATGAGGACTTACCGGATTCGCTATATGTGGATTCCGGCCTCATTTAAACTTGTTGTTCTTGTGTTGTTTCTCTGTGCTTCCTGCCTTGCCATGTTTTGCATCATATATAGACTTGTCTTGCATCATACTTGCTTGAGCACATTGTCATGTTCTTGTGTTGTTTCTCTGTGCTTCCTACCTTGCCTTGTATTGCATCATATATAGACTTGTCATGCATCATAAGTGCATCAGACTTGCATCATGTTGATTGCGCATTGCACCTTGTTTGATTTTGTGCCTCGTTGTGTTCTTGTGTTGAGTAGAGCCGGAAGCCGAGACCGAGAACGAGAACGAGGGTACTACCGATGTTGAGTACGAGGAGCCGTCTTACGATCCCATCGACGACTCGACGGGCAAGATGACCTGACCCAGATATCATTACTATCTTTGCCTAATGCTAGAAGTCTCGCTCTTTAGCTTATTGCCTTGATGCCCATGTTTGTTTGTCAGCCTCCTATTGTAACCATGAATCTATCTAACCACCCAATCTAGCAAACCTTTGTTTGGCTAAGTAAGCTTCGCTCGGCCCCTCTTATAGCATTGCTAGTTGCAGGAGAAGATTTGAAGATTCTTGCTTCATGTTGAAGTTTGGTTGGGATATCACACTATATAAACTCTTAAACTAAATCATCTATATATTGGTAATGGTGGAAGGCTAAGCATCTTGCTTGGTGATTTGTTCCACTCATGCCGCCCTAGGAACCGTATAAACCAGTGTTATGTTCCTTGATTATGCGTCCCTAACACGGTTGGGGTTTATGGGCCCCCCTTGATAACCCGCTTAGCGCTAAAACTCTTCCAGCAAGTCCCAACATTGGTACTACATTTGCCTAAACAACTAAAAACTTGCATAGGGAGTTATAAACCCTCTTCTTAATAAACAACCCGGGCCAGTGCTCCACATGAGTGTTGGTCCAAACTGGGGGTTCTGCGGGGCCACCTCGAGGAAACTCAAGGGCTGGTAAAAACTTGTAGAATCGCCCATCCGGTCGTGGCCTGAGACGAGATACGCGTGGCTACTATCAGGGTGTCGGCACGCCGGGAGGATTTGCTGGATTAGTTTTACCTTAGTCGGAATATCTTGAGCACGGGATTCCGAGAATACTCGGGTCTTCCCACCTTGGAGTTGCGACTCCGCAGATCATGAGCTTGTCATGGGCTAAGTTGGGACACCCCTGCAGGGTTTTGAACTTTCGAAAGACATGCCCGCAATTATGTGGCCGTTGGGAATTTGTTAATATCCGGTTGTAGAAAACTTGACACCATGTTCAGAACACACTACCAGCGTGAGTAACTGTGACGGTCATTTTTCGAAAGGGGTTCGGGAAGTGCACACGGTGGGGTTACGATTGACGTGCTTAGATAGGATCACTTCGTGATCACTTTGACGCTCGTGGCACTTCTCTTCTTGCTCTAAACACGTAAGCTAGTGCTGGTGCAGCTGCAACCTTATTTTATATTGGTCAAATTATAGACCTAGGGATACGTGCATGCCTTATAAACCGGAAAGGAGGTAGTAGCTCAGATGGTGCTTAAAGAGGCTGTTGACGTACTGGCGACAGGTTTGAAGGTAACTTTGCATGATTTTCAAAGCATTCTAGCTGGCCCAGTAGCCCTGAACATCCGCGTTTATTGAAAACATATTCTGTCTACATCCGAGGTTAAGTAGAATATTCGGCCTGGGCGAGAATTTTCTTGGAAGGGGCGCGAATCCTGATAGCCCCCGAGCCATTAGTCTAGTGGCGACATCCGATCAGGGGATTGCTTTATCTCTTTAAATAAAAAGTATGAAGCCCGGTAGCCCGAGCCTTAATTTGGGCACGGGTGGCCGATTTAAGGATCAATTTTAAATATTAATGTTTGTCATTACTTGACGGGTGCATCTCGACAAGAAAATGACGAGCTCTCGAAAACCGTGGACGATCTTACCGAGGCCAAAAAGGAGGTCGCCGGCATTAAAAAGTTTACTCGAGAGGCAGACGGTAAGATTACGATTTTCGAGACCACTGAGACTAATGACATGGATTAATGTTTAATGTGTTCTTCTTTTACTAGCACCGGAGACCATTGGTCGGCTCGAATAAGACCCAAAGCAAGCTCGAGAAGCTACTCGGTACACTGATGCCCAAGAGGAAGCATTCACCAGGTTCATACCCGCCGAATTTAAGAATGCAACTAGCTGAAGGCCGAGAAGGACCAGCAAGCCTTGGAGATTAAAAGAATCAAGTCGCAGCTAGCTGCCGTCGAGAAGGAAAACAAAGAAGCATGCTAAGTAAACTTCCTGCGCATGGGTTTTATGTGTTTTTCGTTTGAGAAGGGTATCTAACTAATGTTTTGCGCGCAGTTGTCCTTCCTGGCCACCCTGGTGGATCCGGCTGTACATCGTTAAGCAATGTTATGATTGGGCTTAGTGAACTGCATGAGCGGTCTCAGAAGACCATGGAAAAGGTGTTCCGAGCTCTATGCCTGCTGAGGCCGTGCCAAGGGGCATTACCGAGCTTGTTGATCGCTTGAAACATCATATACGGCCGTGGAAGGTGTCGGCTGTCGGGAAAGTGCTTGTGAAGCATGCTATTGTCTCTTGAAGACCGTAAAGATTTTTTTTTGAAGACCGTAAAGCTTGACAGGGTGCCATGTGGGCAAAATTGGAATGATTATTTATTGGTCTTGTGTTATGGAGAGATGTTGGCTGGCTAAGTGGGGTGAAAATCTGACCGTGTGCGTGCTTAGAGCATTTCTAGCAGACCTCTTATATCGCGCCGAATTGTAAAATAATCGCAAGTTTACAGTTTTGCACGAAAAAGCGGCCCGGCCAGATATCTTAAATGCCACAACTTTTTTTGGGGACGCGGTAAATTGCCCCCCCCCCCCACCCGACCCGCAAAAACACAGTTTCCCCGGACCCATCAGTACCCTGTATTGCGCAACATCAGTTGACTGGAGGGACACTTCAACCTAGACGTGTTCCCCTCCCCCTTTTCGCAGCCACCCGCCATCGTCGATTCTGGCCTTATCCTGCGCTGGACCGATGCAGACCCAGGTACACCGCGCCGCTTCGCTGGCGCCCCGGATCTGCAACGCCTAGCAGCTCCCGGGTCGCCGCTGCGCCAAATCGACCGCGGCTGAGTCGCCGCTCGCCCCGGATCCGCTGGTGAGTGCTTTTCTGCCCCTTAAAGTTAGATTTAGCAAACAATTTTCGTTCATGCAAGCTCCGTTGCAATTTTGTAGATGGATTTGACCCCTTGTGAGGAATTTTTGCTCCACGATTTGTCCTCGTTTGATGAGTCGGGCATAGAGACGCTGCTCGAGAACAATCGGTAGCAGATGGTGGTGGCGGTCCTCGTCGTGAAGGAGGTTGAGGATAGGAAACAAAAGAGATGGCGATGATCGACCGTCGGCCGGCTTTGCACCCCTCACAACCGCCATCTCGGGAACATGATGTTGATGCAAGACTACTTTGCGGCGTCACCAACGTATCCGCCGCACCTATTCCGGAGAAGGTATCGAATGCGTCGATCCCTCTTCGTAGAAATAGTAGAAGCTTGCGATGGCAATTCTTGATATTTTACCCAAAGGAGAAATGCCACGGGCTTGATGGGTTTTAGCGCAAATCAAAAAAAATCTCACTAGCTATGCGAGTGATTGCATATGGCATTCCAGCTGACTGTGCTGAAGAATATCTTCGCACTGGTGAAGATACAACAATTGAGTCAGTGCATAGGTTTGACAAAGTGATCATCCATGTCTTTGGTCATGTTTATCTTCGGGCACCCAACGAGGAAGACACAAAAATGTTGATGGTGACAAATGAGAAACAAGGTTGGCCGGGCATGCTAGGAAGCGTTGATTGCATGCATTGGACCTGAAAGAACTGCGTGAAGGCATGACACGGGCAATATTGTGGCAAGTCTCGTGATGCAACAATTGTGCTAGAGGCCATTGCATCCGAGGATTTATGAATTTGGAATTGCTTCTTTGGTTTGCCGGGTACTCTCAATGATATCAATGTGTTGCATCAGTCTCGTTTGTTTGCTAGACTTGCTAATGAGGATGCTCCTGCTTGTAACTACATGGTGAATGGGCATCGGTACACAAAGGGCTACTATCTTGCTGATGGTATTTATCCTTCTTGCTCTACATTTGTAAGTCCATAAAAAAAACCAAAACTAGGAAGGAAGTTGAATTTGCAAAGGTAAAAGAGGCTGCCTAGAAAGATATAGAAAGAGCATTTGGGGTTTTGCAAGCTAGGTTTGCCATTGTTTGTGGTCCTGCTCGTTTTTAGGGACAACCAAACCCTGAAGAACATCATGATATGTTGTGTGATTCTTCACAACATGATCATCGAAGATGAGAGGGACATGAACTTGAAGTTCTTCTATGACAATGCCGGTAGCCGTGTGAAGCCATCTAGAGACCCTGACCGCATACAAGCATTCCTTCAGGCATAATAGAAAATTGAAGACTTAAACATCCACTACCAGCTTCGGGACGATCTCATTGATCACCATTGGCAAAGGCATGTGCAGTAATTAAACCTGCCTTTTTAATTCATTTAATCTAGTTCATGTGTGATTTGTATCATTGTTGTATTCGGAACAATTCTTGTATTGAACTATAAATTTAATTCTTAGATTTGAATTATTATTGTAATTTGGATGACTGTTGTATTGTAATATTCAGATTTTAATTTTTGTTTTATTTGTTAAAATCGCAGTCAATTCCTTTGTGTGGTTTTACGGTTTGAGGGCTGAAATCGGCTGAGGCGGAACATATCCCGTAAACCCGAGCGGTAAAAGAGAATATCAGGGAGATTAAGGGTCACAACATTCTCGACCTTTAAACTGCGGTCTTCTCGGCCCTTATCCAGGGTTTAAGGGTCGCGTCTTTAAGGGGTATGCTAGAGATGCTCATATATAACCTTTAAAATTGGGATAAGGACTGAAAAAAGGCATTTAAGGTTCTATTTTAGCTACGGCTGAACAGATACTGTTAAAAAACTGCAAAACTAGGATAAGAGCTCCTTCCCCAGCCCGGCCCGCCGCTCCGGCCATGCCGGTCGCGCCTAGCCCCGTCGACCGCGCCTCGTCGCCCATCGGTCGTGCCCCGCCGGCTGTGCCATGCTCCATTGTCGGTCGCGCTGGGCGAGTTGTGCCCCTTTGCCGGCCGTGCCGGGAGGATTCCGACGGCCAAGCTGAGCCCATGAGAGGCCACGGCGAGGTCGAGCTCGTCCAATTTGAACCGACGACGATCGATCCCGGCGTGTAGCAGCCTTTCCAGGTGTGCGGTGACGAATTCCGACAAGTTTCGTGGATTTCGGCAAATTCCACCGTGACGTGTTTGCTCCGACGAGGTTTGACCGGTATACGGGATATCCTTGGCTTGGCCTTTCAACCTTCAAACATAAAGGGTCGGTCTTGGGTACGGATTTTTGGTGTCCTTTAAAAAAATTACGGGTTGTATCACTTTTACAATTTCGGTTCTGAATATTTTTTCGACCACAACTGTAAAATACAAAATAAATAAATTATAAAGGTTTGATCATTTTTTAGGGATCTGCTAGAGATACTCTTATGCTGGTGTGGTTCTTTCGGCGGACCGCGATCAGGTGCCTCTTGGCAGTCACAACGCCCACCCATCTGCCGTTCAAAATAGATCCAATGGCACTGATTGGCCCAAGTGAAAACAAGCCATCGCTATACAGACCTGAGGGACGAAGGGGGACTATGGCGGGGAGAAACTAGGGATTTGGCGGACGAGAGCGTAGAGGGCGGCGGTCGCCGTGGTCGACGAGAGGAAGGTGATCTTCCACGCAGGGGAGAGGAAGGAAAGCTGCGCTCCACAGTGAAAGCGAGGCAGCCCAAGGCCGTCGCGGAGGAGAACGAGGAGGGGCGGCGCCGCCACGGGGGAGAGCGACGAGAGGTTGCGGCGTCGCTGTCGCTGCAGAGGAGGGAGGAGCGCCACTGCACCGCGTGATTCCACGTGAACCTCTCATCTTCAGGTTGAACATCCTCTGAAATTTTCTGTAGTGAGTCCCCTGCTGTTCATCTTCAGGCTGAACATCCTCTGAAATTTTAGTTTGGCTGGAGATGTTCTTACACCCTCACCAGATCAACCGTACAAATGCTCTAAAGTACTGCTTGACTGCTTGTTTTTTATCTTAATAAAAGTGCAGATCTGCAGCAGCTTTTCATGGATTTGGCATATCCTGCACTAATCAGCATCCTTGACTTGCCATTCTGAAATTCTAGCTTATATCTGCTCATGTTTATGCAGTTGAAGTACACAAGATGGCTTCTCTGCAATCTTGTTTGATTTAGTAACAAGTAACAAACCAGTACTTTAGAGGGCAAGAAACCTGCACATTTGATGCTTCTCTGCAATTTTTTGTTTATGGTGGGCATGCCATGATGACTAGTTCAGTTTATGTGCACATCGCATTTGATGCCTCTTTCAATGTGAACTGCTGAATGAATGGACATGGTCATGTACAGCATATAGGATTGTGGTTTTTAGCTATTTTTAATCATAACTAGTTGCTGCTGTTTTCATCTCTAATGTGATGAAGATTGAGTGTTTTTGTTTGTATTGTCGGCTGACTAAAGATGTGCAAGTATGGATCTTTTTTTAACTTCTCTAATGGGTGGCTGATGGCTGGATGTGTTGATGAATTGATTGATGCATGCTTGATCTGTGCCAAGTCTCAGTTTTAATGAGAATGAGTACGGATTCAGCAAATATCATGCAGATTCTATTCTGGCATACTGTCCACTGTATTTTTTTGACAGTTAAATCCTTAATCATTGGACAGCAGAACCTTCAACAGTTTGCAGTCCTAAACATCGCAAAGGGTATGACGAACTTTTCAATTTTCAGACCATTCGAAGCCTGTCAAAGTGCATTGACTTAACGGTAGGCATGGCAAAACTAGAAGAAAACAAATGACGGGTGGCATTTTCAAAAATAACACTAAAGCAATGTCATTGAGCAAGTTTGAGCTGTGACTAGTAGCATTGTTATAATATTTCTACTTATCATAACTCAGCTGAAAAGTGTTGTTCCTTCGCAGGGGGAATCGGGATGACAACTGTTGGAGCAAGCACAGCCACCAACCAACACCGTTGCAGTGTACGTGGGGCTCAAAAAGCCCGTGTCCTGTCCTGGGAGTCGCTCAATGCTGATTTACTGAATCTGATCGCTGACCGGGTACTCTCTAGTGACCTGCTGCACTATGTCTGGTTTCGCGCGGCGTGCAAGCAATGGCGTGCCAACACTCCTAGCCCGCACGGCTGTGGCGTGGTAGACCCACGCTTTCACCCACGGCAGTGGATGATGTTTCCAGAGGGCAACGGGCTTCACCCCGGCCACCCTGCATTGGGCGGCTACATCTGCTTCCTCAACATCTACACCGGCATCTTCATCCGCGTGCACCTCCCGTGCTTCGAGGACCACTCCGTGCTCGACTGCCCTGACGGCCTCCTTCTCCTGCAGCGCACGAAGGATGCTGCTATCTGCCTCCTCAACCCCTTCACCGGTGATGTTGCCGAGTTTCCGCCCCTTGCCTCCCTCTGCTTGTACATGAGTAAGTTTGGGATCTTTCTGAATGGCCCTTATGATCTTCGACTACGGATGGTCCATGCGGCTGTGTCCGTCCATGTGGGTGGCCGTATTACCATCATGGTCGCGCTCAGCCACGCCGAGCGCATGGCGTACGTATCCACCGGTGACAAGTACTGGACTCACACAAGCTGGATGATGACTGGCATGAGGACAGCACTGCCATTCCGTGGCAGCCTCTACACGGTGAGGAGCTCGAAAAACAAACCCTCACACATCATGCGCGTTAATCCACCAGATAGCTCCAGTTCCTCCTTGTGGCCGTCTACACCGCCACAAATGATCGCGACATGTCCAGCTAATCTGATGGCTAAACCTTACCTGGTGGAGTGCAATTCTGAACTTCTTCTGGTCGGCTATACCGACAGACATTCCCAGCTTGTGGTTATCCGGCTTGCTGACCTCCTGCTCGGAGTCCCTGCCATGCCATTGACAAGCATCGGTGACCATGCCCTCTTCATTGGCACTTGGAGCATAGCCGTCAACTCCAACAACCTACCATCTGTTCAGGGGAACTCCGTCACTATCCTCAACCCACCTGGCAGTGGCCGGCTGCGACAGTATGATCTGGGCAGATGTACCTGGTCGCCGCTATGTGATGGAAGGTTCATCAGTGCCAGCGGCCCCATACCGAGGCCATACAGTCTTGTGCACCACATTGTCAGTTGTTGCCAGCGTCTTTACTGGATCAGTGGGCACATTTGGACCCGCCACCATGGTTCTGATCCTTGTTGGCAGGGGGTCGCTGCAGTACATAGAAGAGGTTGCACAGTCTGCAGTGATCAGTTGAAGGCTATTCATGCTTCCAATATCTACGTTTGAATGTCTCTGCGAACACATGGCTACAGATGGTCCAGGATGTATTTGGCTGTGTGTTTGCCTCTACACTTTCTCCTTTTGAACTGTGTTATGCCTTTTATCATTCTGTCGTTCAACTAGGAAACATTGCTCTTTTGTGCACTGTGGACTTCTAGTTGAAGTACTTGCTGAATATTAACTCCTGAATCTTCATGACACTGAATTGCGTATTTGTCACGCCAGGTGCTCAGATGGCGTATTTGGCCAGCAACGCCATGCGCCATGGCGTTTGTGAAAACGCAGCACAGTTTGGCGTTTCAGACTGCCACGTCGGCTGGCCAGTAGCGCGAGATGGTTCGGCATTTCTATGGAGTGCAGAAACGCCACAGTTCGTGGCGTTTCTGAAAAGGGTCAGATCGGGAAATAATATTCGAAGGAGTTTATTTTGTGCTTAAGTTTCCTGACAAGGTCAAAACAGCGATTTTGGCCCAACTGAAGCATAGTTGCCTTCTTCCTTTTGGGCATCCAACCCGTGTAGCACATGTTTGAACGGTGGCCCTTCCACCAGAAGATCCTCTGGAGAAGGACGAGATCATATGCTAAGCTGCATTTCATAGTATTATCACATAGCAAATTTTATGTTCAACTTAATCAGAGAGCGGCTATTCAAGTCAGAACACCAGAACAGTGGCAAGATGGGCCTCCCCCTCGAAACAGGCTTTCGCCCCGCTTTTTATATGAAGCAATCACTTAACTAAGTACACGGTCGAACCATACAAGATGATGAGGTAGCCCTTATACAATGTCGATGTCAAGATAACTGAACCACGCAGAACCTACTACGCTACCAAAAGAAAGCATTGGGAAATCCGAGTACAACGCCACACAATGCGCTAAACACATAAGCTCCACGACAACGCCCCCAGATGAAAAACGACGCTTTGCGTCGTTGCTGCCGAGTCTAGAAGGCTCAAGGGTCTTCATCCGGAACCCTGGCACAAAGAGGAGCACCACGACGACATCTTCAGGGAGATAGTGGTGTTCGCAGGCGTCGCCATCGTCGGTGACAAAGCGCAGAGCTTTCGCTCGGTAACTCCGTCGTGCCACACGAGGTCTTCGGGACAGGTGCAATGAGTTCAACTCCCCAGGTCCGGATCGGGGTGACTCCACTACAGGGAGAGCACCCGAGGCACCCACCGCTACCCTCCTGCCACCCACACAACCAAGAGGGAGAGCCACCACCATCGATATGTTGCCCGCCAGAGAGGTAACCATGCGGACCACCATCCGAAGCCGCCGCTCCAGCATCCACGTCCAAGCCACCACCATCCGTCCACATCACGGAGCACCAACCTCGGATGGAAGAAAGGAAGGGGCCTCCTTTCATTCCTAACCCGGCACCAGTCACGGGATCTGAGTCGATGCCCCCACAGTAGGGGGCGTCCACACCTGCGTCCCCATCCAGTCCCGGTGGACCCGGGGAAGGAGGGGGGGGACACAACCCCGTGGGTACCGACGGCCACCGTCGAACCCGCTCGCGCGAAGCCTCAACCGTGGTCACCGGCGCTGATCTACCCGACAGGATAGCAGAGACCTGACCACCACCGCCGACGCCGCATTTGGCAAGTTCGGCATTAGATGCTCTAACTGCGCACATGGGTGATTGTTGGTCGTGGTCACCGCCGCACCGCAGCTTATTCCCCGCGGCCACATAGCTTGGATCTACGCAGTACTACACTTGATTTTTGTTTCCTATGAATCAAACAAGGATGGCCTAAGTAAATGAACGTTGATGGAAAAAGTTTATTTAACTTAGCAATCAATAGGTTAATCAGAGAAGTGCTGACCAAAAAGTTCTTGGGAAAAAGGGGGCAAACAATTATAAGAGAGAATATAGTGCAGAAGGGAAGGATTAAATCACATGGGTATCATCCTAGTTAGCAAGAAATATGTCATCCCATGTCATTATCATACCAGCAGCTTAAGCGCCCAAGGCAAAAGCGCCTGCCAACTTCTAACCCGAGGAGAAGCGTGCGCCTGGCCAAACGCGGTGCGACGGGCTCTTTGGGAACCAAGCAGCAAAACGTGATAATAAGGAAGCTATGTCTGGCTAATGAGGGGAGGTAATCAGCGATGAGGCCCTTCAGGCGTATGCTCATCTTTTTGAAACCCCACTCTCCGATGCTCACATTGAGGCATATCTTGCCCTTTTTGGTTGGCACCCGGCGATCCTGCCGGGATCTACGGTCGGCGAACTGGGCGAGGTTGCCCAGTAGGTTTTTGCCTTGGTGGTTTGGGTGGGTCTGCATCATGTCTTGCCATCCTTTCAAATCTCTAGTGTGGAATGTGAGGGGCCTTAACAGCCCTGCTCGTCGTAACGTGGTTGCTCAGGTGGTTGGCACGTCAGGGCCAAGCCTTGTCTGCCTACAAGAAACAAAAATGGAGGTCATACTTCCTGATGTAGTGAAGCATTGTTTGGGCAATAAATTTGAGAAGTTCTTCTATCTTCCAGCTCTGGGTACGCGGGGTGGAATCCTGTTGGCCTGGGATACTACGGTGATCCATGTCTCCAACCCTCACTACACGACCCACACTCTTACGGCCTTGGTTAGCCCGGTGGGGGGATCTCCTTGGTGGTTCACTGGTGTTTACGGGCCACAACTCGACAACGAGAAAATCTTGTTCCTACAAGAGCTCCTGGACATAAGGGACCTACACGCCGGACCATGGCTAGTTGCTGGCGATTTCAATTTGATTGTCAACCCAGAGGACAAAAGTAATAACAGGATCAACCGCCGAATGATGAACCAGTTCCGGGCCAAGATCAACTTCCTTGAACTTAAAGAAATCTACCTCAACGGTAGGCGCTACACTTGGTCAAATGAATGAGCGGCTGCTACCCTGGAGAAGGTGGATCACGTCCTGTGTACTTCATCCTGGGAGGAGCTACACCCTACGTGTAGCCTCACGGTGGTGGGATCGGCGATCTCTGATCATTGCCCACTGCTTCTGGACCTCAATGCCGATCTGTGCATGGGAAAGAGATTCAAATTTGAGGCATTTTGGACCAAGGCGGATGGGTTCCTGGATACGGTTGCGGAGGCCTGGGAATCGGTGCCCAGGGTTGGAAACCCCTTCAAAGTCCTCGACCTGAAGCTGAGAGCGACTGCTAAAAGCCTTAAAACGTGGAGTGACCGTTGGATTGGAAACGTCAAACTACAAATCGCGATAGCGCTGGAGATCATCTCCCGCCTTGACTTGGCAATGGAGGCTAGAAACCTCTCCTCGGGTGAGAGGGACCTGCGCAGAATTTTGAAGCAGAAACTGCTCGGGTTGTGTTCCCTTGAACGCTCCATCGCGCGCCAACGATCCAGACTCCTGCACCTCAAGGAAGGAGACGGCAACACTAAGCTCTTCCACCAGTCGGCATGTCTCAGGCAGAGGAGGAATATGATCACATGTCTTTCTAACGGGAATGATCTAGCATCGAGCCATGATGAAATTGCAAATTTGGTGGATAACTACTATAAGGAGCTCCTTGGATCAGCCCCGTCCAGGGCTAACTCGATCAATCTGGATGTTCTTGGGCTACCGCGCAGAGACATGCCGGGCCTCGACGTCCCATTCTCGGAGGAGGAGGTTAGACAAACTATTAAGTCAATGCCGCTGGACAAAGCCCCGGGCCCCGATGGTTTCACCGGTCGCTTCTATGCGACGTGCTGGGACATTATAAAGGAGGACTTTATGGCTGCCATTGATTCTTTCTATCGTGGAGACATGCGAGGCCTGCACGTGATCAACAAGGCCATCGTCTCTCTGCTCCCAAAGGTAGAGGGTGCCTCGGATGTGCGTGATTTCAGACCGGTCAGCTTAGTCCACGGGACAATCAAGATTTTCAACAAGGTTCTCTCAACAAGACTGGCTGTGGAACTCCCGAATCTGGTGGGCAATCACCAGAGTGCCTTTGTGAAAGGTCGCTCCATCCATGATAACTTCATGCTAGTCCGTGCCATGGCGAGGAAGCTGCATGCGCTGAGGGAGCCGGCTGTTATGCTGAAGCTGGATATTACTAAGGCCTTCGACTCGATCCAGTGGCCGTTCGTCGTGGAGGTTTTGCAGTGCATGGGTTTTCCTCGGAGGTGGATTGATTGGGCTTGCGGGATACTTGCATCCTCTTCAGCCCGAATTATTGTCGGGGCCGGATTTCGGGAACATAATATTCCAGAAATTAACCCCTCGTGTCATCACCAGCCCAGGATTGCTGTTACTGGTGGACACATCCTTGTTACAGATTACCAAGCATTTACAAGAATTTGATACAAGACCATAAAGGTCTACTGATGTAACAATGACTCCGGTGGTGGATGAAGGAATTGGCTTGTGGATCTCCACATCAATGGGGCCCCATTCCAACAGGAACAGCTGACCCGGATAACTCCTATCCTGCGTGGCTGCACTCCTAGGCTTCGCACGGACGTCGCTGTGATACTCCTTGCAGAACCCCTAACCTGGCCAAGTAAATAGCCAGGGACAAGCCTGTGAGTACGTTTGAATGTACACGCAAACATCATGGACAAATGATATAACAAATGCAGCAAAACAATTATATGGTCATGATGAATTAAACTATATGCATGTGCTCACGATAGACTTATATTAAATGCATGCTGACAGGAATTAAAATATGGCATGGTGAATAATGGTTAGTGCAAGAAAATAAATATTAGTATCAATAGAATATAAAAGAAATGCCGGTCGGATGTCAAGTGACACCACGATCGGTCTTAAGAAGAAATGCCAGTCGGGTGTCTAAAAGAGAAATCGGACGATACCATCCGAGAACTCAGGCGACACCACGAAAGGACTTGAAAGAAATGCCAGTCGGGTATCCACAAGAGTAGTGGCGTGATAAACCGCCTGACACTCGAGGGACGCCACAAAAGGACTTGAAAATAAAGGTGAGTATCCGGGGTAGTCTAGCCAGCCCCTGAGACACTCTGGAAAGTAAAAATAAGAGAAAACGGGTTAGTCCACAATAATAATCATATCATCCATAATATTCATAACAACACCAGTAGCAGTAAACAATTAACCTGCAAAATACACCATGCTCAAATTTTAAATTATTTCCTCCGGAGACCGACTCTAAGACCGACACTTGACCAACCCAGACTGTAATCCTTAACCGCGGACACGGCTATTCGAATAGATACGACTCTGCAGAGGGTGTACTCTTTACCCACAAGTATAGGATTTCTTTAGTCAGTATCGGGACACTGACTAATTCCCATTATGGTCTTTGGGATGAAAACACGCCTAACCAGCACACACCAGCTTAACTTTTCTGCCGCCAGGGATCACCCAAAACAACAGTTAAGTAAAACTCTAAGTGGGAAGGCTACAACCTCCAATAGCATGGGATCACTATTTATACGCACGGATTACAAGGGTACACTCCCTCTCGGCATCACGACAGCCGGAAACACCCATGCCCCCTTGACCCGATGACTGGATTTAGTCCAGGGCCCTGGAAACCCTCATCGTGGCCCTCTGTACGGTGTGTGCATGGAAAGGGGTTAACAGCTTACTAAACCATACCTTACCCGAGGCAGGGACAAGTGGTAGCACGAAACAAGTATGGGGGTTACCGGAACAAGACTCGATCTACGGTCAGGAGGCTTATGTTTTCCTGCAGTGGTTAGCACAACAAAATTATTCTCTCAACAGTATCACCAGGACAGGGCCACAACCCTTGCCTGCTTCCACAAATATCTCGTGACACCACCGTGTCAAAAATGGCCCGTGCCCACCGGCACGTCCAAGTAGGAGCACACTCATGGACTTCCACGGTTTATGCATAACAGAACTAGAGTAGAATGCATGCAAGAGAAAATATGCTCATGACCCTGCATGCACTACTAGCAATATGCAATTTAATTGAATTCAACATAGTCATGTTTATATTATTCTAGCAAATAGTTCACCATGCAATCATCATATCAAGTGTTCAAGATGCTTGCCTTGAACATGCAGAAGTATTGAGAGCACTCCACAAGTTTGAAAAATATTATCTCCTCTCCATTTCCTATTGTCAAAAATATCTAAATCACCACATAATTCAAAAACAACACTAAAAAGTATTTCAAATATTTTTGAAATAAATACTAAAATAAACTAGGGAATATTTAAGGAATATCAGAAAAAGAATTAATTTATTTAGAGTTCATATGAATTAGTTATGGAATTACTAAGATGGAAAAATCTGATTAGAAGCAATATTAAATTCATTAAACATAAACTATGCACAATAAAAATATTCACTTAATTTAGATAAGTAGAGCATGATTTTAGAAACCTACAGAAATTTGAATAACTGGAGTTGGGTTTGAAAAGTGCTCTGTGGAAATATTTGAACGCTACTGAAAAGAAATAAAAGAAGAGGGTGGAGAAGCGCCCTGTGCGCGGATTAGCTGAAAAAGTAATTGGGCTGAGCCCAGTTGCCCAGCCGCACGGGAGCGAACCAGTGACCCACCGACAGGTGGGTCCCACCTGTCGGGTTCGTCCTCTCCCTTGCGCGCGCCTGGACAGAGGCAGAGGCGGGGCTTCGGCGACGATCCCCGGCGTTCGGCGGCTCCCCTCGACGAGCCGATCCCACTGCCGAGTCCAGGAGACCGAGGCGGTCCCACCGGTACCCGTTGTGGCCGCTGGAGTTGACGGGGACGCCGACGGCGAGCTCTCCCGCGGAGCTCCGACGAGATGATTTGGGCGTTTCGTCTACGGTAGTCCCCGAGCCAAATTAGGAGGTGGGATGGATTCTTGGGGTCAGGAGGAAGCTGTTGGTGAAGAGATTGGAGGTGGGAAGGTTGTGGTCTCGTCGGAACCATTGGAGAGGTGGCGGTGGCCGTGGTTGTCGGGGAAGGAGAAGACGACCGTCTCCGGTCGTTTTGCTCCCATATGAAGCTTGCAGAGGACGGAGGGAGTGGGGTGGTGAGTGCAGCGGCCTCAGGGGGGCCCTTTTATAGGCGAGGCGACGCGGTGCCGCGGCTTCTGGAGGAAGCCGAGGTGGCGGCTGGCAGAAGCATGGACGGCGGCGAAGTTGGTGAGGGCGGCGGGGTCGGTGTGGACGGTGGCCGGCCGCAGTAATGCTGGGGCCTGCTGGTTGGCTCGGAGGGGCTCCAGGTGTCCCGGGCGGCGCCGTCCACGGCATACAGCGGCGGCGGCCATTTATGGTGGCGGGTGAGGCCGGTGAGGTTCTGTGGGGACGGCGGCCGTCCATCTTAATGCCAGGGGGAGGCCGGTGGAGACAGTGGCCGTCCGCCATTAAGGCGAGGTGCGTTGGCTGGCTCAGAGCTGAGCCACGCGTCTCGGCAGAGACGTGGCGGAGCTGGGTTCGTCGGGCGGCGGCTCCGGTCGGCGTGGACGGTGCTAGAGGACAAACGGAGGTGTCGGCGAGCTTCGGGGTGGTCGAGCTGATCCAGGGGAAGATTAGGGTGAGAGGGGGGGCAGCAGGGAGGCCACGCGTGGCGGTGCCGACGCCTGCCAAACGAGCGCTCTGCTCGTGCTCTGAGCATGCACACCAAGTGTTCGACAAAATGCCAATGGCATCTACAGGCATTCGAACACGTTGCAACTTAGCAGGATGGTGCTTCTAGACATGAGAGGAATGATGGACATGCTAGTTTGGCCAAAAGTGCAAGTCTCTAATGCAGTTAAGAGAGAGGCCAATCTCCTGCCATGCCCACAGGGTGTTTGATGAAATGATAGGGCTACGTAGGGAGTTGTGTTGGGTGTGAAAATTGGCAGTATGATGCCTCATTGGATGATAGAGATGATGGTGGAGTTAGTTTGTGAAAAGAGAAAACTTGCTAATGCAAGTTTTACTGAAATTCAGTTTTGGACAGAAACTACAGAGGGGTATTTGGTGGGTCTAAATGATGCTAATGGAGCTGATCTTCTGGGGTTAAGGTTTTGGTAAGGAGAACAAGAAGATGGCCAAGGCTCAGAATTTTTGGAGCAAGAAATAATAGGGTTGTAGTTGAAACCTAGAAGATGGACAGAAATGAAAGAGAGGATGGTTCACTCAAATTTTGCAAAACACCAAGTTGGGTTTTTGCACCAAAGTGACATATAGGCATCACAGGACCTCTCAGAATTATGGTGGAATTTTTAGAGGATTATTTAAAATAGTAGTAGTGCAACAGAAGCATTTAAAACACTGCAAAAGCTATTAAAAGAATTTTCTAAGGCAAAATTTTATTATGAAATTTTTTTTTTCTAATGTTATCAAACAAATAATGAAGTGACCCAAGATACAACCAGAGCCCACAAAATTTTTTCCAAAAATTTACTATATGAAGAGAAGATTTTCTAAGGCAGGCATAGAAAAGGCTCTGAAAATTATTAAAGAACCTAATATAATTCAAAATTTTATTTCTAGCCAAATTTTATTTAAAAAAAATGTGGTTAAAATTTTTCGGTTTTACAAACTCTAACCCCCTTAGAAAAATCTCGTCCTCGAGATTTGTTAAGGGCTGAAGAATTTAAAAGCATACCACACAAACAAAACACTCATATGCAAAATGCAAACAGAGCAATACATTCATGATATCCAAACAAAACAAGATCACATCATGCAAACAAACACTACATGCTATGCCAACGCATTCACGACCGTCTACGGTCCGAAAGCGGGATCTACGGGGTCAAACGGAAGGCTTCCCGGTGTTGGAATACATCCTTCTTCTTCCGTAGGGAGTGGAGGGAGTTGAGGGAGCAAACGAAGAACGTGTCCCTCCTGAGTTGGCAGAGGGGGTCCGCCAATGGCGATCCGGGGATTCAGGACAGCAAGGTAGTGGAGATACTCCAGTATTTGCTGGGTGAAACGCTCCTGGGCCATCACATATTGAATGAGATAGACCAGGGCTGGATCGCTCTCCGCACGCCCACAGCGGAACGTAGCTTCTGCTCCAAAAGCAGCGCGGCTTGGGAAATAGCAGTATTCCCTTGTGCTGGCACAAGGTACCGCAAATCGAAGACGGGTGACTGCTTCATACGCAGCAGACTCAATGGCCATGCCTGGCGTTGGCATGGATCTCCCGATGAAAATCACATAGGGAGGGCCTTGGTTTAAATCTGCTGGTGGAATATGTACAGCTGCCCAGTATTTCGAGAGATCAGGAGTGATTCTCGATTTGAATAGCTCATACAGGGGTGGATGGGTGGAGCCAAGAGTATTGCGGGTAAAATCCCACAATAACATAACAAAACTACCAGGTCTTGCATCGGGGGTCCTCAGATAAGCTCCGGGGTGAGACATGGGTGGATGAATGAAAAAGGCAGTGCTTGATGCTGATGGTTGTTGGTGTGGAAAATGAGAGTGGCCTCTTATAGAGAGCCTGGGTCATGAAACATGAAGTGGTGCCGGTACGACTGAGACACCGAATCCGGCGCGGGGCTGTCTGAGTCAAAGTCTCAGGCCTCAATCCCCAAAAGAAAAGTGACATGTTACTGTGCGTGTCGGTTAGGGGTCACGTCTAGAATTTACTCTGCATCCATCCATCAAGCAATTCATGCCAGATCACACATACTAGTAGATGGTGACACACAGGGGGTCTACAAACTCACTACGCCACACACCAGCTACTGCGGAACTAAAGGAAAAACCGAGCCACTAGGGCTTGATAACAATTCTGGTGGACTCATTCCACCTGGTTGATATCTAGCCGGGGGCGTCTTGCGGATGCCGAGTCCTCTCCGGGTGCTTCCGCGTCGGAGCTGGCCGGGGTAGGATGAGGAGCTACAGGGCTGGAGTAACGGTGGTGGCCTTCGCGGGGTGTCGAGGTCACCGTCCCATTGGAGTAGGCCTCCAAGAGACGACGGAGATTTCCGGGTGAGGCGAATGCATTGCCCGGGTAGGTGACATGGTCAGAGCTTGGGGGCTCAACCGGTCTTCCAAGCAGCATTATCGGGGTGTCGGGGGCGGGTGCGGCTTCGCTCCTTGCCGGGGTTAGGAGAGCGAGCGTCCTGCGGGTCTCAATCAGGTCAAGAGTGACCTGATCAAATAGTGCCTCTTGCGCTCTCAGGTAGCGCACCAGATGCACCAGGGCAGGATCCGACTCATGGTCTCCGGTGGCGACCTGGGTCGGGCTACCATAGCCTTCACGGCTAGGGTAGTAGTAGAAGGAACGGCAGTTAACCCTCGGCGACAGGTGCCGAAGATGAACTATAGCCTCTCGGGCTGCAAGTTGGATGGCTTGGGGTTCGTCGAAGGTCGTCCTCCCGGTGAACCGGTAGGGACGCTCTGATGTGGTGCCCCTCCCATAGAGGTGCACCGTGGCCCAGAAGTGATGGATGGAGTTACTCGTGTGCTCTTGGTACACGACATATTCCGGCGGCTCGGCGATGCCAAAGACACGACGGGTGAGATTGGCGAGGATGGTCACGAAGCCTTCAAGCTCGACTGCGGTGGTCTCGTTGTGCACGAGGGGGCCTGGCATCTTGGTGGTTGGATATCGAACTGGGGTTGTGGTTGTGATGTGCTGAGTTTGGGGTAAGGCTTCCTTTATAAGTCAGCCGAGTCTTCCATCGCACGCTTGTGGATGGGAAAGCTCAGGTGTTGGCACAGGCACACGGCCTATGGATAGACTGATAGGTTGGGCACCGGCTATCAAAAGATGTCGGTTGCCACTGTGGATGGGATAGGCTTGACCGTGGACAGGAAAAGATGTGGATGGTGGAGAAACCTAGGGATAGTGACCAGGCTAGGATAGGATTAGCCAATGGTCAGCCTGGCTCTGATACCAAGGCTGTCGGGGCCGGATTTCGGGAACATAATATTCCAGAAATTAACCCCTCGTGTCATCACCAGCCCAGGATTGCTGTTACTGGTGGACACATCCTTGTTACAGATTACCAAGCATTTACAAGAACTAGATGATACCCCGCGCGTTGCTGCGGGAATTGCTTGCAAAATATTTCGATGAGATTTGGTTATATGAACATTAATTAATGAGCATATGTAAAATAACATAGGTAAGTGCAAGATATTGCATTTTGATGACCGAGAATTAAGAAGTACTACATATGTATGCTCAAAATGAATTGGTCATAGCATAATAAAGTTTCCCAACTTCTTTGTCATGCTGCTAAAGTTTAGTTTGCGATTTCTTAAGCTATGCAATGTTCGAAGATAGTAGTACCAATAACCTGTTGGTAAGGATAACATGTATGCTAAGCAACTATAATAAAAAAACATAAATGGTGAGTGTATGTACCTAACTAAGCAACTGACAAAAATTTAGTGGGGGGCTCACATACAGCTACAAAGTTGGAGAAGTGTAAGCATTTGGCACCAGCATGATGCAAATATTACAAATGAGAAATGACAAAGAGAGCTATCAAATAGGAACGCTTCGATGTCATGCTCCTTTGCATACGAAAAATGGAAGTAGCTTCAGAAACTTACCTGGTTTCAAACAGTAATAGTGTGATTTGCCTGTTGGTTGCATTTTGCATTTTGCGTTTTTTTATAAGCACAACACATAAGTTTGCATCCAGTTCCACCATCCTATATAATTCCAAGAACTGAATGTCTTATTAAAATGGTACGTATTTACTTTAGTTTAACATAGAAAATTAAAACGGTGTCAGATAATTTGAAATGGAGCGAGGTACACATTATCAACAATTCTGTCACCATATATACAACAGAACTGCAATGAAGTTGTACACAAAAATCAATTGTAATCCATCTATTTATATCGAGCTATGTGGTGCTCTCACTCACCCAGCCTCCGGCTTTGGAGATGATCTGTATGATAACCTGGGACCTTGGTTCTTTTCCTTCTACTTTATGAATTAACAGAACGCCTGCCGTTGCAGGTCAAAAAAGAAAGAACCCTTGATCTGATTCACGTCATTCAAAATAAGGTCTCTGTACATTTATTACTTTGACATAATATATCCAATAGTGATTCATCTTTAATTGTTCATATCGAAAGCATATAGAGATCAACATTATATTCCATAAATTGTAAAGTTTGTAGCTTGAAACAGCCTACTGCCTACATGGTTAGATTGCACTCAAACAAATCAAATAGGAGGCATAAGAATTTTATGTGTTGCAGGAAGATAGTGTTGCAACCACTTAACAGTTATAAATTCTTCAATTACGTGCTCTTATTTTGGTGTATAAAGTACTAAAACACAAGAGGATGGTGATAGCAACTAAGTTCTCTAGGCACATTACTTACTTTGAAGCAAGTAGTCCTACATCAATGATTCATGTTTAGATGTTTAATATCCAAAAGCTACCAATTTCAGAATTATTAATTCGTAAACTATAATGTTTGTAGCTTGATGGCATAGCAATAATTGTATGTTGTAGGAAAACGATATTGCGAGCAATTAACATTTTAACTCCTCAGCTGTGTGCTCTTATTTTGGTGTAAAATACCACAAATAGGAGCATGATGAAAGCAAAAGAGTTATAGATATAGGAAACCTTAGTTAACCTGACCAGGTAGGAGCATTGATGCCAATGAAGATCATACCCTCCCATCAATTCATGTTCCTACTAAAAAAAACATTATTTTGTCTGCTATAATTAATATTCTGGAGCACGTATAATAAAAGGGGAAGCACATTTCCTTCAGGTTTAGAATCTCATGAAGTTGCGATTTTAGTGGTAAGCTAAATATCTAAGTCCAGAAACAACTTGACTGGGTTACTTTGTCACGCTCCTAAGACAAACACAACTAAGATATCCATATTTAGGAGATGAACTATTCATAGCCAGAATAATGTATGACAAAAATTTAAGAACCAAAAGAGACATATCAGGGATGCCTTAGAACATACCACTGAAAAGCAGATCAGGAGAACCATCATTTCTCGCTATCGCATTCGTCGTTATCTCGCTGCCCTACAGATCAGAGATTTAGGGAAATGGAAATGATGTCTCAACCCCCCCTTTCCGAAATTTGCAAGAAGAAATAGGTGTCTGGAAGATCGATGTCCTCACCTGACTTGATTCCAGCGAGCTTGTCCAAGGCCATGATTGCCTAGAATACCACAGAGTGACGCACCCCGCGCTAGCTACTGCTTGGCCGCCGCATCACTTTCCACGTGTTTCTTGGTAATAAGGCTTGATGCATGTGTATTAAATTCAGAGTTTCAGACTGCCTGTAATTGTAAGCGAAAGGATATAGAGGAGAGCCTCAAAATTAATACCACTAATCTATCCTACAACGCCGGCCATTCCAAATCGTGCAAATATTCTATTCCACTTATAGACTGTAAATAAGAATAGACCTGCAGAGAGGATGGATGTAGCGGGAAACTTGCCTCCTTCCTTGCCGTAGCTGACATGCTTGCTCGCCTCAGACCCTGGTACGGGAGCAACTAAGCAACTCGGCTTCTGAGCATGCAACCTAAAGCTCGGGCGAAGCATGGGATGGGAGGCCACGCCCACCGGCGACCAAATACAATTCGAGGCTATGTGAATTCACCTAAGAATCGGATCTGATTCCTTGACATCATCACCATCTGCCTCGTTGACATGAGTCTCAAACTCTCAATGCCTCAAGACTCAAGTGTCTTTGCAGCAGTGACAAAATTATGGCCATGGACTTGCGCCCTCTCGAGGTCATCCTGTTGGATCCCGCACGAACTGCGGCAACAACTGGGATGGCCGTGTCCGCGCGTCCTCTGTGTATGCTAGATCCCGCACGAACTGGGACGGTGACAGAGATGGCCACGTCCGCCGCGTCCGGTGCCTCCACCGCGAGGAGAACCCGGGGCCGAGGACCGGCCTGAGGGAACAGCTGCTGGATCCCGCACGAACTGGGGCAGCGACGGGGATGGCCGCGTTTGATGCGTCGTCCGGTGCGTCGGATGCCGCCACCGTGAGGAAGACTCGGGGCCAAGGAACGACATAAGCGAGCGGCTCTGACCACCGGCGTCGGGAGGCCGGCGGCGAGACCGCGGGAGGAGGAGCCGAAGCCGAACAACATTCGCTTGCGTGGGGAACGGATGAGGTGTGATGGAGAGACGGGCTTCTGTTGGGCTTGGTTAGTACGGTGACTCTTCGGTTACCCAAGACCAAAGAGGCCTCTTCGGTTTCCAGAGGATGAATCATAGATTTTTTTTTTCTTCTTACAAATGAATGCTGACGTGGTGAGCTGCATGGCCAAAATAATTAAGAGAACTGATGATGTGGCAAAACTGATGATGTGGACAGGCTGCATGTCAAGAGAAATAGGTTAGTGGGGATGAACTATTTAGGTATTATAGATTTGATACAAGACCATAAAGGTCTACTGATGTAACAATGACTCCGGTGGTGGATGAAGGAATTGGCTTGTGGATCTCCACATCAATGGGGCCCCATTCCAACAGGAACAGCTGACCCGGATAACTCCTATCCTGCGTGGCTGCACTCCTAGGCTTCGCACGGACGTCGCTGTGATACTCCTTGCAGAACCCCTAACCTGGCCAAGTAAATAGCCAGGGACAAGCCTGTGAGTACGTTTGAATGTACTCGCAAACATCATGGACAAATGATATAACAAATGCAGCAAAACAATTATATGGTCATGATGAATTAAACTATATGCATGTGCTCACGATAGACTTATATTAAATGCATGCTGACAGGAATTAAAATATGGCATGGTGAATAATGGTTAGTGCAAGAAAATAAATATTAGTATCAATAGAATATAAAAGAAATGCCGGTCGGATGTCAAGTGACACCATGATCGGTCTTAAGAAGAAATGCCAGTCGGGTGTCTAAAAGAGAAATCGGACGATACCATCCGAGAACTCAGGCGACACCACGAAAGGACTTGAAAGAAATGCCAGTCGGGTATCCACAAGAGTAGTGGCGTGATAAACCGCCTGACACTCGAGGGACGCCACAAAAGGACTTGAAAATAAAGGTGAGTGTCCGGGGTAGTCTAGCCAGCCCCTGAGACACTCTGGAAAGTAAAAATAAGAGAAAACGGGTTAGTCCACAATAATAATCATATCATCCATAATATTCATAACAACACCAGTAGCAGTAAACAATTAACCTGCAAAATACACCATGCTCAAATTTTAAATTATTTCCTCCGGAGACCGACTCTAAGACCGACACTTGACCAACCCAGACTGTAATCCTTAACCGCGGACACGGCTATTCGAATAGATACGACTCTGCAGAGGGTGTACTCTTTACCCACAAGTATAGGATTTCTTTAGTCAGTATCGGGACACTGACTAATTCCCATTATGGTCTTTGGGATGAAAACACGCCTAACCAGCACACACCAGCTTAACTTTTCTGCTGCCAGGGATCACCCAAAACAACAGTTAAGTAAAACTCTAAGTGGGAAGGCTACAACCTCCAATAGCATGGGATCACTATTTATACGCGCGGATTACAAGGGTACACTCCCTCTCGGCATCACGACAGCCGGAAACACCCATGCCCCCTTGACCCGATGACTGGATTTAGTCCAGGGCCCTGGAAACCCTCATCGTGGCCCTCTGTACGGTGTGTGCATGGAAAGGGGTTAACAGCTTACTAAACCATACCTTACCCGAGGCAGGGACAAGTGGTAGCACGAAACAAGTATGGGGGTTACCGGAACAAGACTCGATCTACGGTCGACTCAGGAGGCTTATGTTTTCCTGCAGTGGTTAGCACAACAAAATTATTCTCTCAACAGTATCACCAGGACAGGGCCACAACCCTTGCCTGCTTCCACAAATATCTCGTGACACCACCGTGTCAAAAATGGCCCGTGCCCACCGGCACGTCCAAGTAGGAGCACACTCATGGACTTCCACGGTTTATGCATAACAGAACTAGAGTAGAATGCATGCAAGAGAAAATATGCTCATGACCCTGCATGCACTACTAGCAATATGCAATTTAATTGAATTCAACATAGTCATGTTTATATTATTCTAGCAAATAGTTCACCATGCAATCATCATATCAAGTGTTCAAGATGCTTGCCTTGAACATGCAGAAGTATTGAGAGCACTCCACAAGTTTGAAAAATATTATCTCCTCTCCATTTCCTATTGTCAAAAATATCTAAATCACCACATAATTCAAAAACAACACTAAAAAGTATTTCAAATATTTTTGAAATAAATACTAAAATAAACTAGGGAATATTTAAGGAATATCAGAAAAAGAATTAATTTATTTAGAGTTCATATGAATTAGTTATGGAATTACTAAGATGGAAAAATCTGATTAGAAGCAATATTAAATTCATTAAACAGAAACTATGCACAGTAAAAATATTCACTTAATTTAGATAAGTAGAGCATGATTTTAGAAACCTACAGAAATTTGAATAACTGGAGTTGGGTTTGAAAACTGCTCTGTGGAAATATTTGAACGCTACTGAAAAGAAATAAAAGAAGATGGTAGAGAAGCGCCCTGTGCGCGGATTAGCTGAAAAAGTAATTGGGCTGAGCCCAGTTGCCCAGCCGCACGGGAGCGAACCAGTGACCCACCGACAGGTGGGTCCCACCTGTCGGGTTCGTCCTCTCCCTTGCGCGCGCCTGGACAGAGGCAGAGGCGGGGGCTTCGGCGACGATCCCCGGCGTTCGGCGGCTCCCCTCGACGAGCCGATCCCACTGCCGAGTCCAGGAGACCGAGGCGGTCCCACCGGTACCCGTTGTGGCCGCTGGAGTTGACGGGGACGCCGACGGCGAGCTCTCCCGCGGAGCTCCGACGAGATGATTTGGGCGTTTCGTCTACGGTAGTCCCCCGAGCCAAATTAGGAGGTGGGATGGATTCTTGGGGTCAGGAGGAAGCTGTTGGTGAAGAGATTGGAGGTGGGAAGGCTGTGGTCTCGTCGGAACCATTGGAGAGGTGGCGGTGGCCGTGGTTGTCGGGGAAGGAGAAGACGACCGTCTCCGGTCGTTTTGCTCCCATATGAAGCTTGCAGAGGACGGAGGGAGTGGGGTGGTGAGTGCAGCGGCCTCAGGGGGGGCCCTTTTATAGGCGAGGCGACGCGGTGCCGCGGCTTCTGGAGGAAGCCGAGGTGGCGGCTGGCAGAAGCATGGACGGCGGCGAAGTTGGTGAGGGCGGCGGGGTCGGTGTGGACGGTGGCCGGCCGCAGTAATGCTGGGGCCTGCTGGTTGGCTCGGAGGGGCTCCAGGTGTCCCGGGCGGCGCCGTCCACGGCATACAGCGGCGGCGGCCATTTATGGTGGCGGGTGAGGCCGGTGAGGTTCTGTGGGGACGGCGGCCGTCCATCTTAATGCCAGGGGGAGGCCGGTGGAGACAGTGGACGTCCGCCATTAATGCGAGGTGCGTTGGCTGGCTCAGAGCTGAGCCACGCGTCTCGGCAGAGACGTGGCGGAGCTGGGTTCGTCGGGCGGCGGCTCCGGTCGGCGTGGACGGTGCTAGAGGACAAACGGAGGTGTCGGCGAGCTTCGGGGTGGTCGAGCTGATCCAGGGGAAGATTAGGGTGAGAGGGGGGGCAGCAGGGAGGCCACGCGTGGCGGTGCCGACGCCTGCCAAACGAGCGCTCTGCTCGTGCTCTGAGCATGCACACCAAGTGTTCGGCAAAATGCCAATGGCATCTACAGGCATTCGAACACGTTGCAACTTAGCAGGATGGTGCTTCTAGACATGAGAGGAATGATGGACATGCTAGTTTGGCCAAAAGTGCAAGTCTCTAATGCAGTTAAGAGAGAGGCCAATCTCCTGCCATGCCCACAGGGTGTTTGATGAAATGATAGGGCTACGTAGGGAGTTGTGTTGGGTGTGAAAATTGGCAGTATGATGCCTCATTGGATGATAGAGATGATGGTGGAGTTAGTTTGTGAAAAGAGAAAACTTGCTAATGCAAGTTTTACTGAAATTCAGTTTTGGACAGAAACTACAGAGGGGTATTTGGTGGGTCTAAATGATGCTAATGGAGCTGATCTTCTGGGGTTAAGGTTTTGGTAAGGAGAACAAGAAGATGGCCAAGGCTCAGAATTTTTGGAGCAAGAAATAATAGGGTTGTAGTTGAAACCTAGAAGATGGACAGAAATGAAAGAGAGGATGGTTCACTCAAATTTTGCAAAACACCAAGTTGGGTTTTTGCACCAAAGTGACATATAGGCATCACAGGACCTCTCAGAATTATGGTGGAATTTTTAGAGGATTATTTAAAATAGTAGTAGTGCAACAGAAGCATTTAAAACACTGCAAAAGCTATTAAAAGAATTTTCTAAGGCAAAATTTTATTATGAATTTTTTTTTTCTAATGTTATCAAACAAATAATGAAGTGACCCAAGATACAACCAGAGCCCACAAATTTTTTTCCAAAAATTTACTATATGAAGAGAAGATTTTCTAAGGCAGGCATAGAAAAGGCTCTGAAAATTATTAAAGAACCTAATATAATTCAAAATTTTATTTCTAGCCAAATTTTATTTAAAAAAAAATGTGGTTAAAATTTTGGGGTGTTACAATTATGGTCAATGGAATACCTGGGGAACCAATCCTAAACTGCCAAGGTCTACGCCAGGGTGATCCGTTATCCCCAATGATCTTCATCCTCGCCATGGAGCCATTGCAGCGGATGTTTATGTTTGCGGCGGAGCGTGGGGCCCTCTCCCCGCTGGCTCGCTCTGGCCTCTCAAAGAGGGTTTCAATGTTTGCTGACGACGTCATGATCTTCTTGAAGCCGGAGGCCAATAATCTCAGCACTTGTGCCTCTATATTGAGGCTGTTTGGGGAGGCCTCGGGCCTTAAGGCTAACCTCCAGAAGAGTGTGGCCATTCCGATCCGGTGTAACCAGGATGTGATGGCGGAGGTGACTCGAGTCCTCGGTTGCCCAGCTGGCTCCTTCCCTTGCAAGTACCTCGGCCTCCCAGTCACCCTGCGCAAACCAACGACAGCTCAACTATCAGGCATGGTGGACCTGCTGGCCCATTGCTTGCCAAGGTGGAAGGCGGCGCTGATGCCTATGAGCGGGAGAATGACTCTGGTACAGTTAGTTTTGTGTGCGATACCTATACATACGATGATGGCGCTCGACATCCCCAGGAAGACGATTACTGCCATGAACAAAATCTGCAGAGGTTTCTTGTGGTGTGCCAAGAACCAAGCGAAAGGAGGGCAGTGCCGTGTGGCGTGGGATTCTGTTTGTTCGCCAAGATGGGCAGGCGGCCTCGGCATCACTAATCTAAAGTGGTTAAACACGGCCATGCAAGCAAGATGGCCATGGCTGAAACGGGTGGACCAGGAAAGGCCTTGGGCGGAATTTGACATAGATGTTCCAAGGAAATCGATGCAACTGTTTCAGGCTGCAACACACATTCTGCTGGGAAATGGTGAGGGATCCCTATTCTGGGAAGACCGTTGGTTGGATGGCTTCAGGGTGGAGGAATTGGCACCCTCACTCTATGGCCTTGTGAGGAAGAAGACTAGGGAGACTCGCACTGTCTGCCAAGGGTTGACAAACGGAGCTTGGGCGCTGGACATCTCACCGGAGATGAGCTTGCAAATGATCCGGGAATACTTGAGACTGTGGGATAAACTTACCACGGTGAACCTCCAACCGGATGTGCTGGACATAGTCCGTTGGGCCTGGGAAGTTGGAGGCTCCTACTCCACGAGCTCGGCATATAAGGCAAAGTTTTGGGCAAGAGAGATCATCCCAACGGCGGATTTCACTTGGAAATCCAAAGCACCACTCAGATGCCGCTTCTTCGCTTGGCTAGCCCTGCAGGATCGCTGCTGAACTTCAGACAGGTTGGCTAGACGAGGGCTTGATCATCAGGATGCTTGCCCGTTCTATGACCAGTCAGAAGAGAGCATCAACCACCTGCTACTCCAATGCGTCCTAGCGAGGGAGGTCTGGACGCGCTTGTGCATGGCTTGGGGCAGGCCGAACTGGGCTCCAACTGCCACTTCTACCTTGGGTGACTGGTGCCTGCAGACCACGGGCAGGGCCGGAGGAGGCAAGGATGCAAGAGCTATGGTTTTACTGGCCCTCTGGGAAATTTGGAAGCATAGGAATAGGGTGGTCTTCGATGGGGACACTCCATCAGCAGCCTATGTAATTAATCAGATCACGGTAGAAGGTAGGACTTGGAGCGTAGCACGCCTCTTCAAATCGGACATGAGTAGGTTTTTTGAGGCCTTGGAGGTGGGTACTCACGGCAATAGTTAGTCTAGCGTGGGTACGGTGGAGTTGGGCTATGTAAATCTTGTAGCTACAACGTGGAGGGTTTCTTAATCCCCATCACCCCCCCCCCCCTTAATATATAGTACGCACACTCGTGCGTATTCGAGAAAAAAGCAGCTTAAGCTAGCATTTATAGAAAAAAGCAGGCAGGTTAAGGGATTGTGTTGCCTACAGAAACTTTAGAATTGTTACCTATTTGATCAGAAGCAGCAATTGTAGCCATCATTTTCCTCTCCAAAGATAGTTTCAGATGCTACTACGTCAACATAAGTGGGTCAAGTGTTGACTAGGCCGAGTCAAGAAAAGCGCAATCTCTTGCTTCTTAAGCATTGAGTTTTCATTCCCATGTCAACTTTCTAGAATTAGAGTTTGTACGGTCAAAGTTGTTGTTCTGTCTTGTGTCCTCTTGTTCATCTTGAGTGCTAAAACAGAGCCAACCAGCCCGCCTACCGTTTCTCTCAATCAGAGCACAAATGTAAGTATGTTATCAAGCACCCTGCACCGATCCCTGAGTGGCAGTCGAAGAACTGGAAACAAACCATAGTGCAGCCACACACCACACATACTGACGCATACCTTAACAACATCATAATTATCACCCCCCAATAAATAGAATTCTTAGCACCAACTTTTAAACTGAACAACTAGCTGATTCTGTTCTGTCAGATTCAGTATTTTGTCCCTGCACCTGCAAGTCCACACGCTATCCTGACTACTTGAACCCAGAAGCATACAGCAGCCAAAAATCCTCGCCGTTAGCATCTACTCCCTCCGTTCCAAATTACTCGTCTTGTTTTTAGTTCAAATTTGAACTAAAACCATAATTTAGAACGGAGGGAGTATGTTTAAAGAAAACTGCAAGCCATATTATTCAGAATTTCAGATATAAGGAAACAAAAGAGAACATGCTTGATGCAAGCCATATTACTCAAAATTTCAGATAGGTTCAGAAAGGGAGATGGGACCACTGTGGTGGATCTTCCCACACATTTTGTTGTTGTCATTATTAATAAAAATTTTATTCGTATTGGTTGGGATGCGCCTGGCCTGGGCAGTAGTGCAACACCCAAGCGACACTTGAGGGCCCCACTAGCAAGCTAGTGTGATGGACCCTCCCCACAAAAAATAAATTTAATATCATTGTGGGCACATGGCCCACATATCAGATATCTTTACCTACTAATAAACCACGCATTGCTTCTGGTGGTACGTCGCTGGCATTTTTGCACAAAAGTCCCTGCTTTTACTGATATTCAACCCGCAGTCCTTCGTTTTTTCACAAACGTCCCCGTAGTTTGGTATATTCAACCCGCGCTCGATACGTTTTATTATTCAGGACTGGGTCAACGCGACTGCTCGAGCGGCTAGGGGCGGCGCGGCTGCTCGAAGAACGGCGGCGGCCGCTGGAGCTTGCAGGGCCCGGCTCGGTGCGCGGCTGGGGCGAGGGAGGCAGATCTGGAGGCGGCCGGCGAGGCGGGTTAGCCGGTGACGACGAGGAAGGCCAGAGCGCTGCTTCCCGGGCGCGGCGACCTAGGCAAGAGCTGGCCGGAGTCGGGCGACGGCGGACGGGCGCGGGAGACGGAGGGATCCGACATGGAGGCTCGAAGTCCTTGCAGGTGGAGGCGGACCTCCATCCCTGACAGGTAGAGCTCCAAGGCCATGGCGAGGCAGATCAACGCATCGATGTCGCTGCCCGGCGGCGGATCCTCTCCATGCTCCAGCCATTGGTCATGCTCCTGCTCGCAATCCTCTCCGTAGTCTAGCCGTTGGTCCTGCTCCCGCTCTTCCTCAGGCCCCGGACTGGTGGGAGGCCGCCATACAGCACACACGGTAGGCGGGACGGGAGTACGAGCTCATCTCCGGCGCGAACAGTGAAACTGTTCATGCAGTACTGCTGATCACACATCCTTTCCTCGATCATCAATCCCAGGTGAGAGAGATTCACCTCAAAGATAGCCCAGGTGAGAGAGACACTTATGCAGGGAGCTTGTTCTAGATCTCTGTTTCTTAACCAACTGCAGATTTTCCGGTCCAGTAGCTGATAGTTGGGTACCTTTGATTGATTTGAAAGTGGAAGGTATGCTAATTTGGCTGGCCTGGACTTGGATGGACCGGTGAATTTAATATTGTATTACTCTATCAAGGTATTTTGTTTGCATCATGTTTATATAATACAATACTTAACATTGCTTGAGTGCTACAATTAAAGGCAATTTATTTACTGAATTGTGTATAAAACAGACGAAGATGTTGAATTCTCTTCCATGTTTCTCAGACTGAATTCACATGGTGATTTACTTGTGAAATCTCTCTGCCTGGCCACGAACGATTCGCATGCCAATGGATGAGTCATACAGGTCCTGTGTATGGTGACCAGACGCGACGAGAAGGACATACTCGATCCCCATGGATGCCAAGGATTTGAACACATACGCAGATATGTAGAGGAGGTAATGGGAAAGGAGATGATTGCGGCACACAATTTAAATGAACCAGAATATCCTGAAAAATATATTTGGTGTATAGAATTCTGTTTTAGTCTTTGGATACATTTTCATGATTCACTAACTCCAGTAGTGGGTCAAAATACATCCAGAACTTAAGGTGAAGCATTTGTCATCTATACTAGGTCGTCCCTTTCAAATTATGCTGAACGTTCATCTGTTTCTTGTGGCAGTTGCATACAAAATAGCAACTCTGTTGTTCAACAAGATGCACATGGCCATATTCAGAGCTGCTATGTATATATCGATATCAATCCAAGTGATAGCATCTTGAATAAAGTAAGTCATTTGCATTATCTCAAATTTCCTTGGAAGTTTGATTTATTAACATCAACTATGCCGACTCTGAAGAAAATCAGGCAGGTACTGCCGCCAATGATTACAGAGGGTATGTCTTTGTATCTGTCAGTAAGAAAATGAACCTTACTGGACTGTGGAAGAAGCTGAGGAGCGAGCCGTTCTGATCGGCCTCAAGTCGCTTTCAGCCGTATACAAAGGGCCCATAGTCATTGAAACTAACAGCGCTATGATTACCCAAAAAATGGAGGTGGGCAGTCCTAATCGGTCTGGTTGTTTCTCTTTCATCAGCGACATAGGAAATGAGCTGCAGGTTTTCGGCCCCGTCCGCATCAACTCCAATCCCAGGGGGACAAACAAACTGGCACATGAGCTGGCTGCTCGGGCCAGAGGACAAGAGGATTCGTTAATCCTTACTGATGTATCGAGGCAACAATGCACCCTGATGCTATCTGAATGTACCACCTGAGTGTGTTTTGTCTGTTTAGGTAGTCATCCTAGAAAAAAGAACTATGACTCAAGACTTAAACTGGTCATAGGCTTCAACCAAAGCGAAGTGGATACCAAGACTGCTTACCAGATGGGTCCTGTTGCGGTTTCCATCATACAAATAGTATCGACACCTATATTAGTAATTTTTATTATATCATTTTATATTAAAACAGCCTATGTATTCTGTCGGAGCAGTCACATGCCATATTAAATTCAGAAGAGCAATTCTAATTTAATGGTTAATGTATTGTTATGTCTAAAATGAAAATACCAAACGAAAACAGAGTCATAATTTGTATTTACACAATGAATAATGGATGTTCCAATCGCTAAATGTAAACTAAGGTTTTTGGAATAAATTGTCGTTTCTAAGTTTGTAACATGTAGTCCATCAACTAATTGTATTATATTACCATGTCTAATTTTTAAGTGCAACAGACGATCAATTTCACTTGATTTGAATTATTAAGGTGGGTTGTACATTGTTTATAACCATTTTAGATATTGTGTTCCCAATAGCTTAATTTGAAGGATATATGATTGTTATCCCGTTGCAACGCACGGGTCCTTTTGCTAGTTAAACTGATAAGAACAAATACTACACTTGATCTTAGCCAAAAGGCCGAGAAAGGTATGCTTCAAAACGTTGGTCAGGGTCTCCTTTTATAGCTTTCTCTACCACTCCGTTGTGTTGCGCGGGCGAGGTGGTACTAAACCAAAAGTTAGTGATTAGAAACCTGTCGCTGTGCTCCCGTTTTGGACTTGTCGGCTGGTTGGCCCAGCTAAACTATAGCAAGCAGCCCAATAACGTGGCCTTAGTTCAGAGACTCATGGCCTCACGGGAGTACTTTCTGATCTGTGAAGTGGCAAAAGAGGAGCCTGAATTAGCAACGTTTTCTCAATTAATTTAGTAATAAAAACGAAATAAAAAGCAAGCTTTTGTCATTTGGGTGGGCAGGGATTTTAACTTCAACAACCTGAAAGCTATTGAAACGACTTGTTTGTATTTCCTAGTCAGAAGATTGTGCAGCAATGTTTTCGTTCTCTCTTTTCTCAAAACTGAATCACACTACTACACTGGTCATTGCCATCAACTGGGTGCAGC
This sequence comes from Secale cereale, assembly GCA_902687465.1. Lineage (NCBI taxonomy): Eukaryota > Viridiplantae > Streptophyta > Magnoliopsida > Poales > Poaceae > Secale > Secale cereale. Next base: position 50,452,688 of record LR738714.1, on the reverse strand, counting down.
CAGCATCGCATCAAAACTGAATTAGAACGGAACTAATATAACCCAGAAATGTTCAACTAAGATGACAAGCAACTAGCCCGATTCTGATATAGTATCTCAGAGGAATCAGCCATGTTGCCACCACAAAGTCCGCGCAATCCACCAGGCACGCTTCCCATGACTCTTCATCTCTTCTTGCCGTTACTCTCTGAAGAGTGAAGACTGAAGACTAGCTGTATTTTCACACCATTGATTTATCAGAGAGCACAACTACTCTTTTACTCTTAGCCTTTGCTCTTGTGCAGCTCATCTCCTTTACTGCAGGTGCACATGGAAAAATTCAGGTCGCCTTGTGATGCAAAATACTCTATATTACAGAAAAGTACAGTCATCAAGTGGAACTTGGTGAACATATTCTTGAACTGAATATAGTACAGAAAAACATCACTTGCAAATATTCAGAGGATCGGCTCACTAGCACATAAAACTTTGTCTTCTGCTTGATGATGCAGCAACAAGAATTTGCTTTCAGCCAACCTAACAAATTCATATAACAAATCAAGGCTAAAAATTATTCTTTTATATTACAAACAAAAGACTTCTTTTTCTTTATCTTTAACCAATCAAGACAATCTTTTTATTCTTTTATATATTATATATTATATTAATATATTACTAATCAAAAGACTTTTTGTTTACTTTGTATTGGTTGGGGTGCGCCAAGCCTGGGCAGTAGTGCAGCGCCCAAGCGACACGTGAGGGCCCCATTAGCAAGCTAGTGTGGTGGACCCTCCCCCATAAAAAATAAATTTAATATCATTGTGGGCACATGGCCCACATATCAGATATTAAACTGATAAGAACAGATACTACACTTGATCTTAGCCAAAAGGCCGAGAAAGGTATGCTTTAGAACGCAGCCCAGAGTCTCCTCTTATAGCTCGTTTGGCTCGCTGCGCTGCCTAGGCGGGCGAGGTGGGACTAAATAAGTTAAGAGTACCCAACAAGTTAACAGAGTCATTAGTAAACCTGCCTTTGGTTTTCACTACCGGTTCTCCTGTATGGATTTCTTGGCCCAACTAAGTGATAGTGGCCCAGATGCCCCCAACAGCCCAATAATGTGGCTTAACTAATACTCATGGCCTGACCGTGATAGTACATAATCAAAGTTGTCAAGTAGCCAAAACGACATGATTAACTAACTAATGCTTCCGATCCTCAAAAAAAAAAAAACTAACTAACTAATGCTTCCCCTTAACAACTTTGCTAGCACCTGGCAGCTCACCGAATGATTTATATTTTAGCCTGGATTAGCAATGCTTCCTAAATTAGTTTATTTTATTTAATCTAATAAAAGCAAACCTTCTTCACTTGGGTGTGCAGGGATTTAACTTTAAGAACTTGATGAAACTGTGAAGACTATTGAAACGACATCTAACAGAGAAGTATCTCCAATGTCCATGTCGATTACAGAGTGCCAGCCACTTGCTGTATTAATTGTTCGGAATATTACAACAGAAATATCCCCCGCAGAAATGCAACTCTTTATAACCAACTATATATATGTTCATTGTTCAATGACAAGCAGCCAACCTGATTACGTTTCTGTCAAAATAATTCATCCTGACACTGCAAGTTCTCACATGGTACGTTGTCCATGAAACTAGAAAACTGCACTTATTGCCGTCAGACTCTTAAGTCTTCCTTGACTAATGACTAGACCACTGACACAATGGAGATCCTCACAAAATAAGCGTATATTACTCTTTTTCCACAATATATGCTGCATTTCATAGCAGTAATATGACGACCTAAGTATTATGTTCAAGTACTGTTTGACATGAGCGGTTCGCTCTCAGAAAATAATCAGCAAAATAAAGTTTTATGTTAAAGTTAAACACGGAAGCGACTATTCAAGCGTTCAGTAAGAATTTCAAGACAGGGCTAAGTATACAATGCCTGCAAGCCAATGCTATGTACTCCTCCACAATACTAACAGCTTGTTATGCACAAACAAGGACCCCAGACAAGTAAATTAGCAGTAATAGTTAATCAAAGCAATCAGGCCTAACTTTTTTCCTTGTGTTGGGTGAAATAATGGTTAATCATCGGGTTAGCCAAAGCAATTAGAACTGAAAATATTTACTTTATATTGGTTGGGGTGCGCCTGCCTGGGCTGTAGTGCAACGCCTAGGCGACACCTGAGGGCCCCACTGTGATAGACCCTCCCCCACAAAAAATAAATTTAATATCGTTGTGGGCACATAGCCCACATATCAGATATTAAACTGATAAGAACAGATACTACACTTGAAGCAATTATGACTAAAAATATTTACTTTATATTGGTTGGGGTGCACCTGCCTGGGCTGTAGTGCAACGCCTAGGCGACACCTGAGGGCCCCACAAAAAATAAATTTAATATCGGTGTGGGCACATGGCCCACATATCAGATATTAAACTGATAAGAACAGATACTACACTTGATCTTAGCCAAAAGGCCGAGAAAGGTATGCTTTAGAGTGTTGCCCTTCGCCTCCTCTTATTGCTATCTTGGCCGACTGCGCTGCTTACACGGTCGAGGTGGGACTAAACAAGTTAACAGGTAGTCATTAGGAGCCTGCCTCTGCGTTTCCTGCCATTGTTCTCATTTTGGACTTCTTGGCCCAACTAGAGATTAGTAGCCCAGATGCGTCAACTGCCCAGCAATTATGTGGCTTAACTCATAGTCACGGCTACTTCTATTTGACGCATTCTGCGAGAGCTCCTATTGGCCGCTCGCCAGCGGTAAATTGCGGAGCCTTCGCTGAAGGCAGAGGAAATGGGCTGGTCCATTAGTAGGTAAAAACGAGCTCCAGGCAAGTTAAATAATAACCAAAAAGTTAAGAACCAGCGAGAAATGGAACTCACAACCTCCCTCTCGTTAACAAGTGCTGCTAACCATTACAACTAGCGAGTTCTGGTGATAAAACAGAGGCGCGATTCAATAAGTATCGTAATCTTTTGAATTTTTTTAGAAAAACATATACTGAACATTTGTGATATCCATTGAACATTTTAAATAATACACGATGACCATTTCTTAATATACGATGAACATTTTTGAAAAATATAAATATATGTGTTGAACAATTGTCGAATACGATTGAACATTAGTAACAAAACGTTGAACAATTTCATAATATACGATGAACATATTTATATGCAAAGGTGAACAATTTTCATAATATACAATAAACATTTTTCTAAATACAATGAACATTTTTGTATTACCTATGAACATTTTATATAATATGCAAATAAAGAGAAGAACACAGAAACAGAAAAATAAAATAAAAACATAAAAAAAGAAACCAAAACAGAAAAATAAGAAAATGGAACAAAACAACAGATAACTGGAAAAAACTGTGAAAAACTGGAAGCAAAAAACCGCTGAAGAAAAACGAAAAAAAACCCGCAGAAGCATCGAAGGAAACAAACAGCGAAGGAAAAACGGCACAGGAATTCGTACATGGGCCGGCCCAAGTGGGGAGTCGCTTCAGCGAAGCCGCCGCTCCTGGACGCACACGCGCGTCGTATAGGATTTGCCGCATTCTCCGTCAAGTAGTCGATGTTCGCACAGACCAGATCAAGGTAGAGATCGAACTGGGCCTAGCCCATCTGTGAAGCTAACGAGTACAGGCATCCTGTTTTGGGAACATTCTGTAACGTTCCAGCCTGGGTTTTCTGGTTTTGTGAAGATTCTAGAATGTTCCTGAATCTTTTTTTTACTGATTTTTCTTTTTTTACTAATCGTTTTTCTCTTTTTTGTTACTTTTTTATTTTTCTTCAGTTTCGTTTCTTTATGTTTTTTTTCAAAAACTTTCCTAACGTCTTCAGAAAAAAAATGGTGATTTCAATTAATAATTCTGTTGCAATACTTGTTGGCTAATTTAAAAGAATATTCATGTTTCCAAAAATTGTTCGGAAGATTCAAAAATGTTCTCATTTCTAAAATTTATTCACAAATTTAAAAAAAACTCTTCATGTCTTAAATTGTGTTCGGGGGTTTAAAAAGATGTTCCATTTCAATAATTATGTGCATTTTTTAAGGAAAACAAAAATCATGTTTTCAAATTTTGTTCCGGAATTTAGAAAAATGTTCGCTTTCAGAATTTATCTTGGAATTTCAAGAAATGATCCTGTTTTGTAAAAATGTTTGTGCTTTCAAATTTTGTTCCGGAGTTTCTTCAAATGTTAATGTTTTCCAAAAAAAATAGGAATTTCAAAAAAGGTTCCCATTTTGAAAAAAATCTTCACTGTTCTTTTTTCCCAGAGTTTCAAAAAATTGTTCAGTATTTTCAAAAAGATCGCCCTTTTTCTGAAAATGTGTGAGTTTTTTAAAATTTTGTTCACAAAATTAAAAATTATTCGCGTTTCATAAAAAAACTCCTTTTAAAAAATATTTTGTGTTCGAAATTTCAGAAATATTCGGATCTGCGATGGTTTTGGTTCTTAATTGATTCGCACAGCCCAATATTCAGATACGGTCATTAGTTGACCTGGTAATAGCATGTCTTGGGGAACTGGAGCCCCTGCGTTCGATACCAACAGAACACGACTTTTTTCGGTCTCCTCACTCGTGCTACAATACTGGTTCACTGCTGATCGCTAGCTTGGGCCGGTCTAGCTGGGAGCGGCAGACAGGAGCTCCCCATAGTCATGGCCTGATCATGGTAGGGCATAATTAGTCGTCAAGTACTCCCTCCGTCCCAAAATACTTATCATCAAAATGGATGAAAAGGAATGTATCTAGAACTAAAATACATCTAGATACATAATCTTTTATTCATTTTGACGACAAGTATTTCCGGACGGAGGGAGTAGTACACGAGTTAATAGTTGTCAAGTACTCGTAGTACACGAGTTAATTGTGGTTAATTAACTATTGCTACCCCTCAAGAAAGTTAATTGACCGTTGCTGGCTCATGCAACTCATCCAAGAATTCGTATCTGGTTAGCAACATTTTCTAAATTAGTTTATTTAATTAAATGATGGTATAGTTCCTGTCATTTGGGTGTTGCATGGATTTTTTTTTCGGAAATAATTCTTGTATTACTCAATCAAGGGGTACAATCACGGATAACCGCGTCTAAAATGACCTCAGGTCCTGATCCACGCCAGATGGCAGTACATCATTGGGTCCTACCAAAGTTTGCTAGAATATGACTAGAAGAATTACAATTGCGGCGTGTATGAGTAATACAAGAACTACGTTCAGACATGCTATCTTTCATCTCTCTTATAAGAAAAGCATACTTCGATCTATTTGTGTCTGCACTTCTGGCCATGTTGATTGCCTCCAAATTATCACATTCAATATCAATTGGTACACTGCTCCATTGTAGTGCAAGCATTACTCCCTCCCCGATTGCTAAAATATCAGATTCTAGCACGTCATTGCATGAGAACAGATGCCTACAAGAGCTAAAAATTATGGCGCCGAGGTGATCTCGGAGGAGTATTCGGTTTGACACGTCCAAACGCCGGAGGAGTCCATAGTACTGAGTCAATGCGGGTGTTACTGCACGTATGTGATGTGAGAGGGAAGCAAAACTGGACTGGAGCTTTTCCTTTTACATGGTCATCTTCTGGGTGAAATTCTATAGATTGCAGTGAAGATAGGTAGCTTGACAAGAACCTGACCGAGACATCCACGGGGGCGTAAGCTTGGAGTGAACAAGTTCATTTCTAACGTGTCATATCCTCCAGAAGAGCATCAACAGCCGCACCCTCGTAGACTCATCAATTTCGCAAATAAATTGGATGAACCAATCTGGACTAGTCGGTTTGATAGTGGATGCATCAAGTAACGTCCATACAGCAGTCATGGCCTGCCATAGAGTTATTGCATTTGTGCACGTACAAAACGTATAGATTGCATGGATTTAACCTCAATAACTCGATGAACCTGTGAAACTACATCTAAACTACCCCAATTAGTGTTGCTCGCAGAGAAGTCTATGCATTGTTCCTGTCAGTTAAGTGTGCTGTATTCACAAGGTTACAGAGTGCCAACCACTTCCTGAATTTTTTTCTCAGTTAGAATAGTATTATCAGCGATACTTTCTTTCTCCTCGATCCAAACCAAACCATTGTACGCTGATGAATGCCTATGTTTTTTTTTTCCGAATAAACTCTTTTTTTTTGCGGGATAAAACTTCGATCTATTCATCTTTAATCATGGTAGTACAACGAACACTAGAAATAATAAAAATTACATCCAGATCCGTAGACCACCTAGCAACGACTACAAGCACTGAAGCGAGCCGAAGGCGCGCCACTGTCATCGCCCCTCCCTCGCCGGAGCCGGGCAAACCTTATTGTAGTAGACAGTCGGGAAGTCGTCGTGCTAAGGCCCCATAGAACCAACGCCTCAGAATAGCAACCGCCGCCGATGAAGATTGTAGATAAGAATGATCCAATCTGAAGACACACGAACAAAGACGAACAACGAACCGATCCGAGCAAATCCACCAAAGACAGATTCACCGGAGACACACCTCCACACGCCCATCGACGATGCTAGACACATCACCGGAACGGGGGCTAGGCGGGGAGACCTTTATTCCATCTTCAAGGAGTCACCGCCGTCTCGTCTTCTTGAATAGGACACAAACCCTAACAAATCTTGAAAAAGGATGTAAAAACAGAGCCCTCCCACCGGCAAGGGCCGGGATCCACTCCGCCCCCATGGCCCTAAGGCCACAGGAGACGGGGCGGACCGGCGCCGACGCCGGCGGGAGGCAGAGACACCCTAGTTTTTTGGGTAGGCGGCGGCGGCTAGCTAGGGCGAGGCAGAGCGACGACAGAGTTTGTTAGCCGATCGAAAAGGTTTTCCGAATAAACTCTTGTATTACTTAAACCATGGTTCGGCCCTGTGTTCTACCAAAATTAGCCATAGCATGGCTAGCACAATTGCCATTACGACGAATATGAGTAATAGAAGTGTCTCTTTCCCCCATACTTTGTTGGATCTCCCTGATGATGAAGGAGTGCTTGGATAAGTTTCTCCCATCTATTTTCAACATATTAACAGCCTCTAGACAGTCTGACTCAATATCTATGGGAAGGTTACTCCACTGCAAAGCCAAGAGAAACCCTTCCCGAATAGCAAGCACTTCAGATTCCAAGACATCATCACAATTTGGAATGTGTCTACAGGAACAGAAAATTATCTTGCCGAGGTGGCCTCTGAAACCATGCCCGTCCCCGCAACTCCATCATGGACCGAGCCGTCTATGTTTAATTTGACACGACCTTGGCTTGGAGGCAGCCAAGAGACGCCACCAGGCTCAGTGATATCTCGTGCTTGCTGAATCAACGGAAAGGTAGGGGTTGCAATCATCCCCCCTTTAACAAAATCTGCTTTGGGGTCTAACTTCAGAGTAGTTAGTGAGTCCAAGTAGCTCGACAAGAATCGGACTGAGATATCAATGGGAGGCGCTGGTTTTGCATGCACTATTTCATTTCTCACATGCCAAACTCTCCATAGTAGCATCAGGACACGAACACGCACATGTTCTGACACATCTCGCATCAGTTGCAGGAACCAGTCCTCATGTTGTTTTATGTTTGACAGAGGAGGTAGCTCCCAAACATGTGACATCGCCATCCAAAGCCGTTGTGCATTATCACAAGTACAGAGAACATGGAACAGATCTTTGTCCTCTCTGCCACATACCGGGCATAGGGCGAGTACCTCAAAAGTTCTACGCTTCTTGTTGGACCAGGTAGCCAGTGAGTTTGTTGCGGCTCTCCGTGCGAAGGAAAGAACCTTTGGCGGAGCTGGGCAGGACCAGATTTGCTTCTATACATCCCGTCTGCCATCCGGTGCACTGCTAAGATGGTAGTGAAGAAATGTTCTCCGATGCAGCTAGCCAGTAGGCACTCCGAACAGAAAAGAGACTACTTTTATCTGGACCCTATGCTACAAAACCATCACCAACGTGAGGAGAGGGGTGAATTCTAAGAATAGAACGAACATCCACAGGAAAAAAAATATTGGTTCAGACGTACCACGTCCCAATTTCCATTGCGATCAAGAAGCTTGGACACCCATTTGTAGCGACATCTCCCTCGCTTGGATAGCATATAGCTTGTTGTGCCACGAACAATCCAGCGGTCACGCCAGATCCGTACCTTTTGTCCATTTGCAATTCGCCAAATCAACCCTTTCTTTAGAAGATCAAGGCCATGGCAAACAGCTTGCCAGGTGGAAGAGGGATTTACCTCAAATACTATATCCTCGAGCCTCCCACTCGGATAATACTTGGCTTTGAGTAATCTCGCACACAAACTCTCTGGACATACAACGAGTGTCCAAGCTTGTCTCGCCAACAAAGATTCATTAAACAGACGGAAATCTCTAAATCCGAGCCCTCCTTGTGATTTTGGCCTCGTCATTTTTTCCCAAGCATACCAATGGGTTTTCCTCTTACCCTTTTCCGCACCCCAAAAGTAATTACAGACCATACTGTTTAGATCATCACAAACGCCCAAAGAAACTTTGAAGACACTCATAATGAAGGTAGAGATAGACTGTGCAACAAATTTGATTAAGACTTCCTTAGCCGCTTGAGTAGGATACCCATCAAAAGCGAATAAACACTTAGTTAGCTTTACTTGCCGAGCGTCCGTGTTTTAGCACTCGGCGAAGAGCATTATACCCGGCGTACGTGAAAATTCCAATAGTGGGTAATCCCAAGTATTTTTCTTCAAAACCAGAAATAGTTAGAAGACGAGATCGGCCTAAGGCATGCATCCCCATGGCAGTTGGTTACCTTGTTCTGGCAGATAGTGCCGTCCGTTCATGAGTGTCTGCCCAGTTCGGGCGTAACACAATCACATGCACTGCAGCTCACACACAGTTCTGAGAAACTCCAGAGTGTCCTCCAACCTCCCTCGCATAGTGCCAGCTCCATCGTTTGCGCGCACAAGCAAGGGCTGCTCGACTCCTCCCTCCGTGTATATAAGCAGCGGTATGGGCACACCCTTCTTCTCAGAACCACAGCGAGCGAAGAACTTTGCAGTGCGTGAGGGAGTAAGAGAATGGCGGGTGGCAAAGCGGCTCTCCTGGTGGCCCTGCTGTTCCTGAGCCTGGCCTTGGAGACCCAGGCGGACAGCGGCGGCTACGACCCACAGGAACAGGAAGCCTCCCAAGCCGCGTCCGCGTCCGCCGCGCCCTCGCCCTCGCCCCCGCCCACCTACACCTCCCACGCCAACGCCGCCCCCGTACACTCCGTCCCCTCCGTCCCCTCCTGAACCCACGCCACCCCCATACACTCCGTCCCCTCCTGAGCCCACGCCACCCCCATACGCCCCGGCCCCGATGCCGTCTCCCTTCCTCGAGCACGGCGCAGAAGCCGACTCTGCTGGCGTACAGGCCGCCGCCGACGCCGCCGACTACGAGGAGCCGCCGTCGAGGCCGGCCTACAAGCCCAATGTCTAGGGCTGTGACTGTGAGCCCCTGCCAACGCATGCAGGGCCATTCTCATCGGAGATTAAGTAATATGTAGTTTGAGTAATAATGCAGATTGCTTGGTTACCCGCCGTTGATTTGTGTTCGTCGAGAGTTAGCGTGCTTTCATTCATGTGGGTGTGTTGCTACTGTTGTGGTGTTACTGTAAAACCATTACCTGCTAGTATAATGTGGAAATGGAAATGGGAAACTGCATGTTGTGTGTCCCAACATGAGTTCAACGCCAATAACATGAGTTCCGCTGATGAGATGTGATGTGATGTTTGCATGTCGAGACAGTAAATACTATGGTGCTCATGACATGCTTGAACAAATACTGACGATCAAGCTCTTTACGTGCGCGCATGCTAAAAGTCAGATAAATGTTTATCCTTTTCTTTTATCTCGTCCCGATGAACGTTTTCCGAATGAGACATGTATTGTCCAAGGGTAGTTAAACTGTAATAATGTTTGCATGGGTGCTAGCGTACGTGAAGCATGTTTCACTGCGCCGGTTTCATTTCAAAACGAATGTTTGTTTTTTCACAAGCCAGCGACCTAAATCATGCCCTGTTCTAGCACCAAAATGTATAAACGTTCAACAGAAAGAGAGTAGAGAAACCCACCTTTGTCCAGCAGGGTGTTTATATTACTGTATAAACGTTCCATCATTCGACTTTTCAAAAATCATTCAGTATTTAGAAAACGGTTGAAGATAAGGTTAATGGGCTGGAGGAGCTAGCCAAGTGAAGGAAGATAAGGTTATCAGTCAGTTGAACAACCTCTCCTTTCGGGTGGACAAGGTAATGTGTGTCACCTCATTTGTAGGACTACTGGGTGTTACTCGTTTTGTTAGACCTCACCTAAAACCTGATCGTTTTGGCATGCATGAAACCAAACGGGTATGGAGCACTGAAACAGACTGTGCTTTAAAAAAAAAAAACGATTGACGCCCTCGTGTTGCGTAAGTGAGAAGAATGGGATCAATTTCGCACATGAAACATTCCTGTGCTCTTAAGCATATAATAGAGGACACCCCAAAAAGAAAAAACATATATAGAGGAAATGCATATGAACGTGCACATGTGGGTGCTTGAGCTGTTCACACCCCCTCGTTTACTTTAAGATCCCTAAAATACAAAGTTGGTGTGAAATTTTACTTTCTGAAATTGGAGAAATATTGAAATAAACGGAACAATATATTGCTCATGAAATGTCTGAAATTCGGCTAAAATAAGTAAAACAAAACAATGAAATAACTGAAACTCAAATATGACCGAAACAATGAAATCTAAACTAACAACGCTTCTCAAAACGTTCAAGATTGTTTACCTTGCCCTCGAGGACATTAACCAATTCCGGCCAGCCTTCGTTTGGGAGATGTAGTTGCATGTGCACTTTTTGTATTTTCTTTCTCATGTAAATAGTTGTTTGTACCCCTTCCGTCTTTCCTACCTTAGTGAAATGGGCAATGCAGTGCTACTGCATTTCCTATCAAAAACAGATTTTCCTTGATAAAGAGTATATATTAATATCATGAAGATACCAATTACATCCAGCCACTGCAACAACGCAGTGCCCAAATGGCATGACGGGTGCACACAACCAAAAAAGAAGAAGAACTTAAAAAAGGAAAGTTCTGCTACAGTGTTCCAAGCCTTGCAGCAGCACAACCACCACCAAGACAACACATGTTGTCCAAGTTCTCCAAAAGTGACGCCTCCAAGGAGGAAACAGTGCACCAAAGCCGTCGTCGCCTGATCGTAGATCTTGGGTTTTCACCACAGAGATAAACCCCGCTCTCAAAACAATGCCTTCAACAAGGCCATTGCGAGCCACAACCAATTAAGTCCCGACCTAGGATTTTCACCCTGAAAGGCAAGACTTTGAACTTCACATGTGTTCTCTCCCCCACTTACATACCGTTGCTACGAATCCCGAAACTCCAAGCAAGTTCCTCAATGTCGTAGGCTCCAATCACCATTACTAGTCCTCCAATCCCAGCTTCCATGACATTCTCCGCCTCTGACTTCACCATGGAGCTAAACATATCTCCTAATGGCAATAGGTAGCAGAGCTTCGCGTCGCTCACTCCTTAATGAAAGACCAATGGGCGTGGCCGAATCCCACCCGATCCAGCGATCTCCGCACAACACACCCATGGGAGTTCGCCGACAGAGCCTTCCGGAACCCGCCACTCCAGCCAGATCAGGAAGAGGAACCCTAGGATCGCCGCCTTTATTCGAGCACACCAGCAGCCCCCACAGTGCCGGTCGGAGCAGCATCAGAGAAGGCTGCAGCAACACACAACGACAATCAGTCCATGGCAGGGGGCGACGTAGATCGGGCCCTTAGGCCCTGATCTGACCCACCACCGCATCACCGGAGATTCATGCCGATGCTACACCACCCGCCACGAAGACGCCGCTCTGGCTTTTGGCCACGGCTATAGGCCGCGCCGCCCTTGAACCACTGCCACCACTCAACAACCGCTCATGGAGCTGCCGCCACGGCGCACTCTCCTCCTCTTTGTCTTTAGATGAGAAGGGCGCCGCCGCCACCGCCGGCATTGGTGGCGGCACCGGCCAGGGGCAACCGATGAAGGGGGCTGGAGGGGAAGGGGGAGGATCCTCCGGAGTCTCCCGGGAGGAGGCGACCCAGGAGGCAGCTAGGTTTTGGATTGCCCGATGTGTCCCTTTTGGTAGCTGTCAAAAACAAATGTATCTGAGGTTGTTTTGGTTTTAAGGTATTGTTGACAGGAATTCAAATACCATTCATCCAAAATATCACAATGAAATAAAATGCATGTATCTTATTTAGGGAGAGATAAGTCAGGAGCTGTGCATGCGACCATTCTTTTGTGCATACTCTTACATCTCACAAAAGCTAACACAATTCATATTTTCTTGTACTACATATCAATTTGAAACAACAGCTTTACCCGCAAAAGCTGTTGCATATCTTCATGCACATGTGAACCGTCGATATTGCTCCGCTACCTTGCGGAGCCGTTAGAAAATGTTAGTTAGTGAAATAGCTCAATGTGTCTCATGCTAGCATTATCTAACATCATGTTCTCTAACATGTGTTTATACTATCCGTACGATACCTCCATATCCATAACTATTGGAACAGGTTCATCAAGCCATACACATGATATTCCGAAGATATGTGTCTCATATTTTCATGGACTAGGAGCAGTTAGAATAATGATAAATTTTGGTTTGTGCCACTAGTGGACTCGGATATTTGAAGGCCGCCACTCAAACTTCATGAATTCTGTTTGTGCTACAACTTGTTAAAATATTAGCTACATGCCCCTGCCCGCCATTTCCTCGAGTTGCCATCAGGTTGCCCTCATTTTTGGCATGTTTCCTTGTCTATGGGACCCACCACTTCACCATGTCAACCTCAGATATTAGGAGCTCGTTTCACCCTTTGGGACCCATCACTTTCCATGTCATCGGCAAAGGAGAGGAGAGTCACCTAACCCTTTGACATCCACCTATTGAGGGTATGTGAGATAAAACCAACAAAAGCCGTGTAAATAGAACATCTAGTCCTATACGCGTGATGCCTCTCTGTTGCCTGTCCGCCACTGCCACCACGCCTCACCAGCCTTCCAAGCTCCCAATCCCACCCACCTTCTCCAGAACTAGCCAGGGCGGGAGAGGGTTGTATGGGCTCGCGAGGTGAGTAGACATGCAAATTTGCATCCCTAGAGGTGAGGGTCTTGTGTCTGATGTGGGGATGACTGCGACAAGAGATGAGGGCCACCTTTACGAGACTTGCGACATTGTTCATGTCGGTGATGCCTAAAGAGCATGTTCACTAGATTCCAAGGAGGGCCACATGCTAGGAGCGCATTTGCAAGACAAATTTGTGTGGAGACCACACGAAGGAGCAACAACGCATGATTCCTCAACACTAAGCTTCTCCAATCCCAACAACAGTCTTGGTCCTCTACGTCGGCAGGAGGCCACTCCAGACCTTCCCCCAGAACTTGGGGTCGCTGCTGTCACTCTCCGGGGCCCTTGAGCTCATGGGGTCGTGATACGTCTCCGTCGTATCTATAATTTTTGATTGTTTCATGACAATATGATACATCTTTCACATATTTTTGGCAACTATTTATATGACTTATTGGACTAACTTACTGATCCAGTGCCAAGTGCTAGTTCCTGTTTTTTGCATGTTTTTTGTATCGCAGAAAATACATGTCAAAAGAAGTCCAAACACGATAAAAATTGGCGGAGAATTATATTGGAATATATGTGATTTTTAGGAGATGGAAGCAACGCAAACGGGGTCCCGTAGTGCCAACAACCCACTAGGGCGCGCCATAGGGCCCAGGCGCGCCCTGGTGTCTTGTGACTCCTCGAACGTCGGTTTGGGCCCTTCTTCTGGCACAAGAAAGCTAATTTATGGATAAAAATCGTGTCAAAAAATCAGCGCAATCGGAGTTACAGATCTTCGGAAATTTAAGAAACGGTGAAAGGCCAGATCTGGGGACGTGAAATAGAAGAGGACAAAGAGACATATCCTTTCTTAGAGGGGCTCTCACCCCACCCATGCCATGGAGGCCATGGACCAGAGGGGGAAGCCTCCTCCCACCTAGGGAGGAGGCCAAGGAAGAAGAAGAAGGAGGGGGCTCCCCCCTCGCTTCCGGTGGCGCCAGAGTGCCGCCGGGGCAACGATCTGGACGGTGATCTACATCAACAATCTTACTATAATGCCCAGGATGGGACTATACCTCCTACGTGTCGAGGCACGACTTAAAGGTATAAGCCCATCCTAGAATGATCTCAAGTTTGGTATCTTTGCACGACTCATGTAAAAGAGGGATTAAAATGCAAAAGGAGATAGTTGGCTTACACTCGCCACTTCACACAATACATTACATAAGCAATCATCATTCAGAACATCACAACCCGACTACGGGTGAAGATCCAAAAGAAAGATACCAAACAACATAAAGCCACAGGCCAAGATCGAATCCTAGTAGAAACCACTACTGAACATCAAAACGTCACAAGCAAACGGCCACACACTTCATCGAGCTCCCAGGTGAAGAACTGATCCAACTCCTGCATCAAACTCGGCTGAACCTGCATCTGGTGTGGTGAAGTAACTGTGAGCCACAGAGGACTCAGCAATCCCGTTCCCGGGTAACAAGACTATTTAAGCCTTGGGTGAGGAAAAGGCTGAAGAAAGAAATATGAGGTGAAGGAACAACAAGAGTCTGCAGCAGCAACTAGCACTAACTTACGTAAAAGAGAGCGAGAAGAGAAGAGCGTCGGTCGAAAGATGATCACGAAGTGATCCTAACTAAAGCCGGTCAAACATAACCCCACCGTGTTCAACTCCCGAATCCCTATTCGGAAATTGACAGTCACGGTACACACGCTGGTAGTGTATTAGTATCATTGTGTCAAGTTATCTACAACCGGAATTAACAAGCTCCCATCTGCCACATAACCGCGGGCACGGCTTTCGAAAGTTCAAACCCTGCAGGGGTGTTCCAACTTGGCCCATCACAAGCCCACGATCCGCGGAGTCGCAACTCCATAGGTGGGAAGACCCGAGTATTCTCGGAATCCCGTGCTCAAGTTAAACCGAACTAAGGTAAGGCTAATCCAGCAAATCCTCCCGGCGTGTCGACACCCTGATAGGTAGCCGCGCGTATCTAGTCTCAGGACACGACCGGATGGGTGATCCCACGGGTTTTTACCAGACCTTGAGTTTCCTCGAGGTGGCCCCGCGTAACCCCCGTTTCGGACCAACACTCATGTGGAGCACTGGCCCGGGGTTGTGGAATTAAGAATAAAAGAGGGTTTGCAAGGCCCTTATGCAAGTTTTATTAGTTTGTTATTAGGCAAATAGTACCAATGTTGGGATTTGCTGGAAAAGACTTAGCACTTAGCGGTTTATCAAGGGGGTCCCATACACCCCAACCGTGTTAGGAACGCATAATCAAGGAACATAACACCGGTTTATACGGTTCCTAACGGCATGAGTGGAACAAAACACCAAGCAAAAGGCTTAGCCTTCCACCCTGCCAGTATATAGATGATTTCATTTAAGCATTTATATAGTGTGATATAACCCAACCAAACTTCAACATGAAGCAAGCATCTTCAATCTTCACCTGCAACTAACAATGCTATAAGAGGGGCTGAGCGAAGCGTACTTAGCCAAGCAACGGTTTGCGTAGGTAGGTTGGTTAAACATGGCAATTGGTTACAAGTAGGAGGCTGACAAGAAGAACATGGGCATCGAGGCAAAACTATAGATCGAGACTACTAGCAATAGGCAAAGATAGTAATGGTATCCGGGTTCGGTCATCTTGCCTGGGATTCCACAAGGGAGAAGAACGGATCCACGAAGAAGACGGAGCAACACAGACGAGAGAAACCTCACAACTCCGGAACGAAACCAAAGCTAACAAGAGAAGCAACCGGAAAGAAAGAAACAACACGGTAAACACACAATTATAAACATGGCATACGATGCACATCCAAGTATGATGCATGTCCGGTTTAAATATGCATGGCATGGCAAGAGCACAAACAAATACTACAAGTTAAGTGGAGCTCAATATGCAACGAGTTGCATATTGACGAAACACCACATATAATTATTTAGTTGACTCTCGTTTATTTACAAGACAAGGTTAAATTGTTTGTTAACATGGCAAGAGGTGAAGCATAAAGAAACTACACTATTAAGACATTTTAAATGGGGCCGGAAATAACAACAACATATTCCGGAAAATCCCCATGAGCATGCTTAGCAATTATAAGCAACAACAATTCACACATATTAAATGTTGTTAACATGATGCGGATGACATGATCAAGTTTATGCAATTATAATAAAAGTTAACAAGAAGATGACAAGAAGTTTTGTCACCGTGGTGGAAAGAAAAAGAGTGCCACGGCAACGATCCGAAAATGATGCAACGCATCATATCGGTTCCGGTATCTCGTTGAGAGACCAATGCAAAAGAAAGATGGCGTGATCGAGTCAAACGAGATGATGGGGTGATCCCGTTACCGGGTTCCCACGAGTCGGTGACGAGGCAACCGAGGAACATGACAAAAGGTGGAACGGGCACGATGCACACAAGGAAACATTTCATACAACCACAACAAGCAACACACGGGTCATCGACGGGGTTATACCTTCGAAACTCTCGTTTCGGGGCGGAATCGAGTCGTCGAGGGACGTAGTGGTAGTAGTTGTTCTCGCAACTCGTAGAGGAAGTAGTGGTTCACGTCATCGTGTCGTGGTACTTGGCGAATTCCTCGTTTCCGGGCGACGGTAGTGGTACACGTTCATCGGAGAGGAAGTAGTTGTACACGAGGTCGCCAACGAGTAGTCGTTCCGTTCGTAGAGGTACTTGAGGGTCTCGGCGACGGTAGTGGTACACGGCGACGGTAGTTGTTCGGGTCGTCGTGGTACTTGGTGTTTCCGGGCGTCGGTAGTCGTACACGGGGCGTTTTGTAGATGTTCACGGAGCTCGTTCGTAGATGTACTCATGGTCGTCGTGGGAAGTAGTGGAACTTGGTCGTTTATCCGTAGATGTTCGGGTCGTCGGTAGTCGAACTTGACGAAACACTGTAGTTGTACTCGGGCATTGCGGTCTTTGGCGGTAGACGTTCTCTGTTCAGGTTAACAACACAAGCACAAAACAAAAAAAAAACAAAACTACAGCAGCAACTAGGCGCTCGCGAGCACATCGGCGCTGCGGGACGAAGTGGAGGCAGGAAAACAACGAGGCGCTGGGCGGCTTGGGGACGCAGCGCCCGGATCGCAGGGAGCGGGCCGGCCTTGCTGGACGGGACGGCGGAGGGAGGACGCCGCGCGTAGGAGCTGGACTCCCGCGGCGAACGGCGGCTGCTGGAGGAAGGGATGCGGCCTGGCCTCGGAGCTGGGGGCCCGGATGCGGGACCTGGGCTCCTGGCCGCTGGTCGACGCGGGACGGAGGGGCTCTGCCTGGAGGATGCGTGCGCCCGAGGCCAGAGGAAGGGAAGGGCGCCGAGGGGGAGGGCCCCTGGCCAGCTCGCGGGAGGAGTTCTGGCGCGGCGGGCGTGCTCTGGCCGGCCGGGCTCCTGGCCGGCGCTAGGGGCGGGGAGGAGGGAGCCTTCGAGGCGCTCGAG
Source organism: Secale cereale (assembly GCA_902687465.1). Classification (NCBI taxonomy): domain Eukaryota; kingdom Viridiplantae; phylum Streptophyta; class Magnoliopsida; order Poales; family Poaceae; genus Secale; species Secale cereale. Next base: position 50,435,047 of record LR738714.1, on the reverse strand, counting down.
ACGGAGGAAGGGGCTGCGCTCCAGCGGCCTGGGCGCGAGGACATGCCCCACGGGGACGGACGAGGGGGGTCGCGGGCGAGGGGAAGATGGCGCTCGAAGCAGGCCAGGTCGAGGGCTGAGGGAATCGGCCTGCGGGGTCTCGAGGGAGAGAGAGGCACGAGCGCTGGGCGATGCGGGACCGATCGAGCAGAGGGAGGAGGGAATCGGGAGAGGAGCGGGGAGCGTGGTCGAGAGGTGGCGGCGGCGCACGATGGGAAGAGAGGGAGCGAGGGAAAAAGGTTGCGGCGGGTTAGGGTTAGGGGAAGGCTGTGGGCTGGAGTGGCCTTGGGCCTAGAGGAGGGAGGTTTGGGCCAGGGAAGCAGAGATGGGCCGGCTGGCTCTTCCTTTAACCTTGCTGCTGTTTAACTAAAAAAAAACAGAAAACAACAACAAGAAGAAAAGAAGGGAGGTGCTAGGAAAGGAGTTAGGGCAAGAGGTAAAATTCCCTGGACCCGCAAAAATGTCAGGAATTAAAATAAAATAGTTTGGGTGGTTTTGGAGGAACCTCGAAACAACGGAAAGAATTAAGACAAGGTTTAGAAGTAGAAACTCGAAGTGGAAAAACATGGGGAATTTGCAAGTGTGTTGGGGTAATTCCAACAATGGAATATTTATTATATAGCTCCATAATTATTAGGAGGCTTTTATATGTTATAAAGAGAAGTCACCTTCCCTCGATTTAAATGGACCGAAGGTCCACACAATTTATTAGGTTGAGATGCAAAATAAAAATGACATGATGGCATGATGACATGATGCAATGCAAAAATAAATAACACAAACACAAAAGAACACACGGGCAACCAGGAACATCTGGAATCTTCTGGAACCTTCTGGGACGTCGGTCTCGGGCGTCACAACTCTCCCACACTAACAGAGGATCTCGACCCGAGATCCTAGAGATATCACCGGGTAAAAACGGAAAAGGAAGAGGTAAAACAAAGTTGCTTCTTTGACAGACGAGTGAAACCAAAGAACCTTGAGAGGTTGAACAAAATGAAAGAAGAATGCAACGGAGATGAACGAAGTTAAGAGCACTCCGGTAAGCAGGAGGAACAAGGAACATTAACAAGAACCTTGTAGGTTGAAAGACATGAAACAAGAGCTTACGGACGGAAAGAATATAAAACCGTGATGGTATAGCCAAGGAATAAGAATGACAGAATTTGGACAGCACTCCGTCTGAAAATGGAAGGAATTGGACAAGAACTTGCCAAGTTGAGATGATACTTGAAGAAAACAACAACACACAGCCTCTGAAACAATTAAAAGAATGGCACAAGGTTAAGAAAGATTCAGACAGCACTCCGGTTGAAAAGAGAGGCAAACTAGATAAGATGACGGAACTAGAATGAAAATATAACACTCCGGTTAAATGATAAACAATTGAAGAACATGATCTTGATAAAAACGAGATGATGGTCAAAGAGAGCAATAACACTATGCCTCTGGAATGAAAGAATAGCTTATATGCTAGGTCGTTGGCAAGAAAAGATCGAAGAAGAAGATGACAACTTCTCCCACGAATGAATTAGAAAATCCTCCTTACGGAGAAGGGTTGAATAGAGTTGTTGGAAAATCAACAACGAAAAGAATAAGCTCGATGTGGGCTTATGGAAAACATCTCAAAATCAAGAGGTGACAACCAGCCACTAACAGAAACGAATTGCTTGGATTGAGATCAACAAGGAGATGAAAAACTTATCTCACTGAAAGGATAAATGAAGAACTTGGGTCATTTATAAGCACCATAATAGCAACAATCCTCAGGGAAAGCTTTTAGGTGAAATATAACCCAAATAACTCCAATGAATAAATTGAAGGGTTGAAAAGATCTCTTGAACAAGGAAAAAGATGGGTTTAAATATCTCATTCTTGAAAACTCGTGAATCATGAAACATGAAGGAATTGACAAGAATGACATAACACCATCTGAAAAGACAAGGTAGAAGAATAGCAATTGGAAAAGCATGATGAAGAATGCTTGAACTCCAACAAGAATCTTGACGAAAACTTCGGGGATGAATTAAAGCATGATGAACCACCATGAGAACTCAGGTAATGAAAGCATGAGAAGTGAAAAATGAAAAGAATAAGATTCAAGGCCTGCGATGAATTAGATGAGGCTTGAAATGATATAATTGAAACAACATGGATCTCCGGAAAACAAGATGAAGAATTTAGAACCGAGAATATGATATGATGAACAAGCTCCAGACAAAGAATTAAACACTTGGAAGGAACAAGAATAAGAATTATGTTGTGAGTATCCTTCACCAATTTAAATTGATGACAACCAAAGGATTTGTCATACTACTTATTCTCGTTGCAAGGAATTAAAGAGAGGTCTAGCACAAGCTTGAGAAAAGTCTTCAACGAATCACCGGTAGGATTGTGAAAAGAACAAATGAACTAAAACGATAACAAGGAAGAGTAAACTTGAATGAACCACCGTAAGAATATGGAGACGAACGAAGAGACATCAATGAAGAATAGTTGGAGGACGAAGTTGAAAACTGAGAACGAAGAAATATTCTGGAATGATGGCCTTCGGAGGATCACAAAGAAAAGAATTCATGAAAAGCTTCGGAAGGGATAAAAGAATTCCTCACAAACGGAACAATAATGAGGATGGCATGAAGCTAGAATCACAACTCATCAAGAGAACAGTTCAAAATTTAAGAGAAACACTTCTCCGGTCTTCATATGCTGAGAAGACGATGAGAAATGCCATGAAGGATTTCGAGATACTCCGGACGAATGACAAGAGGAAGGTGGAGCTAAAGATGGAAATAATTGAAAACAAGCTTGGAGAAGGCATGTGACTGATGGAAATCATTCTTACGTCACATTTGAAAGAATTTTAAAACAACTCCGGAAAATAGAAGAGTCAGGTAAGATCCTGGAAAAGACCTGTGGGTTAGGGCCCACTCAAAGAAAGATCACCATTGAAAAAGATTGCTTAAGAGATATTGCACCGGTTGAATTAAATGGCTTGAATAAGATAGCAACCTCAAAATAATTGAACGGATAAGAATGGAATTATGAATCTTCAGCACTCCGGATATGAATAGCAAGAGGAGAATGATTAATTGGTGCACCGGAATAAGAAAGCATTGTGAAAAGAGGAAAAGGATAAGGTCAACACCAAATTCTTGAATTACATCCACCGGCAGAATTGAGAGCAAACGAATGATGAACTTGAAGCTCTTGAGCATCTTCCTGAGAATCACCGGATAAGAACATTGAAGGAAAGAATGAAGAAACATCACATGAATAAAATGGATATTCCATCTGAGAATTTCTTGCTCCAAGAAGAAGAAGGGTGGGAGGGTGGGGAAAAAGAAAGACAACTTGAGATGAATGAAACAGACAAATCGTCAGATTTCTCAACGACGTCCGTATGGAATAACTTGAAGAGAAGGCACACCGGTTGAAAAAGATTAACATGAAGATCTTGATGGTCAAGAAGAATTAGCACTCCCATAGAAATATGAGAACACCGATTAGGAAAGGTATGGAATCAACATTTGACATCGAAGCAACTCGAATACCAGAATCAAAACAAGAACAAAGGGTAGATATGCAACATGATCTTCACAACATCATCCGAACAGAGAATTGAACGAATGAATTCCGCAGGTACATCACTTGTCGAGAAGCCACTTAGGAGAAGGAAAAGGTAAATAAAAAGGAACAAGGATCAGATAGAACAAATACAAGATAGAAGTTTCGTTCGACATCTTCGTGCTGAAAGCTCATGGAACGTGTTACAAAAGGGTTTTGCAATCCCCGGATCAGCATAGCCAAGGACCCTTTAAGATGCAACTCCCGATCAGAACAAGTCCATAAAACCACTTCACTCAATGTAGAACCCCAAACTTCATATCGAGCATCTGTTGGAAGAATGCCTAGAACTACTAGATGAACCCACCTATAGATTTCCGAAAGTTTCCAGTTATGCAATCAGGTGTTGGGGATACACGGGAAGCACCGCGCAATCAACTCTAAACCTACATCCAGGTGTATCCATCCTTCAACACATAACCAGTCTTTCTCGGAAACTGTGTACCTCGGACCTTCGAAAAGCATCCACTATAACAAGCTATGGCAATACTCTCGAACTACCTCCCCAGTACTGGGTGATGTCGGGGTTATCTTGCCACTGGCCGTATAGGAGAGATTTTCGATGTCGGCCGTCTTAAGTATTTAGAACTGCCGCGATATGCTTGTGTCAATGATACCCCGAAGCTCAACTCCTCGGGAACAGGAGGCATCGAGAACAATATCCTTGTCACAAGAACATCGAAACAATCCCAGAATACTCGCGGGATCCTAAAAAAAAAATTGGTGCAATTTTTGAAAGTAGAAGAGGCAAGAGTAGACGTCAGGAGTCCTCACCAGAGTGAAAGGGGATGAGAAGCAAAAGAAATCCTACTCTCCGATATAAATATAGGACTCAAAACATTTTCAGTGTGTGCCTAGACTCAACCGTCAACGATTCGATCAATCAGTGGGGGCTTCTAGGTCGGAGAAGGCTCTGAATACCAACTTATAATGCCCAGGATGGGACTATACCTCCTACGTGTCGAGGCACGACTTAAAGGTATAAGCCCATCCTAGAATGATCTCAAGTTTGGTATATTTGCACGACTCATGTAAAAGAGGGATTAAAATGCAAAAGGAGATAGTTGGCTTACACTCGCCACTTCACACAATACATTACATAAGCAATCATCATTCAGAACATCACAACCCGACTACGGGTGAAGATCCAAAAGAAAGATACCAAACAACATAAAGCCACAGGCCAAGATCGAATCCTAGTAGAAACCACTACTGAACATCGAAACGTCACAAGCAAACGGCCACACACTTCATCGAGCTCCCAGGTGAAGAACTGATCCAACTCCTGCATCAAACTCGGCTGAACCTGCATCTGGTGTGGTGAAGTAACTGTGAGCCACAGAGGACTCAGCAATCCCGTTCCCGGGTAACAAGACTATTTAAGCCTTGGGTGAGGAAAAGGCTGAAGAAAGAAATATGAGGTGAAGGAACAACAAGAGTCTGCAGCAGCAACTAGCACTAACTTACGTAAAAGAGAGCGAGAAGAGAAGAGCGTCGGTCGAAAGATGATCACGAAGTGATCCTAACTAAAGCCGGTCAAACATAACCCCACCGTGTTCAACTCCCGAATCCCTATTCGGAAATTGACAGTCACGGTACACACGCTGGTAGTGTATTAGTATCATTGTGTCAAGTTATCTACAACCGGAATTAACAAGCTCCCATCTGCCACATAACCGCGGGCACGGCTTTCGAAAGTTCAAACCCTGCAGGGGTGTTCCAACTTGGCCCATCACAAGCCCACGATCCGCGGAGTCGCAACTCCATAGGTGGGAAGACCCGAGTATTCTCGGAATCCCGTGCTCAAGTTAAACCGAACTAAGGTAAGGCTAATCCAGCAAATCCTCCCGGCGTGTCGACACCCTGATAGGTAGCCGCGCGTATCTAGTCTCAGGACACGACCGGATGGGTGATCCCACGGGTTTTTACCAGACCTTGAGTTTCCTCGAGGTGGCCCCGCGTAACCCCCGTTTCGGACCAACACTCATGTGGAGCACTGGCCCGGGGTTGTGGAATTAAGAATAAAAGAGGGTTTGCAAGGCCCTTATGCAAGTTTTATTAGTTTGTTATTAGGCAAATAGTACCAATGTTGGGATTTGCTGGAAAAGACTTAGCACTTAGCGGTTTATCAAGGGGGTCCCATACACCCCAACCGTGTTAGGAACGCATAATCAAGGAACATAACACCGGTTTATACGGTTCCTAACGGCATGAGTGGAACAAAACACCAAGCAAAAGGCTTAGCCTTCCACCCTGCCAGTATATAGATGATTTCATTTAAGCATTTATATAGTGTGATATAACCCAACCAAACTTCAACATGAAGCAAGCATCTTCAATCTTCACCTGCAACTAACAATGCTATAAGAGGGGCTGAGCGAAGCGTACTTAGCCAAGCAACGGTTTGCGTAGGTAGGTTGGTTAAACATGGCAATTGGTTACAAGTAGGAGGCTGACAAGAAGAACATGGGCATCGAGGCAAAACTATAGATCGAGACTACTAGCAATAGGCAAAGATAGTAATGGTATCCGGGTTCGGTCATCTTGCCTGGGATTCCACAAGGGAGAAGAACGGATCCACGAAGAAGACGGAGCAACACAGACGAGAGAAACCTCACAACTCCGGAACGAAACCGAAGCTAACAAGAGAAGCAACCGGAAAGAAAGAAACAACACGGTAAACACACAATTATAAACATGGCATACGATGCACATCCAAGTATGATGCATGTCCGGTTTAAATATGCATGGCATGGCAAGAGCACAAACAAATACTACAAGTTAAGTGGAGCTCAATATGCAACGAGTTGCATATTGACGAAACACCACATATAATTATTTAGTTGACTCTCGTTTATTTACAAGACAAGGTTAAATTGTTTGTTAACATGGCAAGAGGTGAAGCATAAAGAAACTACACTATTAAGACATTTTAAATGGGGCCGGAAATAACAACAACATATTCCGGAAAATCCCCATGAGCATGCTTAGCAATTATAAGCAACAACAATTCACACATATTAAATGTTGTTAACATGATGCGGATGACATGATCAAGTTTATGCAATTATAATAAAAGTTAACAAGAAGATGACAAGAAGTTTTGTCACCGTGGTGGAAAGAAAAAGAGTGCCACGGCAACGATCCGAAAATGATGCAACGCATCATATCGGTTCCGGTATCTCGTTGAGAGACCAATGCAAAAGAAAGATGGCGTGATCGAGTCAAACGAGATGATGGGGTGATCCCGTTACCGGGTTCCCACGAGTCGGTGACGAGGCAACCGAGGAACATGACAAAAGGTGGAACGGGCACGATGCACACAAGGAAACATTTCATACAACCACAACAAGCAACACACGGGTCATCGACGGGGTTATACCTTCGAAACTCTCGTTTCGGGGCGGAATCGAGTCGTCGAGGGACGTAGTGGTAGTAGTTGTTCTCGCAACTCGTAGAGGAAGTAGTGGTTCACGTCATCGTGTCGTGGTACTTGGCGAATTCCTCGTTTCCGGGCGACTGTAGTGGTACACGTTCATCGGAGAGGAAGTAGTTGTACACGAGGTCGCCAACGAGTAGTCGTTCCGTTCGTAGTGGTACACGGCGACGGTAGTCGTTCGGGTCGTCGTGGTACTTGGTGTTTCCGGGCATCGGTAGTCGTACACGGGGCGTTTTGTAGATGTTCACGAAGCTCGTTCGTAGATGTACTCATGGTCGTCGTGGGAAGTAGTGGAACTTGGTCGTTTATCCTTAGATGTTCGGGTCGTCGGTAGTCGAACTTGACGAAACACTGTAATTGTACTCGGGCATTGCGGTCTTTGGCGGTAGACGTTCTCTGTTCAGGTTAACAACACAAGCACAAAACAAAACAAAAAACAAAACTACAGCAGCAACTAGGCGCTCGCGAGCACATCGGCGCTGCGGGACGAAGTGGAGGCAGGAAAACAACGAGGCGCTGGGCGGCTTGGGGACGCAGCGCCCGGATCGCAGGGAGCGGGCCGGCCTTGCTGGACGGGACGGCGGAGGGAGGACGCCGCGCGTAGGAGCTGGACTCCCGCGGCGAACGGCGGCTGCTGGAGGAAGGGATGCGGCCTGGCCTCGGCGCTGGGGGCCCGGATGCGGGACCTGGGCTCCTGGCCGCTGGTCGACGCGGGACAGAGGGGCTCTGCCTGGAGGATGCGGGCGCCCGAGGCCAGAGGAAGGGAAGGGCGCCGAGGGGGAGGGCCCCTGGCCAGCTCGCGGGAGGAGTTCTGGCGCGGCGGGCGCGCTCTGGCCGACCGGGCTCCTGGCCGGCGCTAGGGGCGCGGAGGAGGGAGCCTTCGAGGCGCTCGAGACGGAGGAAGGGGCTGCGCTCCAGCGGCCTGGGCGCGAGGACGTGCCCCACGGGGACGGACGAGGGGGTCGCGGGCGAGGGGAAGATGGCGCTCGAAGCAGGCCAGGTCGAGGGCTGAGGGAATCGGCCTGCGGGGTCTCGAGGGAGAGAGAGGCACGAGCGCTGGGCGATGCGGGACCGATCGAGCAGAGGGAGGAGGGAATCGGGAGAGGAGCGGGGAGCGTGGTCGAGAGGTGGCGGCGGCGCACGATGGGAAGAGAGGGAGCGAGGGAAAAAGGTTGCGGCGGGTTAGGGTTAGGGGAAGGCTGCGGGCTGGAGTGGCCTTGGGCCTAGAGGAGGGAGGTTTGGGCCAGGGAAGCAGAGATGGGCCGGCTGGCTCTTCCTTTAACCTTGCTGCTGTTTAACTAAAAAAAACAGAAAACAACAACAAGAAGAAAAGAAGGGAGGTGCTAGGAAAGGAGTTAGGGCAAGAGGTAAAATTCCCTGGACCCGCAAAAATGTCAGGAATTAAAATAAAATAGTTTGGGTGGTTTTGGAGGAACCTCGAAACAACGGAAAGAATTAAGACAAGGTTTAGAAGTAGAAACTCGAAGTGGAAAAACATGGGGAATTTGCAAGTGTGTTGGGGTAATTCCAACAATGGAATATTTATTATATAGCTCCATAATTATTAGGAGGCTTTTATATGTTATAAAGAGAAGTCACCTTCCCTCGATTTAAATGGACCGAAGGTCCACACAATTTATTAGGTTGAGATGCAAAATAAAAATGACATGATGGCATGATGACATGATGCAATGCAAAAATAAATAACACAAACACAAAAGAACACACGGGCAACCAGGAACATCTGGAATCTTCTGGAACCTTCTGGGACGTCGGTCTCGGGCGTCACACTTGCTACAGTCAACACGAACTTTCTCCCCCTCATTGCAGCGGTGTAACACCTCTTTCCCCCCGCTGTAATCTCTACTTAACCATGATGCTCAACTCCATATATTATCTCCCAATGATCTATGGTTATCCTACGATGTTTGAGTAGATCCGTTTTGTCATGTGGGTTAATCATGATCTTGGTTATGGTGTGAGGGCCCCCCGCTGTAGGGTGTTGCAATATGTTCATGGTTCGCTTATGGTGGGTTGCGAGAGTGACAAAAAAATTAAACCCGAGTAAGCGGGGTATGACGTATGGGAGTAAAGAGGACTTGATACTTAATGCTATGGTTGGGTTTCACGACCTTAATGATCTTTAGTAGTTGCGGATGCTTGCTAGAGTTCCAATCATAAGTCCATATGATCCAAGTAGAGAAATTATGTAGCTCATGCCTCTCCCTCATATAAAATTGCAAGAATGATTACAGGTACTTGTTATCGATTGCCTAGGGACAAATAACTTTCTTGTTAACAAAAGCTATCCAATTTTATTATCTTGCAAAGTACTTCTAGTTTTATTCTTGCAAAGTAGTTCTAGCATCACACCTGCAAAATAGTTTCATACTTGTTTTCGGTAAAGCAAACGTCAACTGTGCGTAGAGTTGTATCGATGGTCGATAGAACTTGAGGAAATATTTGTTTCGCCTTTAGCTCCTCGTTGGGTTCGACACTCTTATTTATCGAAGAAGGCTACAAACGATCCCCTATACTTGTGGGTTATCAAGACCTTTTTCTGGCGCCGTTGCTGGGGAGTTATAGTGTGGGGTGAATGTTCTCGTGTGTGCTTGTTTGCTTTACCACTAAGTAGTTTTTATTTTCTGTTCTAAGTTCTTCTCTATCTTTAGTTATGGATATGGAATATGAAACACCAAAAAAATTAGTGGTACTTGCTGCTCATGGAGATGGGGAACCTCCTAAAACCCTCGATGCTAGTTATGTGAAAGATAATATGCACTACTTTGATAGTCCTGAGAAAACCCCATTCAACTATATAATGGGAGTAACGTTGGATCAACGTCAATACTTTAGGTATTATCGCTTGACTCATAAAGGGAAATTTTTATGGGATCAAATTCATATGTTGCATTGGTATGCTTATAATCTATGCTTGAGATATGATTATACTTGTTGCTCTAGGATGAATGCTCCACATCTTCCCTTTCATGTGAATTCAATGATAATAAAACCTTGGCTTCTTATGCTAATGGTATATATGATTATTATTATGTGGAACAAATAGAAGTATTTGTTGCTTTTAATGGTGCTTGTGAGATTAAATATTTATTTGAAGAGTATGAAAATTATGATGATGCCGTTTACGGATCTGAAAATCTTGCTATACTTAAATATTGCTATTTGAATTATAAATACAATGCCCATATTGATGTGTTTATGGAGAAGGTCTCCGCTGTCCAGGAAGAGACTAATATTTTGTAGGAGTCTGTGGAAGAAGAAATTAATGACATTGTGAGCTCATTGGATGAAAAAGATGAGGAGGAGAGCGAAGAACAAAATGAGGAAGAGCGGATTGATCACCTGTTCCCACCTTCTAATGAGAGTAACTCTTTATCCCATACATTGTTTAATTTCCCTTCGAATTTACCGAAGGATGAATGCTATGATAATTGTTATGATCCCATTGATTCTTTTGAAATATCCCTTTTTGATGATGCTTGCTATGCTTGTGGCCAAGATGCCAATATGAATTATGCTTATGGAGATGAACTTGCTATTGTTCCTTATGTTAAGAATGGAATTGTTGCTATTGCACCCACGCATGATAGTCCTATTATCTTTTTGAATTCTCCCGACTACACTATATCGGAGAAGTTTGCACTTATTAAGGATTATATTGCTAGGTTGCCTTTTACCGTTGCACATGATTAATTTGATCAATATAATAAAATTATTATGAAAGAGGAACTACATCTCCGCCTCTCTATGTTTCCAACACAACAAAATTGCAAGAAACTGCTTATACTATGCATTGGCCTTTACTTGATGTGCATGAATTGTTCTTGTATGACATGCATATGCATAGGAAGAGAGTTATAATTCGCTGTTACATGACACACATCACTTTGTGCTCACTACTAAATGCCAAATCATTGTTGATTCAAATTGGCTTTGATATACCTTGGGATTCGGGTGGATTCATTACTTGAGCACATTATGCCTAGCTTAATGGCTTTAAAGAAAGCGCTGCCAGGGAGACAACCCGGAAGTTTAAAAAAATGTCATTTATTTCTGTTGAGTGCTTTTATAAAGTTTAAAAACAAAAAACTTAAAGAGGGGAGCCTAAAACTTTTTCAAAAATAAAAGTGAAAGTGAGAGGGACAAGCATTGTGAAAGTGGGAGCTAGCCTTGAACTCTGTTCATGCCCATGGGAACTTTGTGAATCTTAATTACAGAAACTTTTCAACAAAAATAATTATCCCCTTGTACAATTCCATTGTATTATAAAAATAACATTCCAAGAGTTTCCTTTAGGATGATTAAATTGCTTGTTGGTTTGTGCGGTGCAAAAACAGAAACTTTGGCTGTAGTGCGCGATTTTACATTTTTTACTGGAACGTCAAACGGTTCTGAAACATTTTGCACAGTCTTGATATACAAATTTTTTATTTTTCCTAATTTTTTAAGAATTTGTAGAGTTACAGAAGTATGGTGGATGTTCAAATCTTTACAGACTGTCCTATTTTCACAGATTGATGTTATAGCTTCATTATTTGCATATGTTTGAATTCTTGTTGATGCCTCCTTGACTTGGGGCCATAGAATTGTGATAGCATACAGTGGGTAATGTTTGTTTATAATTATACAATAATGTTAGAGAAGTACATGATGGGATTTCATTGATCATATGTGAAAGAAATATGCCCTAGAGGCAATAATAAAGTTATTATTTATTTCCTTGACTCATGATAAATGTTTATTATTCATGCTAGAATTGTATTAACTGGAAACTTAGTACATGTGTGAATACATAGACAAAACAGAGTGTCCCTAGTATGCCTCTACAAGACTAGCTCATTGATCAAAGATGGTTATGTTTCCTAGCCATAGACATGAGTTGTCATTTGATCAACGGGGTCACATCATTAGGAGAATGATGTGATGGACAAGACCCATCCGTTAGCTTAGCAACTTGATCGTTTAGTTTTATTGCTATTGCTTTCTTCATGACTTATACATGTTCCTATGACTATGAGATTATGCAACTCCCGAATACCGGAGGAACACTTTGTGTGCTACCAAACGTCACAACGTAACTGGGTGATTATAAAGGTACTCTACAGGTGTCTCCAAAGGTACTTGTTGGGTTGGCGTATTTCGAGATTAGGATTTGTCACTCCGATTGTCGGAGAGGTATCTCTGGGCCCACTCGGTAATGCACATCACTATAAGCCTTGCAAGCATTGCAGCTAATGAGTTAGTTGCGGGATGATGTATTACGGAACGAGTAAAGAGACTTGCCGGTAACGAGATTGAACTAGGTATTGAGATACCGACGATCGAATCTCGGGCTAGTAACATACCGATGACAAAGGGAACAACGTATGTTGTTATGCGGTTTGACCGATAAAGATCTTCGTAGAATATGTGGGAGCCAATATGAGCATCCAGGTTCCGCTATTGGTTATTGATCGGAGACGTGTCTCGGTCATGTCTACATAGTTCTCCAACCCGTAGGGTCCGCACGCTTAAGGTTTCGATGACAGTTTTATTATGAGTTTATGAGTTTTGATGTACCGAAGGAGTTCAGAGTCCCAGATGAGATCGGGGACATGACGAGGAGTCTCGAAATGGTCGAGACGTAAAAATCGATATATTGGACGACTATATTCGGACATCGGAAAGGTTCCGAGTGATTCGGATATTTTCGGCGTACCGGGGAGTTACGGGAATAGAGGAGAGAGGCCAAAAGGAAGGAGGCGCGTGGCCCCCTTCTGGTCCGAATTGGACAAGGGGTGCAGCCCCCTTTTCCTTCTCCCTCTCCCCCTCTTTCCTTCTCTCCTACTCCGAAAAGGAAAGGGGAATCCTACTAGGACTTGGGAGTCCTAGTAGGACTCCCCACACTTGGCGCGCCCCTTCTAGGGCCGGCCTCTCCCTCCCTCCTTTATATACGGGGGCAGGGGGGCACCTCTAGACACAACAGTTGATCTCATGATCTCTTAGCCATGTGCGGTGCCCCCCTCCACCACAGTTCTCCTCGATAATATTGTAGCGGTGCTTAGGCGAAGCCCTGCGACGGTAGAACATCAAAATCGTCACCACACCGTCGTGCTGACGGAACTCTTCCTCGACACTCGGCTGGATCGGAGTTCGAGGGACGTCATCGAGCTGAACGTGTGCTAGAACTCGGAGGTGACGTAGTTTCGGTGCTTGATCGGTCGGGCCGTGAAGACGTACGACTACATCAACCGCGTTGTTCTAACGCTTCCGCTTCCGGTCTATGAGGGTACGTAGACACACTCTTCCCTCTCGTTGCTATGCATCTGGTAGATAGATCTTGCGTGATAGTAGGAAAATTTTAAAATACTACGTTCCCCAACAGTGGCATCATGAGCCAGGTCTATGCGTAGATGATATGCACGAGTAGAACACAATGAGTTGTGGGCGATACTAGTCATACTGCTTACTAGCATGTCATACTTTGCTTCGGCGGTATTGTGAGATGAAGCGGCCCGGACCGACATTACGCGTACGCTTACGCGAGACTGGTTTCACCGTTACGAGCACTCGTTGCTTAAAGGTGACTGGCGGGTGTCTGTCTCTCTCACTTTAGCTGAAACAAGTGTGGCTACGCCCGGTCCTTGTGAAGGTTAAAACAGCACATACTTGACGAAACATCGTTGTGGTTTTTGTATGCGTAGGTAAGAACGGTTCTTGCTAAGCCCGTAGCAGCCACGTAAAACTTGCAACAACAAAGTAGAGGACGTCTAACTTGTTTTTGCAAGGCATGTTGTGATGTGATATGGTCAAGACATGATGAGTTGTACGGTTTTGTATGAGATGATCATGTTTTGTAATGTTATCGGCAACTGGCAGGAGTCATATGGTTGTCGCTTTATTGTATGAAATGCAATCGCCATGTAATTGCTTTACTTTATCACTAAGCGGTAGCGATAGTCGTAGAAGCAATAGTTGGCGAGACGACAACGATGCTACGATGGAGATCAAGGTGTCGCGCCGGTGACGAAGGTGATCATGACGGTGCTTTGGAGATGGAGATCAAAAGCACAAGATGATGATGGCCATATCATGTCACATATTTTGATTGCATGTGATGTTTATCTTATTATGCTTCTTATTTTTGCTTAGAATGACGGTAGCATTATAAGATGACCCCTTACTAAATTTCAAGGTATAAGTGTTCTCCCTGAGTATGCACCATTGCGAAAGTTCGTCGTGCCGAGACACCACGTGATGATCGGGTGTGATTAGCTCTACGTTCAAATACAACGGGTGTAAGCCAGTTTTGCACACACAGAATACTCGGGTTAAACTTGACGAGCCTAGTATATGCAGATATGGCCTCGGAACACTGGAGACCGAAAGGTCGAGCGTGAATCATATAGTAGATATGATCAACATAAGATGTTCACCATTGAAAACTACTCCATCTCACGTGATGATCGGACATGGTTTAGTTGATTTGGATCACGTGATCATTTAGATGACTAGAGGGATGTCTATCTAAGTGAGAGTTCTTAAGTAATATGATTAAATTGAACTTTAATTTATCATGAACTTAGTCCTGCTAGTATTAGCATATCTATGTTGTAGATCAATAGCTCACGATGCTGCTCCCCGTTAATTTTTTATATGTTCCTAGAGAAAACTAAGTTGAAAGATGTTAGTAGCAATGATGCGGACTAGGTCCGTGATCTGAGGATTATCCTCATTGCTGCATAGAAGAATTATGTCCTTGATGCACCGCTAGGTGACATACCTATTGCAGGAGCAGATGTAGACGTTATGAACGTTTTGACAAAAGCTCGGTATGATGACTACTTGATAGTTTAAGTGCACCATGCTTTACGGCTTAGAACCGGGACTTCAAAAACGTTTTGAACGCCACGGAGCATATAAGATGTTCCAAGAGTTGAAATTAGTATTTCATACTCATGCCCGTGTCGAGAGGTATAAGACCTCTGACAGTACTTTGCCTACAAGATGGAGGAGAATAGCTCAACCAGTGAGCATGTGCTCAGATTGTCTGGGTACTACAATTACTTGAATCAAGTGGGAGTTAATCTTCCAGATAAGATAGTAATTGACAAAGTTCTCTAGTCACTATCACCGAGTTAGTAGAACTTCGTGATGAACTATAATATGCAAGGGATGACGAAGTTAATTCCCGATCTCTTCGCGATGCTGAAATCGGCGGAGGTAGAAATCAAGAAAGAGCGTCAAGTGTTGATGGTTAATAAGACCACTTGTTTCAAGTAAAGGGCAAAGGGATAGAAGGGGAACTTCAAGAAGAATGACAAGCAAGTTGTCACTCCCATGAAGAAACCCAAAAGCTAAACTCAAGCTTGAAACTAAGTGCGTCTACTGCAAAGGAAATGGTCACTGGAAGTGGAACTGCCCTAGATACTTGGCGGTTAAGAAGGATGGCAAAGTGAACAAAGGTATATTTGATATACAGATTATTGATGTGTATTTTACTAGTGTTCATAGCAACCCCTCGGAATTTGATACTGGTTCAGTTGCTAAAGAGTAGTAACTCGAAATGGGAGTTGCATAATGAACAGAAACTAGTTAAAGGATAAAGTGATGATGTGTATTGGAAGTAGTTCCAAGATTGATATGATCATCATCGCACACTCCCTATACTTTCGGGATTAGTGTTGAACCTAAATAAGTGTTATTTGGTGTTTGTGTTGAGCATGAATATGATTTGATCATGTTTATTGCAATACGGTTATTCATGTAAGTTAGAGAATAATTGTTGTTCTGTTTACATGAATAAAACCTTCTATGGTCATACACCCAATGAAAATGGTTTGTTGGATCTCGATCGTGTGATACACATATTCATAATATTGAAGCCAAAAGATGCAAGGTTAATAATGATAGTGCAACTTATTTGTGGCACTGCCGTTTAGGTCATATTGGTGTAAAGCGCATGAAGAAACTCCATAGTGATGGACTTTTGGAATCACTTGATTATGAATCACTTGGTGCTTGCGAACCATGCCTCATGGACAAGATGACTAAAACTCCGTTCTCCGGAACTGTGGAGCGAGCAACAGAGTTGTTGGAAATCATACATACTGATGTATGCAGACCAATGAGTGTTGAAGCTCGCGGCGGGTATCGTTATTTTCTGACCTTCACTGATGATTTGAGCAGATATGGGTATATCTACTTAATGAAGCACAAGTCTGAAACATTTGAAAAGTTCAAAGAATTTCAGAGTGAAGTAGAGAATCATCGTAACAAGAAAATAAAGTTTCTACGATCTAATCGTGGAGGAGAATATTTGAGTTACGAGTTTGGTCTTCATTTGAATCAATGTGGAATAGTTTCACAACTCACGCCACCCGGAACACCACAGCGTAATGGTGTGTCCGAACGTCATAACCGTACTTTATTAGATATGGTGCGATCGATGATGTCTCTTACCGATCTACAACTATCGCTTTTGGGGTTATGCATTAGAGACAGCTACATTCACGTTAAATAGGGCACCATCTAAATCCGTGGAGATGACATCGTATGAACTGTGGTTTGACGAGAAACCTAAGCTGTCATTTCTCTAAGTTTGGGACTGCGATGCTTATGTGAAAAAGTTTCAACATGATAAGCTCGAACCCAAATCGGAGAAGTAAATCTTCATAGGATACCCACAAGAAACTGTTGGGTACACCTTCTATCACAGATCCGAAGGCAAGGTCTTTGTTGCTAAGAGTGGATCCTTTCTAGAGAAGGACTTTCTCTCGAAAGAAGTGAGTGGGAGGAAAGTAGAACTTGATGCGGTAATTGTACCTTCTCCCGAATTGGAAAGTGGAACATCACAGAAACTAGTTCCAGTGATTCCTACACCAATTAGTAAGGAAGCTAATGATGATGATCATGAAACTTCAGATCAAGTTTCTGCTGAACTTCGTAGATCAACCAGAGTTCGTTCAGCACCAGAGTGGTACGGCAACCCGGTTCTGGAAGTCATGTTATTGGACCATGATGAACCTACGAACTATGAGGAAGCGATGATGAGCCCAGATTCCGCGAAATGGCTTGAGGCCATGAAATCTGAGATGGGATCCATGTATGAGAACAAAGTATGGACTTTGGTTGACTTGCCCGATGGTCGGCAAGCCATTGAAAATAAATGGATCTTTAAGAGGAAGACTGACGCCGATGGTAATGTTACTGTCTACAAAGCTCGACTTGTTGCGAAAGGTTTTCGACAAGTTCAAGGTGTTGACTACGATGAGATTTTCTCACCCGTAGCGATGCTTAAGTCTGTCCGAATCATGTTAGCAATTGCCACATTTTATGAAATCTGGCAAATGGATAACGAAACTACGTTCTTTAATGGATTTATTAAAGAAGAGTTGTATATGATGCAACCAGAATGTTTTGTCAATCCTAAAGGTGCTAGCAAATTGTGCAAGCTCCAGCGATCCATCTATGGACTGGTGCAAGCATCTCGGAGTTGGAATATACGCTTTGATAAGTTGATCAAAGCATATAGATTATACATACTTGCGGTGAAGCCTGCATTTACAAGAAGTGAGTGGGAGCACTACAACCTTTCTGATAAGTATATGTGAATGACATATTGTCGATCGGAAATGATGTAGAATTTTCTGGAAAGCATAAAGGAGTGTTTGAAAAGAGTTTTTCAACGAAAGACCTTGGTGAAGCTGCTTACAAATTGAGCATCAAGATCTTTAGAGATAGATCAAGACGCTTGATAAGACTTTCGATAAGTACATACCTTGATAAGATTTTGAAGTAGTTCAAAATGTATCAGTCAAAGAAGGAGTTCTTGCCTGA
Source organism: Secale cereale (assembly GCA_902687465.1). Classification (NCBI taxonomy): domain Eukaryota; kingdom Viridiplantae; phylum Streptophyta; class Magnoliopsida; order Poales; family Poaceae; genus Secale; species Secale cereale. Next base: position 50,417,103 of record LR738714.1, on the reverse strand, counting down.
CTTGTAAGGTGTGAAGTTGAGTAAGACTCAAAGCCAGACCACGGCAGAAAAATATAGAGAGAATGAAAGTCATTCCCTATGCCTCAGCCATAGGTTCTATAAAGTATGTCATGCTGTGTACCAAACATTTTGTGTACCTCGCCATAAGTTTGACAAGGAGGTACAATAGTGATCCAGGAGTAGATCACTGTACAGTGGTCAAAATTATCCTTAGTAACTGGATGACTAAGGAAATGTTTCTCGATTATGGAGGTGATAAAGAGTTCGTCGTAAAGGGTTACGCTGATGCAAGCTTTGACACTAAATCCAGATGACTCTAAGTATCAATCTGGATGCGTATTGAAAGTGGGAGCAATTAGCTAGACTGGCTCCATGCAGAGCATTGTAGACATAGAAATCTGCAAAATACATACGGATCTGAATATAACAGACCCGCTGACTAAACTTCTCTCACGAAGCAAAACATGATCACACCTTAGTACTCTTTGGGTATTAATCACATGGCGATGTGAACTAGATTGTTGACTCTAGTAAACCCTTTTGGGTATTGGTCGCATGGCGATGAGAACTATGGGTGTTAGTCACATGGTGATGTGAACTATTGGTGTTAATCACATGGTGATGTGATCTAGATTATTGACTCTAGTGCAAGTGGGAGACTGAAGGAAATATGCCCTAGAGGCAATAATAAAGTTATTATTTATTTCCTTATATCATGATAAATGTTTATTATTCATGCTAGAATTGTATTAACTGGAAACTTAGTACATGTGTGAATACATAGACAAAACAGAGTGTCCCTAGTATGCCTCTACTAGACTAGCTCATTGATCAAAGATGGTTATGTTTCCTAGCCATAGACATGAGTTGTCATTTGATCAACGGGGTCACATCATTAGGAGAATGATGTGATGGACAAGACCCATCCGTTAGCTTAGCAACTTGATCGTTTAGTTTTATTGCTATTGCTTTCTTCATGACTTATACATGTTCCTATGACTATGAGATTATGCAACTCCCGAATACCGGAGGAACACTTTGTGTGCTACCAAACGTCATAACGTAACTGGGTGATTATAAAGGTACTCTATAGGTGTCTCCAAAGGTACTTGTTGGGTTGGCGTATTTCGAGATTAGGATTTGTCACTCCGATTGTCGGAGAGGTATCTCTGGGCCCACTCGGTAATGCACATCACTATAAGCCTTGCAAGCATTGCAGCTAATGAGTTAGTTGCGGGATGATGTATTACGGAACGAGTAAAGAGACTTGCCGGTAACGAGATTGAACTAGGTATTGAGATACCGACGATCGAATCTCGGGCTAGTAACATACCGATGACAAAGGGAACAACGTATGTTGTTATGCGGTTTGACCGATAAAGATCTTCGTAGAATATGTGGGAGCCAATATGAGCATCCAGGTTTCGCTATTGGTTATTGACCGGAGATGTGTCTCGGTCATGTCTACATAGTTCTCCAACCCGTAGGGTCCGCACGCTTAAGGTTTCGATGACAGTTTTATTATGAGTTTATGAGTTTTGATGTACCGAAGGAGTTTGGAGTCCCAGATGAGATCGGGGACATGACGAGGAGTCTCGAAATGGTCGAGACGTAAAAATTGATATATTGGACGACTATATTCGGACATCGGAAAGGTTCCGAGTGATTCGGGTATTTTCGGAGTACCGGGGAGTTACGGGAATAGAGGAGAGAGGCCAAAAGGAAGGAGGCACGTGGCCCCCTTCTGGTCCGAATTGGACAAGGGGTGCAGCCCCCTTTTCCTTCTCCCTCCCCCCTCTTTCCTTCTCTCCTACTCCGGAAAGGAAAGGGGAATCCTACTAGGACTTGGGAGTCCTAGTAGGACTCCCCACACTTGGCGCGCCCCTTCTAGGGCCGGCCTCTCCCTCCCTCCTTTATATACGGGGGCAGGGGGGCACCTCTAGACACAACAGTTGATCTCATAATCTCTTAGCCGTGTGCGGTGCCCCCCTCCACCACAGTTCTCCTCGATAATATTGTAGCAGTGCTTAGGCGAAGCCCTGCGACGGTAGAACATCAAAATCGTCACCACGCCGTTGTGCTGACGGAACTCTTCCTCGACACTCGGCTGGATCGGAGTTCGAGGGACGTCATCGAGCTGAACGTGTGCTAGAATTCGGAGGTGTCGTAGTTTCGGTGCTTGATCGGTCGGGCCGTGAAGACGTACGACTACATCAACCGCGTTGTTCTAACGCTTCCGCTTCCGGTCTACGAGGGTACGTAGACACACTCTTCCCTCTCGTTGTTATGCATCTGGTAGATAGATCTTGCGTGATCGTAAGAAAATTTTAAAATACTACGTTCCCCAACAATATCCACTAACCCCACCATTAAAAGTCCGGTTAAGTTTTATGTGGATGAAGTGTTCAAAGATCGAGGAGGTCTCGATGTGAGGAGAAGGAGGAGAGGCAAGAGCTCAAGCTTGGGGATGCCCATGAAGGCATCCCATCTTTCTTCAACAAGTATCGATATATTTTTGGATTCGTTTCGTTCACATGATATGCGTAAATTCTTGGAGCGTCATGTGACTTTTTATTTTTCTTTTAATAATGCACCATGCTGGTATGAGATAGTCCTTGGTTGATTTATAGAATGCTAGTTGCACTTCACTTATATCTTTTGAGTATGGCTTTATAGAATGCTTCATGTGCTCCACTCATATCATTTGAAGTTTGGATTGCCTATTTCTCTTCACATATAAAATCTATGTCCGTAGAATGCTCTCGTGCTTCATTTACTTGTTAGAGCATGATATTTTGTAGAAAGAGTTAAACTCTCGTGCTTCACTTATATCTATTTAGAGAGTCAAACGGAATTGGTCAATTGCATGGTTAGTCATAAAATCCTACATAAAACTTATGGATCACTGAATATGATATGTTTGATTCCTTGCAATAGTTTTGCGATATAGAGATCATAATATGTGGGAGGTACTAGTGGATGATCATGTTTAGTAAGATATTTATGTTAAGGTTTGTGATTCCCGAAGCATGCACGTATAGTCTCTCGTTATGCTGGGAAGTTGGAGCACAATTTATCCTTGGTTGTCCTATCTTTGTGTGAAGGTCAAGGGCACGCGATGGTTAACTCCTACCAACCTCCCCCCTAGGAGCATGCGTAGTATTACTTTGCTTCGAGGGCTAATAAACTTTTGCAATAAGTATGTGAGTTCTTTATGACTAATTTGAGTCCATGGATTATATGCACTCTCACCCTTTCATAATTGCTTGCCTCTCTCGTACCGTGCAATTTTCGCCGGTGCATAAAATTTATTAAACCTTCTTCAAAACAGCCACCATACCTACCTGTTATGGCATTTCCATAGCCATTCCGATATATATATATTGCCATGCACTTCCATCATATAGTTGACCTGAGCATTCATTTTCATATTGCTTTGCATGATCGTAAGACAGCTAGCACGAAATTTTCATGGCTTGTCCGTTTATTGATATCTTTGCTATGCTAGATCATTGCACATCCTGGTACACTGCCAGAGGGCATTCATTTAGAGTCATACTATGTCATAGGTATCGAGTTATAAATTTTATTTCTTTTGAGTTATAAGTAAGTAGAAGTGTGATGATCATCATTATCCATAATTAGAGCATTGCCCAGTGATGATAGGATGATGGAGACCATGATTCCCCCACAAGTCGGGATGAGACTCCGGACTAAAAAGAAGAAGAAAAAGAAAAAAAAAAGAAAAACAAATGAATGAAAAAAGGGGCATGCCAATTCCACACACCATGTTTTCCATATAGAGAGTCTCATATGTTGTCACTTTCATATAGTAGTGGGAAATTTTTGGTAGTAGAGTTTGATGCATGCCCACTTAGTTTCATATTGAGATTTCATACACTTATAGCTCTTAGTGCCTCCGTTGCATGGTAATCCCTACTCCTCACATTGATATCGATTGATGGACATCTCCATAGTCCATTAGTTTGCCTAGTTGATATGAGACTTTCTTCCCTTCTTTTGTCTACTACCATCGCATTCTATTCCACCTATATTGCTATATCGATGGCTTGCGCTCATGTATTGCGTGAGAGTTGAAAATGCTGAAGCGCGTTAAAAAGTATGAACCAATTGCTTGGCTGACACTGGGATAGTAGATGATTTATACTTTGAGCTGGGAAGACAGAGCATGACAAGACTATATGATTTTTTAGGGATAATGTTCTTTAGCATTTGATATTCTGAAAGACATGATTGTTTGTTGGGATGACCGAGTATTGATGTCTTTATGTCAAATTATAGAGTATTGCTTTGAATCACTCATGTCTTAATATTCATGCCATGACTAGACATATGATCAAGTTTATCCTAGGTAGCATTCCACATCAAAAATTATCTTTTTTTATCATTTACCTACTCGAGGACGAGCAGGAATTAAGCTTGGGGATGTTGATACGTCTCCGTCATATCTATAATTTTTGATTGTTTCATGCCAATATGATACAACTTTCACATCTTTTTGGCAACTATTTATATGATTTATTGGACTAACTTACTGATCCAATGCCAAGTACTAGTTCCTGTTTTTTTGCATGTTTTTGTATCGCAGAAAATCCATATCAAACGAAGTCCAAACGCAATAAAAATTGGCTGAGAATTATTTTGGAATATATGTGATTTTTAGGAGGTCGAAGCAATGCAAACGGGGGTCCGGAGTGCCCACAACCCAACAGGGCGCGCCACAGGGCCCAGGCACACCCTTGTGTCTTATGCCCTCCTCAAACGTTGGTTGGGTCCCTTCTTCTTGTGCAAGAAAGCTAATTTATGGATAAAAATTGTGTCAAAAAATCAGCGCAATCGGAGTTACGGATCTGCGGGAATTTAAGAAACGGTGAAGGGCCAGATCTGGGGGACGCAAAACAGAAGTGGACAGAGAGACAGATCCAATCTCAGAGGGGCTCTCGCCTCTCCCATTCCATGGAGGCCATGGACTAGAGGGGGAAGCCTCCTCCCACCTAGGGAGGAGGCCAAGGAAGAAGAAGGAGGGGGCTCTCCCCCTCGCTTCCGGTGGTGCCGGAGTGCCGCCGGGGCAAAAATCGGGACGACGATCTACATCAACAATCTTGCTACAGTCAACACCAAATTTATCCCTCTCATTGCAGCTGTGTAACACCTCTTTGCGTCCGCTGTAATCTCCACTTAAACTTGGTGCTCAACTCATGTTATCTCCCAATGATCTATGGTTATCCTATGATGTTTGAGTAGATCCGTTTTGTCCTGTGGGTTAATCGTGATCTTGGTTGGCATGATTGCATATTTTATTTATGGTGCTGTCCTACAGTGCCCTCCGTTCTCGCGCAAATGTGAGGGGCCCCCCGCTGTAGGGTGTTGCAATATATTCATGGTTCGCTTATGGTGGGTTGCGAGAGTGACAAAAAAATTAAACCCGAGTAAGCGTGGTATGATGTATGGGAGTAAAGAGGACTTGATACTTAATGCTATGGTTGGGTTTCACGACCTTAATGATCTTTAGTAGTTGCGGATGCTTGCTAGAGTTCCAATCATAATTTCATATGATCCGAGTAGAGAAAGTATGTTAGCTCATGCCTCTCCCTCATATAAAATTGCAAGAATGATTACCGGTACTTGTTATCGATTGCCTAGGGACAAATAACTTTCTTGTTAACAAAAGCTATCCACTTTTATTATCTTGCAAAGTACTTCTAGTTTTATTGTTGCAAAGTAGTTCTAGCATTACACCTACAAAATAGTTTCATACTTGTTTTCGGTAAAGCAAACGTCAAGTGTGCGTAGAGTTGTATCGGTGGTCGATAGAACTTGAGGAAATATTTGTTTTGCCTTTAGCTCCTCATTGGGTTCGACACTCTAATTTATCAAAGAAGGCTACAAACGATCCCCTATACTTGTGTGTTATCAGGTCGCTGCTGTCACTCTCCGACAAATAGGACATCGTCATCTCCTTTGGCAACAAGGAGGACCAGGAGCCACACCAGGAGACGCACAAATAGTCACGCCTGTACGCAAAGGCGGCAGTGATGGACGACGAGTACATAAGTTAGATGGAGATCATGATGGAGCGGTTGCTCTACTACCATGGTCTGGTGCCGCCCTCACCGCCGCCAGCATGCATGAAGGAAGAGCCACCCTCGCTGCGCTATGATATGTCCCCAACGTATCTGTACTTTTTTATTGCTCCATGCTATTATATTATCTGCTTTGGATGTTTTATATGCATTAATATGCTATTTTATATTATTTTTGGGACTAACCTATTAACCTAGAGCCCAATGCCAGTTTCTGTTTTTCCTTGTATTTGAGTTTCACAGAAAAGGAATATCAAACGGAGTCCAAACAGAATAATACTTTACGAGGATTTTTCTTGTACCAATGTAACATCCTAAATTTTCAATTTGGAATGTTATACATAGATCATATTGCATTGCCTTTTTTCTTTGCATTTTGTTTGTGGCGATCCTCGAATTCTAAGCAACTCAAGGACCTACGAAGAGAGTTGGGAATTCTACCGTTTTGTATTTGAGTTCACTCGAATACCGGTACGAGGATAGTGTTGGTTTTAATTATTTTTCTCTCCTAAAAATATTTCTAAATAAATTATATGAGCGGAGATAATATGACTTCTCCAAAAATAACAGAAATATTGGAGGAAAAATATTAAAATCACTTTTGGTATTTTTCTGGATATATTTGCGATTTTATTTGCATAGGAAAAATACGCGTTTTTCAAAATTTGCATTTAGGTCCGGGAAAATGTTCACTTTGTCCTAAATATTATTAGAGGACCATGAAAATTTATTTCGGAATTTTTGGACTCTATTTAGTATTTTTTCGCCTATTTTACTACGTAAGGACTCGTGTTAAAAAAAGGGGGAACCGACTCCGGGCCGTAACCGGCTAGGACTCCCTAGCCGGGAGCCTTTATAAGGCGCCGCCTCGGCCCACCAGCCCCAAGCCGCCAGCCCCGCGCCGCCGCCGCCGCTCGCCGTTGCCGCCGCCGTGCCGCGCCGTCGCTCGCCGCCGCCGCCACTGCCGCCGCCGCCCGTCGGACCCGCCGCCGGTGTCGTCTTTTTCGAGGTAGCCGCCGCCGCCTGTTCTTTCCGGTTAACCGATCTTTTTTTTCTCGAGAAACCCTAGATCCATTTTTTTGTTAGATCGGTTTTTCTCCGGTTTAGTTATTTAGCGGACGTTCGTCCGTACGTTCATTTTTACGAACGTTGTTCGCCCGTTAGCCGCAGACAGCGAACGATCATTTGTTAGCCTGTTCGTCAGTTTTCTTTTTCGGGGTATTTATCCGTGATTATTTTCGATCGCGATTTCTGCCCTGATCTTGTTTTTCGTTTTTCTTTTCGCTCGAGAGTCGGAATCAGGTAATTCAAAATCCTAGATCTTCGTCTCGATGCCCTCTTTCTGTTTAACCAACTTGAACAAAGTTTTGGCTACTGTAAAATTTGACCTTAGATCAAATTAGTAAACGGAGCTCGTTTCTTTCGCAGTTTGAGTTTCGTTGCTTCTTTCGATTAGATTCTTTTTGCAAACCGGAGTTCTTAAGTTGAACTTTCTGGTTAGATCTTACCTTTTGGAGTTTGTTTGTGCATCATTGCTTGTTTGCTTATGTATGCTATTGTTTGCTTGCGATAGAATACCCGGACTGTGAAGCGTGCTACTACGAGTCTCTAGGTTTTGCGAAATATGCATATAGTATAGCCTTTATTCTGTTACTTGCATCTTCTGTGTTATCTTGCCAGCATATTCCACGTGCTGACCCATTTTCGGGCTGCAACATGTTACGTTGCAGACTTTTCAGATGAGGGGTAAGACGTTCTAGGTCGTTTGTCATGCACTCAGCTATGCCGTTGGAGTTGATGGACACACTTATCTTCCAAGCCTTCCGCTGTTATTTTGTTAGATGGCCTTAAGCCATAGACTTTTGTAATAAGTTCTCTTTGGATACATTCGATGTAATAAGTGTGTGATTGCCACTCTGTTATAAATCCTTCAAGTACTGTGTGTGTCAGCATTACCGATCCAGGGATGACACTGAAACACAGAGACTTCGGTCCATTCGGATCGTGTTCGCTACAAGATGGTATCAGAGCACACGCTGAATGTAGGACACGACCACTAAGATAAACCCTAGGTCACTCTTCTCTACTCATTTCTGACTCCTCTCCATTTTCTACTACTTTAGGATGGTGGACCCAAGGAACAAGTTCACTCAACCAGATGAAGACACACCGTTTGGCCGACACTTGAAGGAAGTCACTAGGTAACTGAACATAGGAATACCAAGCTTTACCGGGACCTACACCGCCACTTTACCAGAAGAGGAGTGATGGAGCATACAAGTTCAAATTCCCCGGAGAACCTTCGCACCATCCACTGAGCCAATAGAATTTACTTTTGATGGACCAACCTGGAGCCTAGGCAAGAGTATGGCAGCCCACGTCACTATGGGAAGAATCAGAGAAGTCTACAAGCAGGAGCTGAAGGACACTATCTACCAGATTTGTGGACGCCGAGATGAGCGTTGGGACATGATCAGCACCCGGAAGGATAGGTCCATTACAGCGTTCATCCAGGAGTTAAACCAGCACATTCGTCGACAGGAGCACCAGATGTGCGCTGGGATGATAGATTTGAAGAAGGCAATGACCAGGAATTTGGAGCTAGAGGAAGAACTTAAGTCTACTCGTGACGGATACGAGGAGGAGATGTTGATACTAGTGGAGAAGAATGATGATTTGACAAGGAAGCTAGGAGTATTCATGGGAGATCCAGCACCAGGAGGAGAAGAAGAAGAAGAAGAACCCAAGGAGATTCGTTCTGAAGATTACATCATCATCGACGACACGGATTCAGACCCCGATGATAGTGAAGACGAAGACTACGAAGATGAAGCTGGAGCAGACATCATGGAATCGTCTGCCGATCAATTTTTTTAGATGACCATCCTATGACTAGTAGTTTTCCCCCACAAAGTAGTATTTAGAGCACTTTTGTAACGCTAGTTAGATATTTGTAAGACCTTGCTTGAAATTGATTGGTGTGATATGATTGTGTTTGTCTCATGTGCATATGGGTAGTGATTTCCCCTTAGACCTCAATTCTATTCTAATCTCTTCCCCCTACACCCATCAGATGACTCCAAGACGTGAGCCCGGATTTGAGTTTCCCCCTGAGCTCACTCAGTTGATCCAGCAGCAGAACACTTTGATGCAACTTATTGTCCAGAACACTCAGAACAACCAGAACAACAACAACCCTCCACCACCCCCACCCGTGGACAACCTGACTCGTTTCTTAAGGTTGCAACCACCGGTGTTTGCTAGCAGCATTGAACCAATAGTTGCTGATGATTGGCTGCGCAAGATTGGAAGGGATTTGACCACAGCCAATTGCTCGGATGCTAAGAAGGTGTGATTTGCCGCACATCAGTTGTCTGGACCAGCCGCAGCATGCTGGGATAATTACACAGCCACTTTCCCCATAGCCAATGTCACTTGGGAGCAGTTTCAGCAAGCTTTCCGTACTGCCCATGTCTCAACTGGAGCTATGAGCATGAAGAAGCGGTAGTTTCACAACTTGCGCCAAGGAAATCATACTGTGGCTCAGTACGTGGAGGAGTTTAGTACCCTATCTCATTATGCCCCAGACGATGTGGCCATAGATGCTGCTAAGCAGGAGAGATTTATGGAATGGCTAAATGATGAGAGGAGCATACAGTTGATGGTGGCAACTTTCAACAACTACCAGGAGTTGGTAGATAAAGCTCTTATGATTGAAGGGAAGCAGCAGCAGATTGAGAGCCGCAAGAGGAAGTACGGACAAGGGAGGAATAATTCTGGAGCCCAGCAGAAGCCCCGATTCACTCTGAATTCGGGAGGATACACCCAGAACCATGGAAGCCACAACCACACTGGAGGAGGTTCCCACAACCACAATGGCTCTAAGAATGGGAATGGAAATGGAGCAAACAATAATCAGAACCGCTCTACTCCATCCAGACCCTCCAAGAAGGATTTAAGCCACGTCACCTATTTCAAGTGCGGGAAGAATGGACACTATACCACGGAGTGCCCTGAAGCTAAGAATGGGAACGACAATGGAAGCGCCGGGAAGAAGCCCAACCCATTCAACAAAGGACAAGTGAACCACGTGACCGTGGAGGAGATTGAAGAGCAACCAGATGCTGTTGTCGGTAAGTTTTTGGTTAAGACATTTACCTCAATAGTTCTTTTCGATACTGGTGCATCACATTCATACATTTCAAGGGGATTCGTAAATAGACATAGGATGTCCACTCGAGTCCTTAAGACCCCCATGTTAGTAAGTTCACTAGGAGCAGAGTATATGGCACACCAAGGATGTTCTCAGACACCATTGATCATAGGGTGCCATGTTTTCCCCTCAGACCTAATAGTTTTGGAGTCACAAGGATTGGATGTGATATTAGGTATGGATTGGCTATCGAAGTATGGAGGTAACATCGGTTGTGGTAGCAAGTCTATTTTGCTTACCACCCCGGAGGGAAAAAGGATTAAGTATGTATCTAGGCATTCGCCTATAAGGACACAAGTACATTCTCTCACGAGAGTTGTTCAGGAGGAAGTGCCAGTAGTAAAGGATTATCCGGATGTGTTTCCAGAGGAGCTGCCTGGCATGCTACCGGATAGAGATATTGAGTTTTTGATTGAGTTGTTGCCTGGCACCGGACCTATATCTAAGAGACCGTATCGGATGCCAACGAATCATCTGGAGGAGATCAAGAAATAGATTAAGGAGTTATTGGAGAAAGGGTTTATTCGCCGAAGTTCATCACCTTGGGGAGCCCGAGTGCTTTTGGTCGAGAAGAAGGATGGATCTTTAAGAATGGTCCTTGATTATCGTGCGCTGAATGAAGTGATTATTAAGAATAAGTACCCGCTTCCGATGATCAATGATTTGTTCGACCAACTCCAGGGAGCGAAAGTATTCTCCAAGATAGATCTACGGTCTGGATACCACCAATTGAAGATCCGAGAGAAGGATATACCTAAGACAGCCTTCACCACAAGGTATGGGCTATATGAGTATACGGTGATGTCATTTGGATTGACCAACGCCCCTGCCTATTTCATGAGTATGATGAAGAAGGTGTTCATGGAGTTCTTGGATAAGTTTGTCGTGGTATCCATTGATGATATTTTGGTGTACTCGAAGAATGAGGAAGAACATGCTGAGCATTTGCGTTTCGTTTTGGAGAAGCTCAGAGAACATCAGTTGTATGCCAAGTTTAGCAAATGCGAGTTTTGGTTGAAGGAAGTTGGATTCCTAGGGCATGTTATATCGGGAGAAGGTATAGCAGTGGACCCCGTCAAAGTGCAGGCAGTCACTGAATGGTTGGCACCCACTTCAGTTGGAGAAATCCGCAGTTTTCTTGGACTAATGGGATACTACCGGAGATTCATAGAAAATTTCTCCAAGATTGCTAAGCCAATGACAACATTGTTGAAGAAGGAGACAAAGTTCGATTGGACTGAGGAGTGTGAAGAGAGTTTCCAGGAGTTGAAGAAACGGTTGACGACAGCCCCAGTGCTGATATTGCGAGATATACGCAAAGATTTCCAAGTGTACTGCGATGCTTCACGCTTTGGATTTGGAGGAGTACTCATGCAAGATGGAAGAGTTGTTTCCTATGCATCCCGTCAACTGCGACCAAATGAGCTGAATTATGCGACGCACGATCTGGAGTTAGCAGCTGTAGTGCACGCACTCAAAACTTGGAGACATTTCCTTATTGGAAATCGTTGTGATGTGTACACGGATCACAAGAGTTTGAAGTACATTTTCACTCAGAAGGAGCTGAACCTCAGACAAAGGAGATGGTTGGAGCTTATAAAGGATTATCATATGAAGCTGCACTATCACCCAGGAAAGGCCAATGTCGTTGCAGACACTTTGAGCCGGAAGAGCTATGTTAATACCTTAGTAAAAGGGGTATTGCCACATGAGTTAGCAGAAGATCTCAGGGAGCTTCATTTGGAGATAGTTCCTAGAGGTTTTGTCGCAAATTTGGAGGTTCAGTCAACATTGCTGGGAAAGATACGTGAAGCCCAGAAGGATGACAAAGAGATTGCTGAGATAAAGATAAGGATGAGTGAAGGAAAAGCCAAAGGATTTCGTGAGGATGAGCACGACACCTTGTGGTTTGAGGATCGAATCTATGTGCCCAACGACCCGGAGATCAGGAAGTTGATACTGCAGGAAGCACATGATTCGACATACTCGATACACCCCGGAAACACCAAGATGTATTTGGATTTGAAGGAAGATTTCTGGTGGACGGGAATGAAGAAGGATATTGCCGAGTATGTAGCCGTGTGTGATGTATGCCATAGAGTAAAGGCAGAGCATCAGAAGCCAGCAGGATTGCTGCAGCCTATGCCGATACCCGAATGGAAGTGGGAGAAGCTTGGCATGGACTTTATCACCAGATTGCCCAGGACCAAATCAGGATATGACTCAATCTGGGTAGTAGTGGATCGTTTGACCAAGGTAGCCCACTTTATCCCCGTGAAAACCACGTACACCAGTGTGAAGTTGGCCAAGATATACATGACCAGGATCGTATGTCTGCACGGAGTTCCGAGGACCATTGTATCAGATAGAGGAACACAGTTCACCTCAAAGTTTTGGCATCAGCTACACCAAACTTTGGGAATGAGGCTGGAATTTAGTACATCGTTTCACCCACAGACAGATGGACAGACCGAGAGAGTCAACCAGATTCTGGAGGACATGTTGAGAGCGTGTGCGCTAGATTACGGATCTAGTTGGGATGATAATTTGCCCTACGCGGAGTTCTCGTACAACAACAGTTACCAGGCCAGTTTGAAGATGGCACCGTTCGAAGCATTGTATGGAAGGAGATGCCAAACACCGTTAATGTGGGATGAAGTTGGAGACTGACAGTTGTTTGGACCGGACTTGATCAAAGAGTCTGAAGAGAAGGTTAAGCTAATTCGGGATAGACTGAAGGTAGCTCAATCCAGATAGAAGAGTTATGCAGACTTGAAGCGCAAGGAGATAGTTTATGAAATCGGAGACAGAGCATACTTGCGAGTATCGCCTCTGCGAGGAGTTAAATGTTTCGGAGTTAAGGGAAAGCTAGCCCCGAGATTTGTGGGACCTTACCGTGTTTTGGAACGCATGGGAGAGGTTGCCTATAAGTTGGAGTTGCCCGAAGGATTGTCAGGAGTGCACGACGTGTTTCACGTTTCGCGGCTTAAGAGGTGCCATGCGGAGATGGCCGATATCCCGTTTAGAGACACAGTACCCCTGGAAGCAATTCAGTTGGATAGTGATCTGACTTATGAGGATAAGCCTGTCAAGATTCTCGAAGTTTCGAGCAGAGTCACCCGCAGTAAGGTTATCAAGTTTTGCAAAGTTCAGTGGAGTCACCACATCGAGGAAGAAGCCACCTGGGAACGAGAAGATGATCTACGCAAGGACCACCCACACCTGTTCTCTAGCCAAGTCAAATCTGGAGGGCGAGATTCATTCTAAGGGGGGGGGGGGGTAGGTTTGTAACATCCCAATTTTTTAATTTGGAATGTTATACATAGATCATATTGCATTGCATTTTTCTTTGCATTTTGTTTGTGGCGATCCTCGAAATTCTAAGCAACTCAAGGACCTATGGAGAGAGTTGGGAATTCTACCGTTTTGTATTTGAGTTCACTCGAATACCGGTACGAGGATAGTGTTTGTTTTAATTATTTTTCTCTCCTAAAAAATATTTCTAAATAAAATATATGAGCGGAGATAATATGACTTCTCCAAAAATAACAGAAATATTGGAGGAAAAATATTAATATCACTTTTGGTATTTTTCTGGATTTATTTGCGATTTTATTTGCATAGGAAAAATACGCATTTTTTCAAAATTTGCATTTAGGTCCGGGAAAAATGTTCACTTTGTCCTAAATATTATTAGAGGACGGTGACAATTTATTTCGGAATTTTTGGTCTCCGTTTAGTAATTTTTTGCCCGTTTTACTACGTAAGGACTCGTGTTAAAAAAAAGGGGGAACCGACTCCGGGCCGTAACCGGCTAGGACTCCCTAGCCGGGGGGCTTTATAAGGCGCCGCCCCGGCCCACCAGCCCCAAGCTGCCAGCCCCGCGCCGCCGCCGCCGCTCGCCGCTGGCGCCGCTCGCCGCTGCCGCCGCTCGCCGCTGCCGCCGCCGTGCCGCCGCCGCCGCTCGCCGCTCGCCGCCGCGCCACCGCCGCCGTGCCGCACCGCCTCCGCCGCTGCCGCCGCCGGTGTCGTCTTATTCGAGGTAGCCGCCGCCGCCGATTCTTTCCGGTTAACCGATCTGTTTTTTTTCAAGAAACCCTAGATCCGTTTTTTAGGTTAGATCGGTTTTTCTCCGGTTTAGTTATTTAGCAGACGTTCGTCCGTACGTTCGTTTTAACGAACGTTGTTCGCCCGTTAGCCACAGACAGCGAAGGACCGTTCGTTAGCCTATTCGTCAGTTTTCTTTTTCGGGGTATTTGTCCGCAATTATTTTCGATCGTGATTTCTGCCCTGATCTTGTTTTTCGTTTTTCTTTTCGTTCGAGAGTCGGAATCAGGTGATTCAAAATCCCAGATCTTCGTCTCGACGCCCTCTTTCCGTTTAACCAACTTGATAAAAGTTTTGGCTAATGTAAAATTTGACCCTAGATCAAATTAGTAATCGGAGCTCGTTTCTTTCGCAATTTGAGTTTCGTTGCTTCTTTCGATTTGATTCTTTTTGCAAACCGGAGTTCTTAAGTTGAACTTTCTGGTTAGATCTTACCTTTTGGAGTTTTGTTTGTGCATCATTGCTTGTTTGCTTATGTATGCTATTTTTTGCTTGCGATAGAATACCCGGACTGTGAAGCATGCTACTACGAGTCTCTAGGTTTTGCGAATCGTTAGCAAGGCAAGTCACACTTTGATCATACTCTTTATTACCCAGTTTTATGCATTAGATCAAACCCTCACACATTGCATGAGTAGGATCTGATAACTTGTGGGACTGGGAAGTAGTTTGAGGTAGAACCTATTACCTGCATTATTTTCAAACCCTTGGGAGTTACTTCTACGTTATGCTTAGGTTGTCATGCTATGCTCGTAGACGTGGTTTGGGTTTGAGTGAAATCCATGACAGATGTGAGTTGTTAATTAAGGATTCAACTTAAGGTGGCTACTTGAATACACATCTGGGTGGATAGGTTTCAGGGCACCTGGAGAATCCATTGTTGTCCTAGGAAATCCCGGGGTTCCGTCTGATTTTTCCTATGGAATGCCACCCAGGCTCAAAGGGATCATAAAACTATTCATGCTAGAAACTTCCGTGTGCAGCCACAATGCCATTATGGGCTCTGGCATAGTTGAGTAAGTTGTGGGAAACCTTTCCATGATGGGCTAGCAGATTTAGAGGGATTATAGGTGTACCGGCCTATCTATCGGTTAAGGGGACCTCTTCGGAAAGACTGTGTCTCGGTCATCCATTTCTCAAACACCATGCAGTGCGAGAAACCAAACGGAGGCGGTCGAGTCTTGTGGGAAAAGTGCACAAACCTCTGTAGAGTGTACAAACTGATCATGTTTAGCCGTGTCCCCGGTTATGGACATCTTGAGTATCTGGTACTTGAATTATTGGTTGATCTCAACACTCTAAAGTTAATTTGTTGGGTTAATGATTACTCTTAATTGGGATTGAGTTGGAGGTACCTTCTCAATGATGTTTCTACTACCATGATAGTTTTAAAAAATGTATTCCTTTGTTGTAGGAAAAAATTGGGTTTACGCAAAACCTTTAACCTTAGAGCCTCCACGAGCCAAATATGCATATAGTATAGCCTTTATTCTGTTACTTGCATCTTCTATGTTATCTTGCCAGCATATTCCACGTGCTGACCCGTTTTCGGGCTGCAACATGTTACGTTGCAGACTTTTCAGACGAGGGGTAAGACGTTCTAGGTCGTTTGTCATGCACTCAGCTATGCCGTTGGAGTTGATGGACTCACTTATCTTCCAAGCCTTCCGCTGTTATTTTGTTAGATGGCCTTAAGCCATAGACTTTTGTAATAAGTTCTCTTTGGAGACATTCGATGTAATAAGTGTGTGATTGCCACTCTGTTATAAATCCTTCAAGTACTGTGTGTGTCAGCATTACCTATCCAGGGATGACACTGAAACACGGAGACTTCGGTCCATTCAGATCATGGTCGCTACAACCAGAAGACATCTAGAGGACTTGGAGTGCACGTCAGGGGAGCCACGAGGTGGCCACAAGTACGGAGGGTGCACCCAGGGGGGTAGGGCACGCCCCCACCCTCGTGGGCCCCTGGTTGCTCCACCGACCTATTTCTTCCGCCTATATATTCACATATATTCCAGAAAACCTAGAGGAGGCATCAAAACCAATTTTCCATTGCCGTAACCTTCTGTATCCGCGATATCCCATTTGGAGGCCTTTTCTGGTACTCTTCCAGAGGGGGGTTCGACCACGGAGGGCATCTACATCAACACCATTGCCCTTCCGATGAAGTGTGAGTAGTTTACCACAGACCTATGGGTCCATAGCTAGTAGCTAGATGGCTTATTCTCTCTCTCTCTCTGATGTTCAATACCATGTTCTCCTCGATGTTCTTGAAGATCTATCCGATGTAATACTCGTTTGCGGTGTTTTTGCCAAGATCCGATGAATTGTGGATTTATGATCAGATTATCTATGAATATTATTTGAGTCTTCTCTGAATTCTTATATGCATGATTTGATATCTTAGTAATTCTCTTCGAACTATCGGTTTGGTTTGGCCAACGAGATTGGTTTTTCTTGCAATGGGAGAAGTGCTTTGCCTTGGGTTCAATCTTGTGATGCTCAATCCCAGTGATAGTAAGGGACATGACACGTATTGTATTGTTGCCATCGAGGATAACAAGATGGGGTTTTCATCATATTGCTTGAGTTAATTCTACTACATCATGTCATCTTACTTAATGCGTTACTCTGTTCTTATGAACTTAATACTCTAGATGCAGAATCATTTCGGTCGATGTGTGGAGTAATAGTAGTAGATGCAGGCAGGAGTAGGTCTACTTGACGCAGACGTGATGCCTATATTCATTATCATTGCCTTAGATATCGTCATAATTATGCGCTCTTATATCAATTGCTTTGCAGTATTTTGTTTACCCACCGTGATATTTGCTATCTTGAGGGAAGCCTCTAGTGAAACCTATGGCCCTCCGAGTCTATTTTTCATCTTATAAGTTTCCGATCTACTATTTTGCAATCTTTTACTTTCCAATCTATAAACCAAAACTGCCAAAAATATTTACTTTACAGTTTATACATCTCTATCAGATCTCACTTTCGCAAATAACCGTGAAGGGATTGACAACCTCTTTATAGCGTTGGGTGCAAGTTGTTTGATTGTTTGTACAGATATTTGGCGATTTGCACGTTGTCTCCTACTGGATTGATATCTTGGTTATCAAACTGAGGGAAATACTTACTATACTTTGCTTCATCACCCTTTCCCCTTCAAGGGAAAAACCAATGCAAGCTCAAGAGGTAGCACGCTACCACCTGAAGTAGGAGCCAACGTCTCCGCCTCTCTGCGGCATGAAGGTGGAGTCGCAATCTCTCCTCCCCACATGCAAAAGCGACGTCCAAATCATACATTGTTCAGAGGACAAGTACTATCAATGCCAAAAAGCAATGCAACCGCATCGGCCAGTCGAGGTCCCGGTCGTGCCGCAACTGGCGCGGCAAGGCCGTGAAGCAGGAGGTGCGGCCGGTGTTCGCTAAGGCGCGCGAGCGCATTGTAGTGACCCGACCCGAATGGATCAAGTCTCTGTGCTTAAGTGTCATCCCTATATCGGTATGCTGACACACACAACACTCGAGGATTTATAACAGAGGTAAATCACATGTATAAAGTAACGTAAATACTATTACCTCAATCCAAATAGCGGAAGTCACAACAAAGTTGTGGATTCCCATCAACACCAACGGCAAAGTTGAGTGTAGACAGCGCAACCCTAACGTAACACTAACTCGTCGAATAATTCCCGCGACATGAGACATTGCAGCCATGTAGGTCAGTACATTGAATGTACTGGCAAATTCACACTATAGCAGTAATGATGAACAATGCCTACAACTACATGCATAATTGGCTGGTGGAGGATGTAAGGTTTATTTTGCATAAAGCTAGTTTTTCCCTACAACAAAGGAATAAATTTTATTTAACTACTCAATTTAATTCAAGCAATATTGGGAATGGTTCCTCCATCTCTAATCCCCAAGTTACCAAAATTAATAACCCAACAAATTATATTAGATCAAATGATGAGATCAACAAATAATCCACTTCTAGATACTCAAAGATGTCCATAACCGGGGACACAGCTACTCATGAATAGTTTGTACACTTTGCAGAGGTTTGTGCACTTTTCCCCACAAGACTCGATCGCCTCCGTTTAATTTCTCGCACTACATGGTGTTTGAGAAACGGATGACCGAGACGCAGTCTTTCAGAAGCATTAACTCTTAACCCTGGGTAGACCGTACCACCAACATCCACTACATCTGCTAGTCTACCACGGAAAGAGGTCATACAACATACTAAACTATGCCACAGCCCATAATGGCTTGTGGCTGCACATGGAAGTTTCTAGGCATGAAAATATCATATGATCCCTTTGAGCCTGGGTGGCATTCCAATAGGGTGATCACACGGGTCCTCTGGGATCCCCTAGGACAACACTGGACCCTCCAGGTGCCCGGGCAAACCACTGGGTGCTCCAGGGTGCCCCAACCCATCCACCCAGATGTGTATTAAAGTTTCCACCTTAAGTTTCCCTTAGTTAAATATCTCTCACAACTTTCATCAATCACACATACCAATCCACGGCTACGCATGGCTAAGAAATAGGTAACAAAGCGTATATTCCCTTGGGTTGATCTCAAGTCATTGGGTTCCTACCTCATGAACTACAAAGCATCATCACATGTAACCAGTCCTACTCATGCAAGTGTTTGAGGATGTAACTAATGCAATGAAAAACTGGGTATTGGAAAATATGATCAAAGTATGAACTTGCCTTGTGATGTTGATGTAGATTCTTCGCACTCATAACTCATGATAGATCTACTAGTCACACTCCGATCAATCTATCGTAAGCAAACAATAGTAACCACACATAAGCAATCACTCAGAAGATCGGAAAGAACGAAGAAAACACTTCGGAAAACTTGGAAAAACAAGCGAATAACAATTGCAACAGAAAACAATTTCTAAGAGTACCAAAATTGAATGAATTTTGTCTTATCAGAAAGTTTAGGTCAAGAGCTTCGATTTGTAAAAATAATCAACTAAATCAGAGTTACGAAACTCAAGTTATGATCAAACAAAGTTCAAATTCAAATCTGGTTGAATTCAAATTTTAAAACATTCAAAAACATATTTAAGTTGTTTTACTGAATAGAGGGGATCATAACGAAGAAGTGGGCGTTGGATTCGTTGGATTTGGACCAACGAGCAAAAAGATGTGGCCATTTGAAGTTCAAGGACTAAACTGAAAAAGAAAAAGAACTAACGAGCGAACGCTCGCTAACAGAACTAAACGAACGAAAAGGTTCACTAACATATCTAATTGGGTGAACGCTCGCTATTTAACAAAACCTAAGTATAAAACCGATCTAAAAGAAAAACCAAACTATAAAAAAAACTGGCGGGTTTTCTTGGTTTATACCGGGTTGGCAGCGGCTCGGGTCGGCGGAGCGGTTCGGGTGAACCGGGCCGGATCGTGCGTGGGTCCGGCGCGGATTTTGGCGACGGGTGGGGCAGACGGCTGATACGTCCAAAACGTATCTATAATTTCTGCTTGCTCCATGCCTCTTTTGGTTGA
The DNA here is from genome assembly GCA_902687465.1 of Secale cereale. Classification (NCBI taxonomy): domain Eukaryota; kingdom Viridiplantae; phylum Streptophyta; class Magnoliopsida; order Poales; family Poaceae; genus Secale; species Secale cereale. The sequence continues at coordinate 50,397,133 of LR738714.1, read as the reverse complement.
TATTGCTATGATATTTATACACTTCCATACACTTTTGATCATATTTGGACTAACCTATTAACTTAGTGCACCCCAGTGCCAATTTTTGTTTTCTGCTGTTTTTGTATTTCAGGTTTTCCCATTACGAGAACTGCCAGAAAAATCCCGGAAAAATTATATAAAAAATCAGCGTTCCAGAAGCTTCCCAGCAGCCAAAGTATACCCGGAGGGGGCCCACCAGGGCTCCAGGCGCCCTGGTGGCGCGGCCCCCCTGGGCTCCAGGCGCCCTGGTGGCGCGGCCCCCCTGGCCGCACCGGGGGGGGGGCGCCTGGGCCCCCCAAGCCTCCGCTGATGCCCCCCTTTGGCATATATTTATATCGTGTCCCGAAACCCTCGAGACGGGAACCCTTTTCGCGATCTCATCTCTGTTCCGCCGACGCCGCCGCTTCCAAGATCGGGAGCACCAGGAGAACTCTTCCCGGCACCCTGCCGGAGGGGAGGATCACCACCGGGAGCTTCACCACCATGGACGCCTCCCGGATGAGTTGTGAGTAGTCTCCCTTGGACCATGGATCCATGACCAGTAGCTATGTGATGTTCTCCTCCCGTTCTTGTGCTTCACTAATTAGTCCTCGTGAGCTGCCCTACATGATCGAGGCACATATGTAATCCTTATGCTGTTGCTATGTTGAGTTTACTGGGATCCGATGGATTGTGAGATTATGTTCAGATTGTGTTTGAGTAATATATTTGATCTACCTCTTTTATATTTATGTTCGTAAGTAATTCTTGCATGTTCCCCGTTGTTATTTATTGCTTTGGCCAAGTAGTAGGTAGTGACTCCAAGAGGGAACGTTATGCTTGATTGTGGGTTCATGCCCCTCGATGACTAGCTTGAGTGACAGAAACATGAGTCTAGGGGATGTGCTGTTGCCACAAGGGGGAAAACAATGGTGCTTGTGCCCGCGGGTGCAAGGATTGTTTACTTTACGCAAAGTTCTTTTAATGCAGTTGTCTGTTGCTTTGAGTTTACACTATGGGTGGGACTCGCAACTTAATACCAGCGAGATGTTCTGGATAGATATCTCAAGGTGGATGATTAGTAGTAGATGTAGATGGATTTCGGTCTACTTGCCTTGGCGTACCGCCCATGCTTTGAACCTCTACCTTTCTTGTAACATAGTTAGCATTGGTTTGCGCACATAATCCTGTCAATTGCCCAGATGTAATTCGTTTACCTCACACAGCTGTTTTATCGTCTTTTGGGAGAGAGACATCACTAGTGAACATCATGGGACCCCGGTCCATATTACTATCATTGATCACATCCACTATTTACTTTACGCTTTTTACTTACTATTGCAGCATTACCTATCACTATTATCACTTGCGTTTGATCCTTTGTAAACTACAAGGCCAGAGAGATTGACAACCTCTCTGTACTCGTTGGGAGCAAAGTTATTTGTATCTGTGTGCAGGTCCACGTTGATTGCTAATATATCTGGCGCCGTTAGCAGTTGACACCTTCTTGTTGAAACTGGGAGTCTCAGGGAAATCGATCCTTGGTATCTTTGCCAAGGGAAAACTTCCGCTACACTGCATCTCAAACCTTCCACTTGGGGTAACCAACAAGGGGCGAGAAGCCATCAAGCAAATTTTCTGGCGCCGTTGCCGGGGACTCCACTCTTCAGGATAGGGGAGTTGCACGCTATCTTTTACCTTTGCTTTTAGTCTTGTTAGTTTACCTTTCAGTTTTGCTTTAGTATCTTTTATCGAAAATCACAGAAATAGTTATCTTGCTTGCTTGCTACTATGGGTTCCACCGAGAACACCAAGTTGTGTGACTTCACTAGTCACAACAACGATGACTTTATCTGCACACCTATCACTACACCTGCCGCTTCAGCACCTTCATATGAAATTAAACCTGCTTTACTGAACCTAGTTATGAAAGATCAATTCTCCGGTGCTGGAGATGATACTGCTTTACACTTAAACAATTTTGTTGAACTCTATGATATGCAAAAGTACCAAGAAGTAGACGGTGATATTGTTAAGCTTAAGCTTTTTTCTTTCTCCTTGAGAGGAGGAGCTAAAATTTGGTTTCAGTCTTTGCCTAGAAATAGCATAGATTCTTGGGACAAGTGCAAAGATGCTTTTATTGGAAAGTACTATCCACCTGCTAAAATTATCCAACTAAGAAGTAACATAATGAATTTTAAACAATTGGATAATGAACACGTTGCCCAAGCTTGGGAACGTATGAAATCTCTTACCAAGAACTGCCCTACTCACGGTTTGACTACTTGGATGGTTATCCAAACTTTTTATGCAGGCTTGAACTTTACCTCGCGGAACTTGTTAGATTCGACCGTGGGAGGAACCTTTATGTCAACTACACTTGGTGCTGCCACGAAGCTTCTCGATGAGATGATGACCAACTATTCCCAATGGCACACCGAACGCGCTCCAACAGGTAGGAAGGTAAACTCTGTCGAGGAGATTTCCTCCCTAAATGAAAAAGCTGACTTGATCATGTCCCTACTTTCCAAGCAATCTTCTATTGATCCTCGTGATGATCCTTTAAATTCTGTGATTGCTCATGCTTATAGGAGTAATTTTGGTAGCAATCCTAGACCGTTCCCCTCTAATTCTTATGGGAGCAACAATGCTTATCCTATCACCAAGAACTCCACCCAAAAAGATAGAGACTTACCTGGTTATGAGAAACTTCTAGAAATAGAGAAGGCCACTAAGAATTACATGCACACCCAATATGAACAAAACAAAACCTTCTCGATGCAATTAAATGAGCATACTGCTATCTTGCAAGACATTAGTAGACAATTAGAGAGCCTAAATATTGAGATTTCTAACCTCCAGACTAGGCTCACTATCACTGAGACCCAAGTTTCCAATATGTCCCACACACAAGCCACTTTGATAAACGAAATGGCGGCTAAACCCGAAGTGGTTGCACCCCTAAGGGAGGAAGAAGATAGAATTAAGAACCTTCCTACCCACCACACTGTTGCTACTATCCAAGTTGTTGAGGATATCCAAACTCTTAGCACCCAATGCACTCCTGGTCCCATTGGACCTATTAATGGTGATGCTATGACAATAGAAACTACCAAACAAGTGAACCTAAAGGACACCACTACCACCTTACTTGATAGTAGTGACCTTGATTTTGATAATTGCACTCTTACCGAAGTTATTGATTTCCTTCACAAGATGTCTAGAGATCCCCACACTAGCACGCTTAACCTTGCCTTCACAGAGCATGTCACTAATGCTCTCATCAAAGCTAGGGAGGAGAAACTTAGAGTAGAAGCCTCCATACCTAGAAAGCTAGAAGATGGTTGGGATCCTATGATTAAAATTAAATTGAATAACTTCTCTTGCTATGCTTTATGTGATGTTGGTGCTAGTACCTCTGTTATGCCCAAAAGAATATATGATATGCTTAAATTGAAACCTTTTGATTCTTGTTCTTTTGGTGTTCGTCTCGTTGATTCTTCCATAAAGAAACCTTTGGGGAGGATCGACGATGTTCTTATCATTGTTAATGACAATTACGTTCCCGTTGATTTCACTATTATGGATATTGAATGTGAACCTTCTTGTCCAATTATTTTGGGACGTCCTTTTCTACGCACCGTTGGTGCTATCATTGACATGAAAGAGGGGAATATAAAATTCCAGTTTCCTCTCAAGAAAGGGATGGAACACTTCCCTCGAAAAAAGATTAAGTTACCTTTTGAGTCCGTTATACGGGCTAGCTATTCTTTTACTCTTGATAAGACTTGATCTCTATGCATTATGCCTAGCTTAAAGGCATAAAAGAAAGCGCTTTTGGGAGGCAGCCCACATGAATAAAATTTTATTTTGCTTTTTTTGTGTCATGATGTTGTTTACTACAGTAGCATCATCATTGTATCTTTGCTTTTCAATTTTGTGCCAAGTGTAGCCTCTGATTGCAAGAAAGTTCAAATGTTGTGACGTGCTGTCCAGGAAACAGATTCTGTCCTTGGATAGAAAAATTCGTATAAAATCACCAGATCATCTTTTTGGTCTGAATTTTTCCGACAGCATGCTCTATATAATTGTCTTTCGTGCGTCTCTTCTGAGTTTTTTGATTAGAGTTGCAGAAGTGCCCCGAAAAAATCATTTACTACCTGCTGTTCTGTTTTTCACAGATTCTGTCCTGTTTTGCCTTTCCTTCATTTTGCAAACCTAGAGCTTGCTTTTTCTTTGCAAAAACCTTTTGGCAATCTTGAGAAACAGTAGACCTTCAAGAATATCCTTATTTCCAGCAAGGAACAATTATTTTATTAAGGGTACTAACCTCGCTAATCAGATTATGATGAGTTATGTATGAAGGGAGTTTTCAAGTGTGCGAGGGAAGATGATAAAAAGATTCAGGAGTGTCAAACGCTCAAGCTTGGGGATGCCCCCATGCACCCCGAGAAATATTCAAGGAGACTCAAGCGTCTAAGCTTGGGGATGCCCCCGTGCATCCCCTTCTCCATCAACATTATCAGTTCGTCTTTCGTTCCACTATATTTTTATCACTTCATGTGTTATGTGCTATGCTTGGAGCGTCTTGCTTTTAGTTTTCCTTTTTAGTTTTCTTTAGCTTTTCATAACGAGTCGGAACTCGGCTTTCTTTATGTGGGAGAGAAACACGCTCCACTTCTACCTAGAACATAACATAGAATTTTCATGTCTATCTTTGCTGTGTGTGTTCTTTGTCTTTCAATAGCTACTATCGTGCTTAGCTTTTAGTTTTCATGCTTATCTTTTTAAAGAGCTTTTGTTTAGTTGGTTGCTTGAACTCTCTTTACTTATCATGATTATCTTATTAAGAGAGTTTGTTTCCGTTGCATTGGTTGGTATGTCTATGATAAAGATGCTACGTGCATAATGGTGCTTAGTAGTTCATGTTTTCTTATGGTTAGTCTCAAATAGCTGGGGGGTTTCCAATGTGTTATTGGAGTACCAACATGATTTGTTTTCCTATGATGTGGTATGGTTTAGTAATATCTTCCTTCAAGAATTTACTTTGATTGACTTGGCGTATGCTCACGCATATTTAAGACTGTAAAGAAAGTCTGTCAAGCCTTGATGATCTTTTGTTTCTGAGTAGCGATATAACTACCATGCCTGATTCAATGTTGCTTTGTCGCTCTGCATGATTATGACCGTCATTGCTCTCTTAGTTGGTCGCTCCCAGTCTTTTGCTAACCTCCACCTGTACTAAGTGGACTGACTGCTTGTGCATCCAAATTCCTTTAAACCAGTTATGCCATATGAGTCCACCATACCTTCCTACATGGTATTTACCTGCCATTCCTAACGAAGACTTTCGTGTACCATCTCGAAATTATTCAAAAAGAAAAAAATGTATTCCTATTTTGTGCCTCTGTTCTAAGTCCATGAGGAAGTAATAGTTAATTCATGATCTTTTTAAGTTGGACAAGCTTCACCCCGGGATTGCATGTATAATGTGCAAACCCATAACACGAGAAGGAACTGGCTTTGAGTGCGTCCGGCTCAAAATTGATATAACAAACAAACCCTCCTTCACGCTTTGTTCATGAGAAATCAGAAAACTTTGGCAGTGATAAACGAAGGAGATTAAGAGGATGTGATCGTCCTCATTCGGGAGCCGTTCCTCGAAACTTGTCCATCTCAAGAAGTGATTGAGCTATCTGCTAGCATTCGTTGACGAAACATGCATGATCTAAAAATAATAATTATTACCTCTGTTTTTAAAACCAAGAGCTCTGGTACATGTTTTGTCTTTGTTTCCGACTACGGGTTTTCAACCTTGCCAACAAAAGCCACGGTTCGAGAGTCTCCACCTTCTTTTAAAGCACCAACTACTGAGAGCATGATTGTCATTCTGAGTGTAATGTGCATTATCCCAAAGTAGCATTGTCTTTTGCATGATTATGATATCGTTTATTCTGAAATCATTGTATCTAGTCATCACTTAAACCTTGGAGGTGCCCCTGCATTTATGTTTTGCTTCACTAAAGGGGGCAAGCGAGATATCACTTTATCATATTTGCACACCATGCTCATTACAAATCTATTTGATGTTTCAATACCATATTGTAAAACTTTCAGTTCTTTGTGATTTTCTCATGAGGCAACTTAATTACTACAGATTCATTGTCTCAGTAAGCTTTTGTCATATGACTATGAAAAGTCCTATATGGTTAATAGCATGTCACTACAGAAATTATTCTTGTTATCAATTACCTACTCGAGGACGAGTAGGAATTAAGCTTGGGGATGTTGATACGTCCAAAACGTATCTATAATTTCTGCTTGCTCCATGCCTCTTTTGGGTGATATTGCTATGATATTTATACACTTCCATACACTTTTGATCATATTTGGACTAACCTATTAACTTAGTGCACCCCAGTGCCAGTTTCTGTTTTTTGCTGTTTTTGTATTTCAGGTTTTCCCATTACGAGAACTGCCAAAAAAATCCCGGAAAAATTATATAAAAAATCAGCGTTCCAGAAGCTTCCCAGCAGCCACAGTACAGCCGGAGGGGGGCCACCAGGGCTCCAGGCGCCCTGGTGGCGCGGCCCCCCTGGCCGCGCCGGGGG
>LR738714.1:50306395-50390447 GCA_902687465.1 Secale cereale | reverse complement strand
GGGGGGGGGGGGGGGGGGGCGCCTGGGCCCCCCGAGCCTCCGCTGATGCCCCCCTTTGGCATATATTTATATTGTGTCCCGAAACCCTCGAGACGAGAACCCTTTTTCGCGATCTCATCTCTGTTCCGCCGCTGCTGTCGCTTCCAAGATCGGGAGCACCAGGAGAACTCTTCCCGGCACCCTGCCAGAGGGGAGGATCACCACCGGGAGCTTCTCCACCACCATGGACGCCTCCCGGATGAGTTGTGAGTAGTCTCCCTTGGACCATGGGTCCATGACCAGTAGCTATGTGATGTTCTCCCCCCGTTCTTGTGCTTCACTAATTAGTCCTTGTGAGCTGCCCTACATGATCGAGGCACATATGTAATCCTTATGCTGTTGCTATGTTGAGTTTGCTGGGATCCGATGGATTGTGAGATTATGTTCAGATTGTGTTTGAGTAATATATTTGATCTACCTCTTTTATATTTATGTTCGTAAGTAATTCTTGCATGTTCCCCGTTGTTATTTACTGCTTTGGCCAAGTAGTAGGTAGTGACTCCAAGAGGGAACGTTATGCTTGATTGTGGGTTCATGCCCCTCGATGACTAGCTTGAGTGACAAAAACATGAGTCTAGGGGATGTGCTGTTGCCACAAGGGGGAAAACAACGGTGCTTGTGCCCACGGGTGCAAGGATTGTTTACTTTACCCAAAGTTCTTTTAATGCAGTTGTCTGTTGCTTTGAGTTTACACTATGGGTGGGACTCGCAACTTAATACCAGCGAGATGTTCTGGATAGATATCTCAAGGTGGATGATTAGTAGTAGATGTAGATGGATTTCGGTCTACTTTCCTTGGCGTACCGCCCATGCTTTGAACCTCTACCTTTCTTGTAACATAGTTAGCATTGGTTTGCGCACATAATCCAGTCAATTGCCCAGCTGTAATTCGTTTACCTCACATAGCTGTTTTATCGTCTTTTGGGAGAGAGACATCACTAGTGAACATCATGGGACCCCGGTCCATATTACTATCATTGATCAAATCCACTATTTACTTTACGCTTTTTACTTACTATTGCAGCATTACCTATCACTATTATCACTTGCGTTTGATCCTTTGTAAACTACAAGGCCGGAGAGATTGACAACCTCTCTGTACTCGTTGGGAGCAAAGTTATTTGTATCTGTGTGCAGGTCCATGTTGATTGCTAATATATCTGGCGCCGTTAGCAGTTGACACCTTCTTGTTGAAACTAGGAGTCTTAGGGAAATCAATCCTTGGTATCTTTGCCAAGGGAAAACTTCCGCTACACTGCATCTCAAACCTTCCACTTGGGGTAACCAACGAGGGGCGAGAAGCCATCAACGGCGGCGTGGCAACGGCATGGTGGCGCGGCTGTAGCGGTGCGGTGGCGCAGAGCAGCGCGGGGCGGTGGCGGCAACTGCGCGCGGCGGCGGCACGAAAAGGCGGCGGCGGCGGGCGGCAAAATGCGGCGACGGCGGATCTCGAGGGCGGCGGCGGTGTAGAGGAACGGGGCGGCGGAGGTGGCTTTTATGGAGGAGGGGGCAAGGCCTGCTTGCGGAAGGGGTAAGGCACGGGGTGGCCGGAGGCGACACGGCGGCGGCGGTCTCCTCTCGGGAGAAGGAAGTCAGCGCGCCTGGCTGGGCCGTGGCCTAGCTACGGCTGGGCCGGCCTAGTCGGCGCGCGCAAAGTTTTTTTTACAGACATTAAAATATTTAAAAACCAAATATAATATTAATATAATATAGGCATATTATATATCAAAATTTCCAGAAAAATAATTCCTACACGATGAACATTTTTGCAGCATCAAATAAAATCCACAAAAAATTAAATAAATCAAACAGTGCTACTGTTGCAATAAAATCCAATAAAAATCATTTTAAAAATGCCAAAATGATTTCAAATTTATTTCTCTCCAATTTTCTACTGTAGGGAATCATTTTACCCTATTTTCCATATATTTTATTTTTGGAGAAAAATAATTTGAATAAAACCAAATAACTTAAATTTGAATATGAGTTTTGAAAATACTTCGAAAGAACTTCCAACTCATATTTCTTTTAAATTGAAGACGCCATTTTATCTTCTCTCGTGAAAATCATTGAGTTGCTTAAAGTTTCTGAATTTGAAATATTTCCAAATGAAATTCAAATGTTTTCAAAAACCCTTTTCATTTTAAAATGGAAGAAGTCATGTCATCTTCTCTCTAGGGTTTTGTATTTGAAATGAATTTGAAATCATGGAGATCATAAAATGCAAAGTAAAAGTTTGGGAAAGTCCTTTTATTCCCTCTCATTTTACTTTCAAAAGTTTCAAATTCACTCAAATTCACACAACACGTCACACAAGCAAATCAAAACTATCTATTTAATATAACATTCCAAAATTTAGAATTTTGGGATGTTACAAACCTACCACACTTAAATTGAATCTCGTCCTTGAGATTCGAAGAGGCTAACAAGAAATAGGTTGGGGTTCGGGGTCTCCTAACAAATCCGTTGATCGGTATGGTCTAGTGTGCTACCACACTTAGAAGCATGGGTATGGTTCCATCAAAATCAGGTACTCCGTTCTTTGGGTTGACGGTGTCGGTCTTCTTAGATCTTCGGGGTAATTCCATCTCTGGTCTCTTTCAGTAGTGGCATAACCTTTGTCCTCAATTCTTGTGTCCTTTCATTCGTGGTAAGGTTCTTCCGAGACTGGTTATTCTTAGCTGACAGGTCTGGCGCCAATACTAAACACATATCGATACCTAGTGGTGGTCGTCAACCAATTTGACTGGGTCCCTGCAGAAAACTGGTCCGGGCTTCATTCTCACCGTATGACCTACGGTTGGCAACAGCTACCTTGTACAAGGGAAAATTGTCATACCATTCTAAGGTTTAAACAAGGTTTTGACATCGTCGTCTCTGTACCATGGGTAAGTCACTCAGATTTACCATCCCATATAACATAGGCGAATAATAAGAGTAAGTCAGTATGGTGATCAATCCATTCCGTACCCTAATCATTACCTTGTATATGGTTTAGTGAATCTCACATTCTAACACGGTCATCCTCACAAGCATTACAGAATTTCTCTTGTCGATGAACCGAGTTCTGATATATCCATTACTTCTGCAAGCTAAAAAAACAACTATCGTTCTTCACAACTCTCGGGTTATGCGTATTCATATATGATCGCCCGTTGTTAAAGTTGTAACTTCTACCTGGGGTTTTTCCTTCAGCAAGAGTGTGCTTGCCTTCTTGACAGGTCCTGGGGCCTGTGGGTTATAGCTCATCTCATCACTAGTAACACTTGGTCTCATCACCGGGTTGCAACTGATCATTCTTCCAACATCCAGCTTCCTTAGCATTCTTAAATTCATCCAATTATACAGTTTCCCTTCCTTCTGTTGGTACAAACTAAGATGTAATTACTCAGACTCATCATTGAGTGGTCTATTCCAAAGTCTAACGTAACTAGCTCTTGTATTTGGGTAACTATATTGGGTTCTACCACCCTAAAAACGAAAGCACTTGTTTCCTCCGAATTTTTTTATTCCATGTATCATGTTTTCACTCATTGCCTATATAGTAACAACTCTTAAAATCCAAAAATCAATATCCTGATGCTAACTTTATTGATTCTCAACTTGTTACCATCTGCTGCATTTCCATTACATGTCTCAACTCAACTACTTAGCACAACTCCCATTCTCCTTGGGGACAATCTCTAGCATAGTGCCCTGCTTTATTACAACATAAACATATTACTTTTGACAAGTCTCGTGGTTCCCTTGTGTTTACGTAGCCTCCTTAGGTCCTCGGCTTATGGGTCCACTTCAGAACTTGTATATCCTTAACTCATCCTTGGAGTCACTATTGCTACACACTCCAGCATTACACCCTCTTTAAATCCAATTGTACTTCTTTCCTTCATACCTTTGGGGTAAGCATCATATTAAAAATAAACTCCAACTAATTTGTGAAAACTCCACTATTTGGGGTAACAATTTCCTTTCTATGGGTCCAGGGTTCACACAGTAAAGTACCACTAAAAAAATGCACTGGTTCATCCGTAATCCATATTCTCATCATAACAAATCTTTTATTACATCTTGTACCACTATTCAAAACTCAATTTCAAGTGTGCTTCACTACGAATGCTGCCATCCACATAGTTCGGTAGGGTTAAACATTCCCTCAATCTTTATTCATTTGTCCTAGCTAAGGATGCTTCAGTCCCGCTGGAATTGTGCAATGTGATTCTTGAAATCATCGATCTTTTGATTCATCCTATTGGCCGTGTGCTTCATCTCCATCATCTCTGCATGCACCCCACTCAGGCATTCCTGAGTGTGAGGAAGTATTGCTTCGAGTATTTCTCCAATCTGACGTATGGCCTCCATAGCAGCTTCACGAACAGAGTCGAAGAATGTTGTCTGCGGTACTCGGGAGATGAAAAAGTATTGACCCATAGTCTTTGGGCAAACTCTTTTCACATGGTGGAGGTGTACCTCCACGTACCAAAGTTCAACTCCATTCTCCATGAAGGGATAAACCTTGTAAAATGCATCTCCTTCCAGGTGAATATGCTTCATCATGTCCTTCAGGATTCTTGGGTCATCCTGATCGCTAGTCAGGGTCATGATCGTTTCCGGGCCGTTGAGAAAGGACTCGTAAAGGGTTGTCATATGTAGGTATAAGATAGAAGGGGTACTCGGGACAGTGTATGCATTTCCTTGGGTGAAATGTGGTTGTTTGTCCAAGAAAGGTTTGGGGATATTACTAGCAGGTGTAAACCGGCTAGGGTAAACCGGATTATGATAATATAGTTGAATAATTGTAAGCTCAGTAGAAATTACGGCCCATGAAGGTTTAGGGCCCATATGTAAAGTTTACGGTTTGTAAACCGTCCTATCATGTAAACTTGAGAAACAAGGAAGGAAGAGCAGAGACCGAGGCGGACACAAATATGAGCCGGCCTCGGGACTCTGTAAACCGGACCGGGCATCACCTCTATATAAAGGGACGACCCGACGACGATTCAAGGACAGGCAACAATCCGTCGAGAGACAGGCAAGCAATCTGCTCCTTGTTCATCGACGCCCAAGAAATACCAAACCAAACTAGACGTAGGCTTTTACCTTCATCGAAGGGGCCGAACTAGTATAAACCCTCTGTGTCCTTTGTGTGCTTTTAACCCCTTCAAGCTAACCCGTGCGATGGTTCCTCAACTAAGTCCGTTAAACCAGACATCTGACGTGCTAATTCCACGACAGTTGGCGCCCACCGTGGGGCCTCCGCACGATGGTTTCGAGTTCTTGAAGGGCAGCTTTGAAGGACTCAAGGGCTACGCGGTCGGCCGGATGACCAAGAGTCACCGCGGACGGATCTACATCGACGACGCAGGCTGGGGCCCGGATGCCGATTCAATCGAATACGGATACCGGGTTCCCTTCGGCGGCATCCACGTCTTCATCGCCAAGATTGGCGAACCGGGACCTGAGCCGGACATCTTCTCCGACATCATTGAGCCGGCTCAGCGTGCGAGATCGACCCGGATTCAGCCTGCCATGAAGCGCGTTTTCGTTGGAGCAATACATGGAGTCCAAGCCGATGACGGATCGGATTCTGGTGGCGAGACGATTGTCTATTCTGACGATGAATCCTCATACGGAGAGACTGAATCCTTGTATCTGTTGCGGGACGGCCGATTCGAGGGTATGTCCGATGGAGACAGTATTCCGGACCCCTTTGATCTGCCAAACCGGGTGGCTGTCTTTATGGCTGGATCACAACCTACACCGCAGGCCACGGTGAACGGGGCAGCAGAAGCTGGTACAGGGGGGAGCGGCCATGCCCCCTCACCCTCTGATGCTCTATCCGCCTTGGTAGAGGAGTTGACAACCCGTGCAGTAGCAGTGGTGGCTCCAGCAGATAAGGCGCAACACGATGCAGAACTCCTTCAGCTGAGGGGCCGGATCGAGCAAGCAAGAAAGGATCTGAATGCAGAGAAAGCTATGATAGCGACAAGGCAGGCAGAGCTGGATTCTCAGGCCTTCCAGCTGAGGATGGAACAGGCCTCTGCGCAGGGAGTAAGGAATCGAAGGTACCAGTCTCGTCTACCGCCGGTCTATGAGGCGATGAATCTTTTCGGGATGCCAGGAGCGGGAGCCAGCAATGATCCGGAGGTAAATCGGAGGGCAGCCCCAGTGAGGGGTGAGCCGGTTCAACAGCCCACTGCGGAGCAAGATCGACGAATTATGCCCACGCCTCACATCCCCACTCCTCCAGGCCATTACTCAAACCCCCTGGATAACATTGTCGCCGCCGCTTCATGCCTAGCCGCTTTACCCATTGAGGGGACATCCCCCGTGGCAATGGAAGCACGCAGGGTCAAGGATCTGCTCAACACGGCATTGACACAGCAACAGGCGTACTCCTACAGCAGGGAGATGCTTCATTCAACACCCCGCCACAGCCGGAGTTATACTAGGAATTGGGATGAACCGGAGGTGTCCAGTAGTGAACGGAGGCGACACCGTCACAGACAAGACAGTCCGGCAGGCGCAGAGGCACAAGCCCAGGAGACGGCAAACCGGGCTAGACCTACGGCCCGCGAGGAGATCTGCCAAACGACGCCGGTTCACACAACCACAGCAGAGACGGGAGTCACGGCGAGTTCTTTTGGATTGCAGTGTCTTATTCCCGCTTTAGGAAGCGTGAAGTTACCCAAGGATTTCAAGGGTCCACGTAAAGTGCCTAATTACACAGCAGATTTGGCTCCAGAGGCTTGGATTGAGAGTTACGAGATGGCTATGGAGATGCTGGACGTGGATGAAGCGGCTTGCGCGAAGTACTTTACCATGATGCTTGAGGGTACAGCCCGGACCTGGTTAAAGGGCTTACCACCTAACTCCATCGGATCATGGGGTGAGTTACGCCGCCAATTTATCAAAAATTTCAAGGACACGTGCAAGCAGCCGATGTCAGCGGTGGACCTAGCGACATTTATACAAGGGGATCAGGAGCCTACGAGTGCATGGGTGCGGCGAGTGTCAGAAATCTTGCACTCTTCGAACGATATCAGTCCCAGTACGGCAATAGTAATGCTGGAAAACAATTGCCGGTTCGAATCTCTGAAGTTGAAACTGGGACGGCTCAAATGGGATTGTAATGACATGGGAACTCTCATGAGCGCTTTGGTAAAGTATGGGGACTCCGACAACACTAAGTACCCAGAAACGGATGGAGATAAATCTGGAAAGGCAAATAAACCCGGTAAACCGGCGCAGGCTAATCCGGTCGGAACAAGCTTCTTAGGTAAGCGAAAGGTAGAGGGTGGCTCTGATTTCATGGCCAATACCCAAGTTCAAGGGAGCTTTCAGCGCAACAAGGGTAAACCGCCTTCACAAAACGGCGGGGGGTTCATTAATTGGGAGCGACAATTGAATGAGCCTTGCCCGAAACATGGAACAAAGGAACATCCAGCTAAACATACCTGGGGAGAATGCCGGGTCATGATGGAGGCCATGAACCGGGCCAGATCTAACAACGGGCTACCAGGCGGTGGTTCAGGCCCTGGGTTTCATGGTCCGGGTCATCAGGGTAATGGCTCCGGATCAGGATATCATGGCAACAATAATGGCTACAATAACCAAGGAAATCATCAGTATGGTCAGGGCGGTTACAATAACCAAGGCAACCATCAGTATGGTCAGGGCGGTTACCATAGCCAAAACAACCAACAACAAGGCCAGGGTAATAACAACAATCAAGGCAATCAGCAGCGTCAACAGCAGCAGCAATCCGGATATCAGAGTAATCCAAAGGAGCTGAGTAGTGGACAGTATCATGTGTTCACTACGAGTTTGTGCAAACGGGATCAAAAAGTCTTAAAGCGGGCGGTCCACGCGGTTGAACCGGCAACACCATGATTCCTGCGCTGGTCGGAGCAACCTATTGTGTGGAGCAGAGAGGATCACCCGCCGCGAGTTGATAATCCGGGCCAATTGGCCTTAGTAGTAGCACCACAGGTGGGTGGCTACAAATTCACCAAGGTTCTCATGGACGGCGGCGGCAGCATCAATATCTTGTATTATGAGACCTTCCGTCGCATGGGGCTGACGGATAAAAAGCTAAGACAGTCAAACACGATGTTTCATGGAGTAGTGCCAGGTAAATCAGCTTACCCGGTTGGGAAAATTGACCTAGAAGTTACCTTTGGAGATGAACAGGATTCCAGGTCAGAGACGATAACCTTTGAGGTGGTAAAGATCCGGAGCCCATATCATGCCCTGTTTGGACGGCCGGTTTACGCCAAGTTTATGGCTAGGCCGTGCTATGTTTATCTGCAGCTCAAGATGCTGGGTCACAAAGGAACCATCACGGTTCATGGAAGTCGCAAAATTGCATTAGAGTGCGAAGAAGGAGACGCTGCTTATGCGGAGGCAGTATGTGCTACGGAGGAGTTGAAGTTTTACAAAGACAATGTTGATCCGTCAGATATGTCCCCGTTGAAGAAGCCAACTACAGAGCATGATCCGGCATTGAAGTTCAAATCTGCAGAGGAAACCAAGCAAGTTGACTTTGTGCCAGGTGATTCATCCAAGCAGTTCACTATCAGCGCTAACCTTGATCCTAAATAGGAAAGCGCGCTCATCGAGTTCATCCGTGAGAATCGAGATATCTTTGCATGGAAACCTTCTGACATGCCAGGTATACCGAGGGAACTCGCTGAGCACAGTCTTAACATTAATCCGAAGTTTAAACCGGTCAAGCAATATCTGCACCGCTTCAACGAAGAAAGGCGCAAGGCTATAGGTGAAGAAGTGGCCAGGCTGTTGGCTGCAGGGTTCATAGTTGAAGTGTTCCACCTGGAGTGGTTGGCTAATCCGGTGCTGGTGTTAAAGAAAAATGGAAAGTGGAGAATATGTGTGGATTACACAGACCTAAACAAAGCTTGTCCAACCGATCCTTTTGCTCTCCCCCGTATTGATCAGATCATTGATGCTACGGCAGGATGTGAGCGGCTAAGTTTTTTGGATGCATATTCAGGATATCATCAGATCAAGATGGCAGTTAAGGACCAGGAGAAGACAACCTTTATAACTCCTTTTGGTGCTTTTTGCTATGTGTCTATGCCCTTTGGGCTCAAGAGTGCCCAAGCAACTTATCAGCGTTGCGTGCAGAACTGTCTTAAGGGGCAGATAGGGAAAAATGTTCATGCCTATGTGGATGACATCGTGGTGAAGTCAAGGAAAGAGCAGACATTGATAGAGGACCTCAAGGAAACATTTGATAACCTTCGGGCCTATAAAATGATGCTTAATCCGGAGAAGTGCGCTTTCGGTGTTCCGGCGGGCAAGCTCCTTGGCTTTTTGGTGTCCAGCAGAGGAATAGAGGCCAATCCGGAGAAGATCAAGGCAATCACGTCCCTGACTAAATCGGCTTGTATCAATGATGTTCAGCGTATCGCCGGTCGGATTACATCGTTGAGCCGATTCATCAGTCGTCTGGGGGAGAAGGCAATCCCGCTTTATCAGATGCTAAAAAAGACAGACCTGTTTATATGGAGTGAGGAGGCAAACGCTGCGTTTGAGGATTTGAAGCAGCAACTGGCGGATCCACCAGTCCTTGCTGCCCTCGTTGATAAGGAGCCGTTGCTGTTATACGTAGCTGCCAATGCACGGGCAGTCAGCGCGGCAATCGTGGTTGAGCGCAAGCAAGCAGGAAAGGAGTATCCGGTTCAACGTCCGGTTTATTATATCAGTGAGGTTCTCATTGAATCCAAACAAAGGTACCCGCATTGGTAGAAGCTGGTATACGGCGTGTTCATGGCAAACCGAAAGTTAAAGCATTATTTCCAAGGCCACCCAATAACTGTTGTCAGTTCAGCTCCGTTGGGGGATATAATCCAGAACAGGGAAGCCACTGGCAGGGTGGCGAAGTGGGCTATTGAGCTTAGCCCACACTGATTGAAATATGTGCCACGCACCGCAATTAAGTCCCAAGCATTGGTAGATTTCATCAATGATTGGACAGAATTGCAAGCACCAGAGGAGAAGCTGGATCATACATACTAGACTATTCACTTTGACGGTTCAAGACAATTAGAAGGCTCGGGGGCTGGAGTTGTGTTAACTTCCCCGCGAGGAGACAAGTTTTGGTGTGTCCTCCGCCTAATGTTTCCTTGTACTAACAATGCAGCAGAATATGAGGCATTGCTTCATGGCCTGCGGATGGCTAAGGAGATGAGCTTGAGCCGGGTCAAGTGTTTTGGCGATTCAGATTTAGTGGCACATGAAGTATCCGGCAAGTGGGATTCTAAAGACCCTCTTATGGCAGCTTACAGGCGAGAAGTTGAAGCAGTTGCAGGATATTTCAAAGGGTATCAGGTGGATCACATAAACCGGCGAAGAAATGAAGCGTCCGATGCTCTAAGCCGGCTGGGTTCTCAGCATAAACCGGTGCCACCGAATACTTTTTTGGATGAGCTACACAATCCATCAGTTCAGGTACCGTCGGACGAAGACCTGGCCGTTCCTGATCTGGAAGCACAGCTAGTTGCGGCACTTCATGTTATTCCGGATTGGACACTCCCTTACTTGGTATATCTAAGCCGTGGAGAGTTGCCAGATGGTGAGATTGAAGCAAGACAGATAATCCGGCGATCCAAATCCATGACAATTGTAAACGGAGAACTTCACCACCGCAGTGTTTCTGGAGCATTTCAGCGGTGTGTATCATTCGAGGAAGGTTGTGATATCCTTCGAGAGATTCATGAAGGGGATTGCGGTCATCATGCCGGTTCAAAATCCTTGGTGGCTAAAGCTTTTCGACATGGGTTTTATTGGCTGACGGCCCATGCTGATGCGGAGGATCTAGTCCGGAAGTGTGATGCGTGCCAGAAATTTTGACGACGTGCTCTTGTTCCGGCACAGGAGCTACAGATGATACCAATTACTTGGCCGTTTGCGACTTGGGGGCTTGATATGGTTGGGCCTTTTAAACGATCCCAAGATCAAAAAACTCATCTGCTGGTTGCTGTGGATAAGTTTACAAAGTGGATTGAGGCAAAGCCTGTGAGCAAGTGTGATGCGGCAACAACGGTTAAATTCATCAAAAAGGTAATTTTCCGGTTTGGCTTTCCACACAGCATCATCACAGACAATGGCACTAATTTATCTAAAGGAGAGATGGAAGAATTTTGTCAACGAGAGCATATTCGCCTAGATGTGTCTTCGGTAGCTCACCCTCAATCCAATGGTCAAGCTGAAAGGGCCAATCAAGAAATTTTGCGAGGTATCAAGCCCCGGCTTATGACTCCTTTGCAAAGAACACCAGGGTGCTGGGTTGAGGAGTTACCCTCTGTCCTCTGGAGCATCAATACTACGCCGAACCGGTCCACAAGTTATACACCTTTCTTCATGGTGTACGATGCTGAAGCGGTTCTTCCAAGCGATATCCGCCATGATTCACCACGGGTGATGGCTTATGTTGAAGCGGCCAATGAGCAGGCAAGACAGGACAGTTTGGACCGGCTAGATGAAGAGCGTGACATAGCAGCAGCACGATCCGTGATTTATCAACAGGACTTACGCAGATATCACAACCACCGGGTCAAAACAAGGACGTTCCAGGAGGGAGATTTGGTGCTTCGGCTCATCCAAGACCAAACAGATATGCACAAGCTATCCCCACCTTGGGAAGGGCCCTTTGTGGTCAGCAAGAATTTACACAATGGTTCATATTACCTGGTGGACGTTCGGGAGCACAAGGACTCACGGACATCAGAAGAAGAGACAAAGAGGCCGTGGAACATCGCTCTCCTGCGGCCCTACTACACCTGAGCCATGAGCTCTGCTGTATCCTATGTATATATCATGATTAATGAATAAACCGACACCCTCGGTAAACCGGGGGCTCAGCCTTTTTTCTTCTACGTATACGTCCTGTGAAATTATGTTAGATATTTTGAGCAAATAATTTTATGCAGAAGGGACCAAACTAGCGAGCTAAGGATCACATATGAATCCTCGATAAAGTCTTATCTGGTCCGGTCTACATAATGTTCTTGTCCTTAGGGATCCACCTTTGATGGCAGATGTAAAATTCCTGTCCCTTGGTGGGCCAAATCCCTTTGATGGCAAAAGAAAAGTTCTTGTCCTTAGGGTTCCACCTTTGATGGCAGATGTAACATTCCTGTCCCTTGGTGGGCCAAATCCCTTTGATGGCAAAAGAAAAGTTCTTGTCCCTAGGGAACCTTCCTTTGATGGCAGATGTAATATTCCTGTCCCTTGGTTGATCATTCCCTTTGATGGCAAAAGAAAAAACCCTGTTCTTGTCCCTAGGGAACCTTCCTTTGATGGCAGATGTAATATTCTTGTCCCTTGGTTGATCATTCCCTTTGATGGCAAAAGAAAAAATCCTGTTCTTGTCCCTAGGGAACCTTCCTTTGATGGCAGATGTAATATTCCTGTCCCTTGGTTGATCATTCCCTTTGATCGCAAAAGAAAATATGTTCTTGTCCATAGGGTACTTCCTTTGATGGCAGATGTAATATTCCTGTCCCTTGGAAGATACATACCCTTTGATGGCAAAAGAAAAATTCTTGTCCCTAGGAATCCATCCTTTGATGGCAGATGTAATATTCCTGTCCCTTGGAGCACGTCCTTTGATGGCAAAAGAGTACATCCTTTGATGGCAAAGTTCTTGTCCCTAAGAGTACTGTTAGTTATAGCTTTTTGGGTCGCACCCTTTGATTGGCCTGTAGGGAGCCTGGCAGCTCGCAAAAAGCCTCGACTACATGGTCTTTTTTGCAAACATGTGCTTTTGGTGTTTGTGATTTTTCTTGTGTTTTCATGGTTTTTTGATCCGGAGTGGGCCAACTTCAAAGTTGACCACATATCTTCAAAAGTCTGGACACAGAGCTCTAGCATTATTTAAACCGGTAGTTCTTATAAACCCGGAATAATTGGGTACACCCCCAACGGAGCCAAGAGCTTCCTCAGAAACAACAATGTTCGCCGGATTAAGGATATCAAGCATACTTAATCACAGGTATGAAGTTATTTCTGGTATAAAACAGACACTTGTTTGATATATTTATGAGAGCGCTTTAATCGGTCCGGCGGTAAACCGCTAGGACATCTTTTAAGTGTTATCTATGCAGATACAGATAATATAAAGATCAGCCATAACAGACAAGCAAGTAAGATTTGTAAAAGGCCCAATCAAACATCTGACATCCGGATCAAGACGGACAATATTTCAAGCTATCCTATTACAAGGCATAGCAATCCTGAACGGATTAAAGTGTTTCTCGACAAAATAATACAGCAGCTAAAAGGTAAACTGAGTGGCTTATGCTTCTTCCTGCTATGAAGGCTGAGGATCAACTTGTTCCGGAGCTTCTTCATCCTCTTGAACCGGTTGAAAATCAGGGGCGCGCCAATCGATCTTGGATAAAGCACGGAAGTACATCTCTTCAGTAATGAGATCTGACGGATCAACATCTGGGGCGAAAGTATGGGGGCGTATTGGGGGGATTAGATTTTCTGTATCATAAACCGGCCGATCCACCCGCTCATTCTTTAAGTCGTATGCCGGATGATACCTGGAAAGATCCGATTCATCAGCAAGCTTGCTGGCAAGCGGACGCATCTCCTTAGTCAGAGCATGAAGATCTTTTCCAGAGAAGGCCGATCCATCTTCCTTGGTGCCGGGATACCCGTTCATGGCTTCTTCCGGATCAAAGTCTGGAACCCATGCCTTGGCTCTGGTTAGCGCTACAAGAGAACCAGCCCGGGCAGCAGATTTCTTCACCTCCTCCAAGCGTACAGGCAAGATAGAAAGATTCTCCAAAGTGCCTTGGATAGTAGTGGGGGCCGGTTTATTAAAAGACATCACACTTATAATCCTTTGAGAGCCGGAATACAGCTGCTCAACCAAAGTATAAGATGCCTTAAGTTTCTTCCGGAGGTCATCCCCGAGATGGGTAACGCGTCACCCTGCATATGGTTATCATAGTTAAGCCGGAACAGACTAAAGATTGCAGGATGAAAACACATGCAAGTTAAGTATTTACCAAAGACGACAAAAGTCATAAGCTCTATCTGCCGCTTTAAACCGGTCAGCTCTTGTGTCACCGGGTTAAGAGCCTCCTCAGCATCCTTTGCTCTTTTTTCAAGAGCATTCTTCTGCACTTCCCAGGTTGTCCGCTCTGTTTCAAAATATTTCTTCAATTGCTCAGCAGTGGTTAAGCTCAGCGCCAGATCTTTTTTGGCCTTGGCAACAGCAGATTCAGTTTCAGCAAGTCTATTCCGGAGCTCAGTTATTTCTTCGGCCCTCCGGGTCAAGTCAGCCTGCAAAGAAAATCAAGAGGAATACATGACAGTTCAGACAAGTCTCAAGCACATAACCAACTTATCCACTTGACCCTTGGGGGCTAATGAGCAATTGAAGTATCAAAGGAAGACAACTAAAGATAAAGTCTCAAGCACATAAGCAAGTTATCTACTTGATACTTGGGGGCTAATGGGCAGTTGAAGCATTGAAAGAGAGATCCAGACAAGTCCCAGACACATAAGTTATGCCCCTGGCACTTGGGGGCTAATGTAAGATTTTTGCTCACATGTGGAAGTTCCGGTTCACCTTCCAACAAAGCTAAACCGGAACTTGGGGGCTACCATGCTATAGACAGAAATACAAAGAAGGCAAAAGAAAAAAATAAGTAAGATACCTCGTATTTATCTTTCATCATATTGACCAAGCCCGCTTCATAGTCCCGACTGGTATGAAGCCGGTTCAAATACCCGGAATAAAGCTCCTGGGCACTTAGCTCGGCATAACTGGACAAATCTGTGCTCCACTTGCCCTTTTCTTGCTGGAGTTTCTCCGCTTTAGCAGTATGCTTGGCTAAAACAATAGGCTCAGGAGGAGCGGTAAAACCTGTACCGGTTATTTGAATATCCGGAGAAGAGGCAGCGGCTGGTTGTGGAGTAGCAGTACGAGGCGGGCTAGCAGGAGCCGGGCTATTCCGAGGAGAGCTAGCCCGTACAGGATTCGCCGGTTCATGAGCATCTTCAGCATTGGGATTTTCAGGAGCTGTAACATAATCATGATCCATGGGAGCAGGATCGTCAAGTTGAACTGTAGGCTCGTTTTTCGGAGGGATGACTGTGTCCGGAATAGCTACCGGATCATCAGTAGCAGTCTCAGCAACTGTTTTGCTGGCCTTTGCCTTTTTGCTAGGCTTGGGTTTGCTGAAAGGAATTGAAAAAGAAATTAGAATCATAAAGGAAAAAACAAAGGTAAACCGGATGGGATAAAGGACTTACCCAGGGACATTTTTCAGAGTTGGGACCTATGTGGCAGTTGATTCGCCGGAAGACGATAAAGGTGTCTCCTGGTAATTAGGATCAGACAGTTTAAGTGGTTTGCGTATAAGTCCAGCCTTGGGATGAAGAAGAGTTGGAGAAAGTAAAACCTCAGAGCGGCGCCTCCGGGCCGGAGTAAGAGATATTCCGGAAGACTCGACTACATGGCCACTATGGCGTGTAGTCCGGCGGGCTTCTTGTTGCTGCTTCTTCAAAAGAAAATTGGGGTCCAGTTGAGCGTAAGGATGAGAAAAAGGATACTTCTGAGATGCCTTATGAATCTTGGGCACCGACGGTTCAGAATCTGAAGAAAGAGTGATTACCTCAGTTTCGGCCATTTTATCAACTTCAGCCAAATCCTGTGAAAAGATACCGTTAACATAAATCGGGATAAAAGAGAACAAAGCATATCAGGATCAACTCATACCTCAGAATCCGGATCATCTTCTTCAACATGTGAATCGGAGCCAGCAGCCGCCTTTTTCTTCTTGACAGCGAAAGTTTTCCGGCGAGGCTGTTTGCCTGACTTATCTTGAGGTTTCCTTTTCCAAAAAGGATCGTCGGCCTGTGTAGAAGATGAAAGATGAATGGAAGATAATTTAAATGGACGGATTAGAAGTAAACAGAAGGGATTAAAGCTTACCGCTGGCAATTTGTTCTTCTTATAGTATGGAGCCAATCCGGTTTGGCTACATTCCTCCAAAGAAATATTGAGCATCTTCTTAGCAGATTCAATAACTTCCTTCTCAGGAAGCACTATGTTGGTAAAGCGCTGAGGATCATCCAGTTTACCGGTATATTGACACATTAAAATGGAGCGCCGACTCAGAGGAAGGATACTCCAAGGGAGCCAACAACGTATGAAGTCAACCCCAATCAATCCGTTGGCCATAAAGGCTTTGAGTTTGGCAAGCTGAGGGGCGAACCGGGGCCGTTCCGAGGAGCTCAGACGCTGCGGCAGTGGATGATCTTCAGGAAGACGATGTTCGCGATAACCCGGCAGTGGGTTCTCCCCTTCAGGCGAAGTATCTTGGCAATAGAACCAAAATTGGTTCCAGTCCTTAGGGTGTGTATGGAGAGCAGCGTGAGGAAAGACCGCATCTCTTCTCTTTTGAATACTAACCCCGCGCAGTTCTTGATGAGGTCCGACAGTAAACTCAGTTCGCCGGTTTAGGTGGAAGAAATCCCGGAACAAGTCGACTGATGGCTCCTCTTGAAGGTACACCTCGGAGAAAACTTGGAAATTGCAAATGTTTGATACAGAATTTGGACCTATATCCTGAGGATGAAGCTGAAAAGCGGCAAGCACATCCCGGAAGAACTTTGAACCGGGAGGACTAAAGCCCCGGGCTATATGATCAAAGAAAACAATAACTTCCCCTTCTTTGGGAGTAGGGGGGCATTCATTGCCAGGGGCCCGCCATTTCAGATCTGCTTGAGGGCCCAGAGTGCCAATTGTAGCAGCATTAGTTAAGTCCTCTTCCGTAATGATGGAAGGGACCCAGTTGCAACAAACGAATTGCTTGGCAGACATATTGGCAGAAGGAAAGTGCTGAAAAAAGTGAAGTATAAAATCCAGATTATTCAAATACCGAAGCATAAACCGGATCATATTATCAAAACTACATCGACGGTTTAGACAAGGGACTAATGGCATTGACAACCCGGAAGCAAGCGGGAAACGAGCTGGTACCGGTTTATGACAACAAAAAAGAAAGAAGCTAAACCGTCGGGTTCATGGTTGATGCGTTGCAGAAGCAATGTATGATTGATTAAACCGGCGAGTATCTTACAGATCTATCAATATGAAGAAACATGTTTCTACAAGAGGATAAGGTAAAACAGATCTGAGCGGTAAGAAAAAGTAGAAATTTATGCAGGTTTATTACAGAAGAACTGCGGGGGTTTATACAGAGCGGATGTATCTAAGGATTGAATCTAAAAATGCCAAGTCTAAGCATAAAGCAACGGAGCAGGAGCAAGTTTCGAAGGTAATCTAAGGTTGAATCTACCGCAGAAACAACTTAAAGGATGAACAGATAGAGCTTCGAGGTCTCATGGCGGAATCAATGGAGAAACCCTAAGTTGCAGATCTGCAATGAGGGAAAAAGGAATACCTGAGAATGGAAGAGACGGCGACGGAGTAATCTGAACGTGGTTCAGGTTGATGCAGCGGCCTGGTCGACGACGGCGACGAGCTCGAGGACAACGGGGAAACTTCGGGCGACGGAGGAAGAAGATGAGCGGAAGTAAGAAAGGCAGAGATGCGGCGGTATTTATAGAGGTTGAGAGACAAAACGGCAAGCGCGGGATTTGAGGAGGACAGAGATTGGATAAAGATTCTCCTGTCGCCTTGATTTTCGGGATGACCTTTAAACAAAGGTAACAAACAGCTGTGCGCAATAAATGCGGAAGTGATGTCACGATCGAATCAAATGATTTCCAGAGATAACGACATAGCCGGTTTACAAAAATCGAGAAGATATAAGAAAGAAGGTTATGCAAGATTTAGAAGACTGACATGAACAAGTTCGAATCATTCTGGGGCCTAATGTCAGGGATATTACTAGCAGTGTAAACCGGCTAGGGTAAACCAGATTATGATAATATAGTTGAATAGTTGTAAGCTCATTAGAAATTACGGCCCATGAAGGTTTAGGGCCCATGTGTAAAGTTTACGGTTTGTAAACCATCCTATCATGTAAACTTGAGAAACAAGGAAGGAAGAGCAGAGACCGAGGCGGTCACAAATATGAGCCGGCCTCGGGACTCTGTAAACCGGACCGGGCGTCACCTCTATATAAAGGGACGACCCGGCGATGATTCAAGGACAGGAAACAATTCGTCGAGAGACAGGCAAGCAATCTGCTCCCTGTTCATCGACGCCCAAGCAATACCAGACCAAACTAGACGTAGGCTTTTACCTTCATCGAAGGGGCCGAACTAGTATAAACCCTCTGTGTCCTTCGTGTGCTTTTAACCCCTTCAAGCTAACCCGTGCGATGGTTCCTCAACTAAGTCCGTTAAACCAGACATCTGCCGTGCTAATTCCACGACAGTATGGTCTAGTGTGCTACCACACTTAGAAGCATGTGTATGGTTCCATCAAAATTAGGTACTCCATTCTTTGGGTTGACGGTGTCGGTCTTCTTAGATCTTCAGGGTAATTCCTTCTCTGGGCTCTTTCAGTAGTGGCATAACCTTTGTCCTCAATTCTTGTGTCCTTTCATTCGTGGTAAGGTCCTTCCGAGACTGGTTATTCTTAGCTGATAGGTCTGGCGCCAATACTAAACAAATATTGATACCTAGTGGTGGTCGTCAACCAATTTGACTGGGTCCCTGCAGAAAACTGGTCCGGGCTTCATTCTCACCGTATGACCTACGGTTGGCAACATCTGCCTTGTACAAGGGAAATTTGTAATACCATTCTAAGGTTTAAACAAGGTTTTGACATCGTTGTCTCTGTACCATGGGTAAGTCACTCAGATTTACCATCCCATATAACATAGGCGAATAATAAGAGTAAGTCGGTATGGTGATCAATCCATTCCGCACCCTAATCAATACCTTGTATATGGTTTAGTGTATCTCACATTCTAACACTCGGTCATCCTCACAAGCATTACATAATTTCTCTTGTCGATGAACCGAGTTCTGATATATCCATTACTTCTGCAAGCTAAAAAAACAACTATCCTTCTTCACAACTCTCGGGTTATGCGTAAATTCATATATGATCACCCGTTGTTAAAGTTGTAACTTCTACCAGGAGTTTTCCTTCAGCAAGAGTGTGCTTGCCTTCTTGACAGGTCCTGCGGCCTGTGGGTTATAGCTCATCTCATCACTAGTAACACTTGATCTCATCACCGGGTTGCAACTGATCATTCTTCCAACATCCAGCTTCCTTAGCATTCTTAAATTCATCCAATTATACAGTTTCCCTTCCTTCTGTTGGTACAAACTAAGATGTAATTACTCAGACTCATCATTGAGTGGTCTATTCCAAAGTCTAACGTAACTAGCTCTTGTATTTGGGTAAGTATATTGGGTTCTACCACCCTAAAAACGAAAGCACTAGTTTCCTCCGAATTTTTTATTCCATGTATCATGTTTTCACTCATTGCCTATATAGTAACAACTCTTAAAATCCAAAAATCAATATCCTGATGCTAACTTTATTGATTCTCAACTTGTTACCATCTGCTGCATTTCCATTACATGTCTCAACTCAACTACTTAGGACAACTCCCATTCTCCTTGGGGACAATCTCTGGCATAGTGCCCTGCTTTATTACAACATAAACATATTACTTTTGACAAGTCTCGTGGTTCCCTTGTGTTTACGTAGCCTCCTTAGGTCCTCGGCTTATGGGTCCACTTCAGAACTTTTATATCCTTAACTCATCCTTGGAGTCACTATTGCTACACACTCCAGCATTACACCCTCTTTAAATCCAATTGTACTTCTTTCCTTCATACCTTTGGGGTAACCATCATATTAAAAATAAACTCCAACTAATTTGTGAAAACTCCACTATTTGGGGCAACAATTTCCTTTCTATGGGTCCAGGGTTCACACAGTAAAGTACCACTAAACAAAATGCACTGGTTCATCCGTAATCCATATTCTCATCATATGAAATCTTTTATTACATCTTGTACCACTATTCAAAACTCAATTTCAAGGGTGCTTCACTACGAATGCTGCCATCCACATAGTTCGGTAGGGTTAAACATTCCCTCAATCTTTATTCATTTGTCCTAGCTAAGGATGCTTCAGTCCCACTGGAATTGTGCAATGTGATTCTTGAAATCATCGATCTTTTGATTCATCCTATTGGCCATGTGCTTCATCTCCATCATCTCTGCATGCACCCCACTCAGGCATTCCTGAGTGTGAGGAAGTCTTGCTTCGAGTATTTCTCCAATCTGACGTATGGCCTCCATAGCAGCTTCACGAACAGAGTCGAAGAATGTTGTCTGCGGTACTCGGGAGATGAAAAAGTATTGACCCATTGTCTTTGGGCAAACTCTTTTCACACGGTGGAGGTGTACCTCCACGTACCAAAGTTCAACTCAATTCTCCATGAAGGGATAAACCTTGTAAAATGCATCTCCTTCCAGGTGAATATGCTTCATCATGTCCTTCAGGATTCTTGGGTAATCCTGATCGCTAGTCAGGGTCATGATCGTTTCCGGGCCGTTGAGAAAGGACTCGTAAAGGGTTGTCATATGTAGGTATAAGATAGAAGGGGTACTCGGGACAGTGTATGCATTTCCTTGGGTGAAATGTGGTTGTTTGTCCAAGAAAGGTTTGGGGTCAGCTTGTTCATGGGTTCTAGGTTTTAGTCTGGGTGAGATAGCAAGAGAGCCACTCACACTCAACCAACAGCTCATAACATTTCATTTGGGATTCCAAATATATCACCTCCCATTGCTTCACGAGCTATTACCATGTTCTTTCCATAACTCAACTCAACATCCAAATGAAAGAGTGTATTCCACATTTATTTACTTGCTTCATTCCAATATCAAGATCTCAACTACTCTGCCCAATCTTTCCTCGGGTTTGAACCTTTTCTAGCAAAAATGCCTCACTTCCTTGCAGCGTAAACCAATGACATTAGTAAAATCTAAGTACTCCATGGTGACTATCTTGGTTCACTGGGTTCTTGGCTTCCTTGTTGGGCAGTTGCTAGCATAATGACCTAAATCCTTGCACCTATAACATGTGATGTGACTCAGGTCCTTTTTCATAGAAACTGGGTTCTTCTGGGGACACATGCTCTTTCTCTTCCTCGACTTCTTCGTTCCTATCAAGGCTTCTATTTCGTGTGGGTCATACTCAAATTCCACTATTGGAAATTCTACTAGATACTCCCTTGAACAATGCTAGGAAATGTGTCCTTCTTCTCCACATGAATAGCATGACTTGGTGCAAAGTTTAATTGGGTCTTCTTCGTGTGTGCCCGGAACATTTTCCTTCCTCTAAAATTTCCACAAGGGCTTCTTTCATTGCTTCTTTCTTCTGCTGGATAGTTCGTTGTACCATGGGGTAAACGTGACGCTGAGCAGGGTAGTGGGTAGTCCCTTCACACAAGAAACAAGTAATCTGCCTAGTTGGGCATTCTTCAGGAGGGTGACTTTCTTCACAATGAGGGCATTCATCCTTGTGCTCCTCTTGGGCGTGTCCTATTTCTCCACAAATCCTGCAGGCACAAGGTTTCTTCTTCGGGTTGTCGCCACGATTTCGGATGAGACGGGATTTTAACAGAGTCTTCTTGAATTCCTCCCAACTTATTCCTCCATTACATCCTTGTATGACTTGATTCATTTTCCACCATGTTGCAGCACTTTTTGTAAAGTACTGAAGAGCGTATTGAACCTCATACTTCCTTGCAATCAAATTTTTCCAGAAGTGATCCTTAATGTTTTGTATCCATAGCTCTGCCTCCGGCTGGGTCATCGCTCCAGAGAATACAAGTCATTTTTCATTCATCCTCTATTGGGTCCAAGGGTTTTGGGATGAGATTCGGGAGATGGAGAGAGATACACTCAATACAGACAATAGTTTTGAAAAGACGGGTTTTACTTTGTGGCCGTTGGAAAAACATCAAACAAATGATGGCTCACAATCATCGCATCTAACGTAAGTAAATAACAGGGGTTTGGTCTTCTAAAGGTCAATATCTCTTCAAAGTCGTCCACTCCTCAAATCTTCGGAGTATCCACTGTTGTTGCTTCAACACTTCTAATGCATGGTGAAATCCTATTTCCTCTCAAGTGGTCAAAATGGGAAAGGGTATTGTCTAACTATTTAAGGTAAAAGGGAAGTTTTGACAAAGCTCGCAAGAAGAGAGGTAAAGAATCCTTTTGAAAATAAAGTTTTAGAGAAATCCTTTTCTATGGGCTTGCGAGTTTCTAGGGTCATGTCCTACAGTCAACATGAGCTCTGATACCATCTTGTAGCGACCCGACCCAAATGTATCAAGTCTCTGTGTTTAAGTGTCATCCTTGGATCAGTATGCTGACACACACAACACTCGAGGTTTTATAACAGTGGTAAATCACATGTATAAAGTAACGTAAATACTATTACCTCAATCCAAATAGCAGAAGTCACATCAAAGTTGTGGATTCCCATCAACACCAACGACAAAGTTGAGTGTAGACAGCACAACCCTAACGTAACATTTACTCGTCGAATAATTCCTGCAACATGAGACGTTGCAGCCATGTAGGTCAGTACATTGAATGTACTAGCAAATTCACACTATAGAAGTAATGATGAACAATGCCTACAACTACATGCATAATTGGCTGGTGGAGGCTGTAAGGTTTATTTTGCATAAAGCTAGTTTTTCCCTACAACAAAGGAATAAATTTTATTTAACTACTCAGTTGAATTTAAGCAATATTGAGAATGGTTCCTCCATCTCAAATCCCCAAGTTACCAAAATTAATAACCCAACAAATTTTATTAGATCAAGTGATGAGATCAACAAATAATCCACTTCTAGATACTCAAAGATGTCCATAACCGGGGACACGGCTACTCATGAATAGTTTGTACACTCTGCAGAGGTTTGTGCACTTTTCCCCACAAGACTCGATCGCCTCCGTTTAATTTCTCGCACTACATGGTGTTTGAGAAACGGATGTCCGAGACACAGTCTTTCAGAAGCATTAACTCTTAACCCTGGGTAGACCGTACTCCCTACATCCACTACATCTGCTAGTCTACCACGGAAAGAAGTCACACAACATACTCAACTATGCCAGAGCCCATAATGGCTTGTGGGTGCACACGGAAGTTTCTAGGCATGAAAATATCATATGACCCCTTTGAGCCTGGGTGGCATTCCAATAGGGTGATCACACGGGTCCTCTGGGATCCCCTAGGACAACACTGGACCCTCCAGGTGCCCGGGCAAACCACTGGGTGCTCCAGGGTGCCCCAACCGATCCACCCAGATGTGTATTAAAGTTTGCACCTTAAGTTTCCCTTAGTTAAATATCTCTCACAACTTTCATCAATCACACATACCAATCCACGTCTATGCATGGCTAAGCAATAGGTAACAAAGCATATATTCCCTTGGGCTGATCTCAAGTCATTGGGTTCCTACCTCATGAACTGCAAAACATCATCACATGTAACCAGTCCTACTCATGCAAGTGTTTGAGGATGTAACTAATGGAATGAAAAACTAGGTATTGGAAAATATGATCAAAGTATGAACTTGCCTTGTACCGTTGATGTAGATTCTTCGCACTAAGAACTCATGATAGATCTACTAGTCACACTCCGATCAATCTATCGTAAGCAAACAATAGTAACCACACATAAGCAATCACTCAGAAGATCGGAAAGAACGAAGTAAACACTTTGGAAAACTTGGAAAAACAAGCGAATAACAATTGCAACAGAAAACAATTTCTAACAGTATCAAAATTGAATGAATTTGGTCTTATCAGAACGTTCAGGTCAAGAGCTTCGATTTGCAAAAATAATCAACTAAGTCAGAGTTACGAAACTCAAGTTATGATCAAATGAATTCAAATTCAAATCTGGTCGAATTCAAATTTTCAAACTTTCAAAAACATATTTAAGTTGTTTTACTAAATATAGGGGATCATAACGAAGAAGTGGGCGTTGGTTTTGTTGGATTTGGACCAACGAGCAAAAAGTTGTGGCCGTTTGCAGTTCAGGAACTAAACTGAAAAGTTTTAACTACAAATAAGTCCTTGGCCGAAAATAAAAAAGAAAAGAAAAAGAACTGACGAGCGAACGCTCGCTAACAGAACTAAACGAACGAAAATGTTCACTAACAGATCTAAACGGGTGAAGCTCGCTATTTAACTAAACCTAAATATAAAATTGATCTAAAAGAAAAACCGAACTATAAAAAAACCGGCAGGTTTTCTCGGTTTATACTGGGTCGGCAGCGGCTCGGGTCGGCAGAGTGGTTCGGGCGGACCGGACCGGATCGGGCGCGGGTCTGGCGCGGATTCCGGCCGGCGAAGCTCTGGCGACGGGCGGGGCAGACGGCGACGCGGCAACGGTGGGGTGGCACGGCTGTAGCAGTGCTGTGGCGGCAACTGCGCGCGGCGGCGGTGCGAAAAGGCGGCAGCGGCGGGCGGCAGAACGCGGCGGCGGCGGATCTCGTGGGCGGCGGCTGTGTAGAGGAATGGGGCGGCGGCGGTGGCTTTTATGAAGGAGGGGGGCGAGGCCTGCTTGCGGAAGGGGTAAGGCGCGGGGTGGCCGGAGGCGACACGACGGCGGCGGTCTCCGCTCGGGAGAAGGAAGCCGGCGCGGCTGGCTAGGCCGTGGCCTGGCTACGGCTGGCCGGCCCAGTCGGCGCGCGCAAAGTTTTTTTAACAGACAATAAAATATTTAAAAACCAAATAAAATATTACTATAATATAGGCATATTATATATCAAAATTTTCAGAAAAATTATTCCTACACGATGAACATTTTTCCAGCATAAAATAAAATCCACAAAAAATTAAATAAATCAAATAGTGCTACAGTTGCAATAAAATCCAAAAAAATCATTTTAAAAATGCCAAAATGATTTCAAATTTATTTCTCTCCAATTTTCTACTGTAGGGAATGATTTTACACTATTTTCCATATACTTTATTTTTGGAGATAATAATTTGAATAAAACCAAATAACTCAAATTTGAATATGAGTTTTGAAAATACTTCAAAAGAACATCCAACTCATATTTCTTTTAAATTGAAGAAGTCATTTTATCTTCTCTCGTGAAAATCATTGACTTGCTTAAAGTTTCTGAATTTGAAATATTTCCAAATGAAATTCAAATGTTTTCAAAAACCCTTTTCATTTTAAAATGGAAGAAGTGATGTCATCTTCACTCTATGGTTTTGTATTTTTGATTTTTTGTGATTTTTGATAAAGGGAACTAAAGCAAAAAACTGAAAGGTAAGCTAACAAGACTAAAAAGCAAAGGTAAAAGATAGCGTGCAACTCCCCTATCTTGAAGAGTGGAGTCCCCGGCAACGGCGCCAGAAAACTTTGCTTGATGGCTTCTCGCCCCACGTTGGTTACCCCAAGTGGAAGGTTTGAGATGTAGTGTAGCGGTAGTTTTCCCTTGGCAAAGATACAAAGGATCGAATCCCGTGAGACTCCGAGGGTCAACAAGAAGGTGTCAACTGCTAGCGGCGCAACTTAGCGATTGACAGGACCTGCACACAGATACAAATAACTTTGCTCCCAACGAGTACAGAGAGGTTGTCAATCCCTCCGGCCTTGTCGTTTACAAAGGATCAAACGCAACAGATAATAGTGATAGGTATGACTGCAACTAGTAAGTAAGAACAGAAAGTAAATAGTGGGTGTGATCAGTGATGGTAATATGGACCGGGGTCCCATGATGTTCACTAGTGATGTCTCTCTCCCAAAAGACGATAAAACAGCTAAGCGAGGTAAACGAATTACAGCTGGGCAATTGACAGGATTATGTTCGCAAACCAATGCTAACTATGCTGCAAAGAAAGGTAGAGGCTGAAAAGCATGAGCGGTACGCCAAGGCAAGTAGACCGAAATCCATCTTCATCTACTACTAATCATCCACCTTGAGATATCTATCCAGAACATCTCGCTGGTATTAAGTTGCGATTCCCACCCATAGTGTAAACTCAAAGCAACATACAACTACATTAAAAGAACTTTGCGTAAAGTAAACAATCCTTGCACCCGCAAGTGCAAGCACCGTTGTTTTCCCCCTTGTGGCAACAACACATCCCCTAGACTCATGTTTCTGTCACTCAAGCTAGTCATCGAGGGGCATGAACCCACAATCAAGCATAATGTTCCCTCTTGGAGTTACTACCTACTACTTGGCCAAAGCAATAAACAGCAACGGAGAACATGCAAGAATTACTCAAGAACATAAATATAAAAGAGGTGAATCAAATATATTACTCACACACAATCTGAACATAATCTCATAATCCATCGGATCCCAGCAAACTCATCATAGCAACAGCATAAAGATTACATATGTGCCTCGATCATGTAGGGCAGCTCACGAGGTCTAATCGGTGAAGAACAAAGAGGGGAGGAGAACATCACATAGCTACTGGTCATGGACCCATGGTCCAAGGGAGACTACTCACAACTCATCCGGGAGGCGTCCATGGTGGTGGAGAAGCTCCCGGTGGTGATCCTCCCCTCCGGCAGGGTGCCGGGAAGAGTTCTCCTGGTGCTCCCGATCTTGGAAGCGCGGCGGCGGCGGAACAGAGATGAGATCGCGAAAAAGGGTTCCGTCCTCGAGGGTTTCGGGACGCGGTGTAAATATATGCCAAAGGGGGGCGTCAGAAGAGGCAAGGGGGGCCCAGGCGCCCTGGCGGCGCGGCCAGGAGGGGGCCCGCCCCCTCTGGTCGCCTGGAGCCCCTGTGGGCCCCCTCTGGCCCTACTTTGGCCGCATGGAAGCTTCCGGAACGCTGATTTTTTATATATTTTCCCGGGATTTTTCTGGCAATTTACTTAATGGGAAAACCTGAAATACAAAAACAGCAGAAAACAGAAACTGGCACTGGGGTGCACTGAGTTAATAGGTTAGTCCAAATATGATCAAAAGTGTATGGAAGTGCATAAATATCATAGCAATATCACACAAAAGAGGCATGGAGCAAGCAGAAATTATAGATACGTTTTGGACGTATCATTCCCAAACATAAAAATAAAGCTTATTTCCTTTTCCACCATTCTTTCACAATCCAAGGCTAGCCGTATCCACGGGTGCCTT
This sequence comes from Secale cereale, assembly GCA_902687465.1. Taxonomy (NCBI): domain Eukaryota; kingdom Viridiplantae; phylum Streptophyta; class Magnoliopsida; order Poales; family Poaceae; genus Secale; species Secale cereale. Next base: position 50,363,292 of record LR738714.1, on the reverse strand, counting down.
CCGTACCAACATATACCAAAGGAATTTATTATAGTATTTTTTGTATTTCAGGACTGGGCATTCCTATTACCAGCACACTCTCGTGAAGTGACAAGTGAATAAATACTCATCTTCAGAATAACCTACTCCCCCGTCCCGAAATAAGTGTCTTGACCTTAGTACAACTTTGTACTAGAGTTAGTATAAAGTTGAGACACTTATTTTGGGACGGAGGGAGTACTTAGCATGGAAAATATCGGCCACCCCTCGCCGCTTCATGAGCGGTATCAGGACACAAAAGAGAAGTTTATTTTGAAAATTGGAGTTGGAACATACAAACTTACTTGGAATATCATGGAAATACCACATATAGCTGGGTATGATGGACTCATTTGGCACGACTTGGGTTTTGGGATTTGGATGCACAAGCAGCATTCCTCTTAGTAGAAGTGAAGGCTAGCAAATAGATTGAGAAGGGACCAACCAAGGAACAAAAACCATCATAAATGAACATTAAACATAACTAACACCAAACAATGCAACACAAGTAGGATGTAATTACTTCATTGCATAACTATTGACTTAATGTGCATGCATAGGGAATCACAACCCTTAACACCAATATTCTTACCAAAGCATAATTGCTCACCAACATAACTCACATATCACTATCTTCATATCACAAAACTATTGCAAGGAATCAAGTTTGATATCCAATGATCTTCATGAAAGTTTTTATTATATCCTCCATGAATATCTATCACTTTGGGACCAAATTCTTTTAATGCAAATTTTCATTGCTAATAACAAGCTCTCAAACAAATTTAAGTGAAGAACGAGAGCACATATTTCTACATAGTTTCATCTCTCAAAATAATATATGTGAAGCATTAGAGGATTTCTTCAAAATTTCTAACTAACTCTCAAGATATTCTAAATGAATCATGAGAGCATATTTCTTAAAAATAACACAACCACCATGCTCAAAAAGATATAAGTGAAGCACTAGAGAAATTCCAAAGCTCTAAAAAATTTAAGCGAAGCATAAAGAGATTCTAATAAGTCATAGCATAATTTTGGCTCTCTCAAATAGGTGTGTCAAGCAAGGATGATTGTGACAAACTAAAAAGCAAAACAAGAAAAGACACATAATACAAGACGCTCCAAGCAAAACTCATGATATGTGACGAATAAAAATATAGCTCCAATTAAAACTACCGATGGTCGTTAGAAGAAAGAGAAGGCATCCCCAAGCTTAGTTGCTTGGTACTCTTTGAATATTACCTTCGGGTGCCATGGGGCATCCCCAAGCTTAGGCTCTTTTCATTCCTTATTCCTTCATCCATCGTGATCTCACCCAAAACTTGAAAACTTCAATCACACAAAACAAACAAAACCTCACGAGATCCGTTAGTATAATAAAAATCATATTTACTATAAGTATTTTTGCAAACCCAGTCATATTTTGTTATTACAATATACCTACTGTATTCTAACTTTACCATGTCTTATACCCCTCGAGACGAACCATAGATTCATCAAAATAAGCACATAATGCAACGAAAATAGAATATGTCAAAAACAGAATAGTCTGTAAAGAGATATTTTCTAGTAATACTTCTGTAACTCTAAAAATCCTGAAAAATTAGGACTGCAAGGGAAATTTGTATATCAATTCAGTGTAAAAGATTCGGTAATTGCCCACGCTCCAGCAATTGAAAACAATTGTTCTACTGAATGCAAAAATTTCTGTTGATGCACCGAATCAAATCAACTCTCACCCAAATCAATCCCAAAGTCTTTGCCTGGCACAAGCACTAATTAAAACACCAAAAACACAATCATTACAGAAGTAATAATGTGTATTTATTGAAAAACATAAATAAAACCAAAAAGAGAAAAGATAACTATTGGGTTGCCTCCCAACAAGCGCTATTGTGTAATGCCCCTAGCTAGGAATAATGCATAGATTCTATGTGTTGTCATCTTTGTGGGCAGATCCATAGGTTGACCTCATGATTGATTCATTTGGTAATTTAATCTTAGTTCTAGGGAACTGTTCTGTAACATCCCAAATTTTCAATTTGGAATGTTATACATAGATCATACATCATTGCATATTTATTTGCATTTTTTTGTTTGTGGCGATCCACGAAAATTCTATGCAACTCAAGGACCTACGGAGAGAGTTGGGAATTCTCCGTTTTTGTATTTGAGTTTTCTCGAATACTGGTACGAGGATAGCGTTGGTTTTAATTATTTTTCTCTCCTAAAAATATTTCTAAATAAAATATATGAGTGGAGATAATATGACTTCTCCAAAATAACAGAAATATTGGAGGAAAATATTTAAGTCACTTTTGGGTTTTTTTCGGATTTATTTGCGATTTTATTTGCATAGGAAAAATACGTGTTTTTCAAAATTGCATTTAGGTCCGGGAAAAATGTTCACTTTGTCATAAATATTATTAGAGGATGGTCTAAATTTATTTCGGGATTTTTGGAGTCCGTTTAGTATTTCTTTTGTTAGTTTTCCTGCGTCAGGACTTGTTTTAAAAAAAAGGGAACCGACTCCGGGCCGTAACCGGCCAGGACTCCCTGGCCTAGGGCCTTTATAAGGCGCCACCGCCAGCCCGCCAGCCCCAAACAGCCCGAGCCGCCTCGAGCCCCGCGCCGCCCCTTGCCCTAGCGCAGCCGCCGCCACTAGCCGCCGCTCGCGCCGCCGCCGCTGCCGCCGCGTTGTACACCGCCGCCACCGCATCCCGCCGCCCCATAGCCGCCGCGTCGCCTTCGGACCCGCCGCCGCCGACCGTCGGAATTCGCCGCCGCCGATGTAGTTGCCGCCGCCGTCGGTTTTTCCTAAAGAACCGATCGGTTTTTTTAGTAACCCGAGATCAGTTTTTTAGGTTAGATCGGTTTTTCTCTGGTTTATTTATTTAGCGGACGTTCGTCCATATGTTCGTTTTAACGAACGTTGTTCGCCCATTAGCCGCAGACAGCGAACGTTCGTTCGTTAGCCTGTTCGTCAGTTTTCTTTTTCGGGGTATTTATCCGCTGTTATTCCGATCACGATTTCTGCCCCCTGATCTTGTTTTTCGTTTTTCTTTTCGCTCGAGAGTCAGAATCTGGTGATTCAAAATCCCAGATCTTCGTCTCGACGCCCTCTTTCCATTTAACCAACTTGAACCAAGTTTTTTTACTGTAAAATTTGACCCTAGATCAAATTAGTAATCGGAGCTCGTTTCCTTCGCAGTTAGAGTATCGTTGCTTCTTTCGATTAGATTCTTTTTGCAAAACCGGAGTTCTTAAGTTGAACTTTCTGGTTAGATCTTATCTTTTGGAGTTTTTGCTTGTTCATCATTGCTTGTTGGCTTATGTATGCTATTGTGTGCTTGCGATAGAATACCCGGACTGTGAAGCGTGCTACTACGAGTCTCTAGGTTTTGCGAATCTTTAGCAAGGCAAGTAACACTTTGATCATACCCCTTTATTACCCAGTTTTTATGCATTAGATCATACCCTCACACATTGCATGATTAGGATCTGATAACTTGTGGGACTAGGAAGTAGATTGAGGTAGAACCTATTACCTACTTTATTGTTCGAACCCTTGGGAGTTACTTCTACGTTTGTTAGGTTGCCATGCTCTGCTCGTAGACGTGGGTTGGGTTTGAGTGAAATCCATGACATATGTGAGTTGTTAATTAATGGTTCAACTTAAGGTGGCTACTTGAATACACATCTGGGTGGATTGGTTGCAGGGCACCTGGAGAATCCAGTGTTGTCCTAGGAAATCCGGGGGTTCCGTGTGATTTTTCCTATGGAATGCCACCCAGGCTCAAAGGGATCATAAAACTATTCATGCTAGAAACTTCTGTGTGCAGCCACAATGCCATTATGGGCTCTAGCATAGTATGAGTAAGTTATGTGAGCTCTTTCGTGGTGGACTAGCAGATGTAGGGGAAAGTAGGTGTACGAGTCCACCTGGGGTAAAGAGTAAATGCTTCTGAAAGACAGTGTCTCGGTCATCCGTTTCTCAAACCCCATGCAGTGCGAGAAATCCAACGGAGGAGATCGAGTCTTGTGGGGAAAAGTGCACAAACCTCTGCAGAGTGTACAAACTGATCATGATTAGCCGTGTCCCCGGTTATGGACAATCTTGAGTATCTGGTACTTGAATTATTGGTTGATCTCATCACTCTAAAGTTAATTTGTTGGGTTAATGATTACTTTAATTTGGGATTGAGTTGGAGGTACCTTCTCAATGATGTTTCAACTACCATGATAGTTAAAATAAAAATTATTCCTTTGTTGTAGGGAAAAATTGGCTTTATGCAAAAACTTTAACCTTAGAGCCTCCACCAGCCAAATATGCATATAGTCTAGCCTTTATTTCAGTTACTTGCATCTTCTGTGTTATCTTGCCAGCATATTCCATGTGCTGACCCGTTTCGGGCTGCAACATATTACATTGCAGACTTTTCAGACGAGGAGTAAGATGTTCTAGGTCGTTTGTCATGCACTCAGCTATGCCGTTGGAGTTGATGGACTCACTTATCTTCCAAGCCTTCTGCTGTTATTTTGTTAGATGGCCTTAAGCCATAGACTTTTGTAATAAGTTCTCTGTGGAGACATTTGATGTAATAAGTGTGTGATTGCCACTCTGTTATAAATCCTTCAAGTACTGTGTGTGTCAGCATTACCGATCCAGGGATGACACTGAAACACAGAGACTTCGGTCCATTCGGATCGTGGTCGCTACAAGATGGTATCAGAGCACACGCTGAATGTAGGACACGACCACTAAGATAAACCCTAGGTCACTCTTCTCTACTCATTTCTGACTCCTCTCCATTTTCTACTTCTTTAGGATGGTGGACCCAAGGAACAAGTTCACGCAACCAGATGAAGACACACCTTTTGGACGACACTTGAAGGAAGTCACTAGGTACCTGAACATAGGAATACCAAGATTTACCGGGACCTACACCGCCACCTTACCAGAAGAGGAGCAATGGAGCATTCAAGTTCAAATTCCCGGGAGAACCTTCGCACCATCCACTAAGCCAATAGAGTTTTCTTTTAATGCACCAACCTGGAGCCTAGGCAAGAGTATGGCATCCCACATCACTATGGGAAGGATCAGAGAAGTCTACAAGAAGGAGCTGAAGGACACCATCTACCAGATTTGTGGACACCGAGATGAGCGTTGGGACATGATCAGCACCCGGAAGGACAGGTCCATTGCAGCGTTCATCCAGGAGTTAAACTAGCACATTCGACGACAGGAGCACCAGATGTGCGCTGGGATGATAGATTTGAATAAGGCACTAAATAGGAATTTGGAGCTAGAAGAAGAACTCAAGTCTACTCGTGACAGATACGAGGAGGAGATGTTGATACTAGTGGAGAAGAATGATGATTTGACAAGAAAGCTAGGAGTCTTCATGGGAGATCCAGCACCAGGAGGAGAAGAAGAGGAGGAAGAACCCAAGGAGATTCGTTCTGAAGATTACATCATCATCGACGACACAGATTCGGACCCCGATGATTGTGAAGACAAAGACTATGAAGATGAAGCTGGAGTAGACATCATGGAATCTTCCGCCGATCAAAATTTCTAGATGACAACCCTATGACCAGTAGCTTTTCCCCCACAAAGTAGTTTTAGAGCACTTTTGTAACGTTAGTTAGATCTTGTAAGACCTTGCTTGAAATTGGTTGGTGTGATATGATTGTGTTTGTCTCATGTGCATATGGGTAGTGATTTTCTCTTAGACCTCAATTCTATTCTAATCTTTTCCCTCTACACCCATCAGATGCCTCCAAGACGTGAGCCCGGATTTGAGTTTCCCCCTTAGCTCACTCAGTTGATCCAGCAGCAGAACTATTTGATGCAACTTCTTGTCCAGAACACTCAGAACAACCAAAACAACAACAACCCTCCACCACCACCACCCGTGGACAACCTGGCATGTTTCTTAAGGTTGCAACCACCGGTGTTTGCGAGCAGCATTGAACCAATAGTTGCTGATGACTGGCTGCGCAAGACTGGAAGGGATTTGAGCACCGTCAATTGCTCGGATGCTGAGAAAGAGCGATTTGCCGCACACCAGTTGTCTGGACCAGCCGCAGCATGGTGGGAGAATTACACAGCCACCTACCCTATAGCCAATGTCACATGGGAGCAGTTTCAGCAAGCTTTCCATACTGCCCATGTCTCGACTAGAGCTATGAGCATGAAGAAGCGGGAGTTTCACAACTTGTGCCAAGGAAATCGTACTGTGGCTCAGTACGTGGATGAGTTTAGTACCCTATCTCCTTATGCCCCAGATGATGTGGCCACAGATGCCGCTAAGCAGGAGAGATTTATGGAAGGGCTGAATGCTGAGATGATCGTACAGTTGATGGTGGCAACTTTCAACAACTACCAGGAGTTGGTAGATAAAGCTCTTATGATTGAAGGGAAGCAGTAGCAGATTGAGAGCCGCAAGAGGAAGTACGGACAAGGGAGGAATAATTCTGGAGCCCAGCAGAAGCCCGATTCACTCCGAATTCGGGAGGATACACCCATAACCATGGAAGCCACACCCACACTGGAAGAAGTTCCCACAACCACAATGTCTCCAAGAATGGGAATGGGAATGGAGCAAACAATAATCAGAACCGCTCTACTCCATCCACACCCGCCAAGAGGGATTTGAGCCACGTCACGTGTTTCAAGTGCGGGAAGAATGGACACTATGCCACGGAGTGCCCTGAAGCTAAGAATGGGAACGTCAATGGAAGCGCCGAGAAGAAGCCCAACCCATTCAACAAAAGACAAGTGAACCACGTCACCATGGAGGAGGTTGAAGAACAACCAGATGCGGTGATCGATTAGTTTTTGGTTAAGTCATTTACCGCAGTAGTTCTTTTCGATACTGGTGCATCGCATTCATACATTTCAAGGGGATTCGTAAATAGACATAAGTTGTCCACTAGAGTCCTCATGGCCCCCATGTTAGTAAGTTCACCCGGAGCGGAATATGTGGCAAATCAATGATGTTTTCAGATGCCATTGACCATTGGACACCATGTTTTCCCCTCAGACCTAATAGTTTTGGAGTCACAAGGATTGGACGTGATATTAGGTATGGATTGGCTATCGAAGTATGGAGGTAACATCGATTGTGCCAGCAAGTCTATTTTGCTTACCACCCCGGAGGGAAAAAAGATTAAGTATGTATCTAGGCATTCGCCTATACAGACACAAGTACATTCTCTCACGGGAGTTGTTCAGGAGGAAGTGCCGGTAGTAAAGGATTATCCGGATGTGTTTCCAGAGGAGTTACCAGGCATGCCACCGGATAGGGATATTGAGTTTTTGATTGAGTTCTTGCCTGGCACCGGACCAATATCTAAGAGACCGTATCGGATGCCAGCGAATGATCTGGAGGAGATCAAGAAGCAGATTAAGGAGTTATTGGAGAAAGGATTTATTCGCCAGAGTTCATCACCTTGGGGAGCCCCAGTGCTTTTAGTCGAGAAGAAGGATGGATCTTTAAGAATGGTCGTTGATTATCGTGCACTGAATGAAGTGACTATTAAGAATAAGTACCCACTGCCGATGATCAATGATTTGTTCGACCAACTCCAGGGAGCGAAAGTATTCTCTAAGATCGATCTACGATCTGGATACCACCAGTTGAAAATCCGAGAGAAGGATATACCTAAGACAGCCTTCACCACTAGGTATGGGCTATATGAGTATACAGTTATGTCATTTGGATTGACTAACGCCCCTGCCTATTTCATGAGTATGATGAACAAGGTGTTCATGGAGTTCTTGGATAAGTTTGTCGTGGTATTCATTGATGACATTTTGGTGTACTCAAAGAATGAAGAGGAACACGTAGAGCATTTGCGTTTGGTACTGGAGAAGCTCAGAGAACATCAATTGTATGCCAAGTTTAGCAAATGTAAGTTTTGGTTGAAGGAAGTTGGATTCCTAGGGCATGTTATATCGGGAGAAGGTATAACAGTGGACCCCGTCAAAGTGCAGGCCGTCACTGAATGGTTGGCACCCACTTTAGTTGGAGAAATCTGTAGTTTTGTTGGACTCAAGGGATACTACCGGAGATTCATAGAAAATTTCTCCAAGATTGCTAAGCCAATGACGACATTGTTGAAGAAGGAGACAAAGTTCGATTGGACTGAAGAATGCGAAGAAAGTTTCCAGGAGTTGAAGAAACGGTTGACGATAGCCCCAGAGCTGATATTGCCAGATATACGCAAGGATTTCCAAGTGTACTGTGATGCTTCACGCTTAGGACTTGGACGAGTACTTATGCAGGATGGAAGAGTTGTTTCGTATGCATCCCGTCAACTGCGACCGCACGAGTTGAATTATGCGACGCACGATCTGGAGTTAGCAGCTGTAGTGCACGCACTGAAAACCTGGAGACATTTCCTTATTGGAAATCGTTGTGATGTGTACACAGATCACAATAGTTGGATGTACATTTTCACTCAGAAGGAGCTGAACCTCAGACAGAGGAGATGGTTGGAGCTTATAAATGATTATGATATGAAGCTGCACTATCACCTAGGAAAGGCCAATGTTGTTGCAGACGCTTTGAGCCGGAAGAGTTATGCAAATACCTTAGTAAATGGGGGATTACCCCAGGAGATAGCAGAAGATCTCAGGGAGCTTCGTTTGGAGATAGTTCCTAGAGGTTTTGTCGCAAATTTGGAGGTTCAGTCGACATTGCTGGGAAAGATACGCGAAGCCCAAAACGAGGACAAAGAGATTGCTGAGATAAAGAAAAGGATGAGTGAAGGAAAAGCCAAAGGAATTCGTGAGGATGAACACGGCACCTTTTGGTTTGAGGATCGAATCTATGTGCCCAACGACCCGGAGATCAGGAAGTTGATACTGCAGGAGGCACATGATTCACCATACTCGATACACCCCGGAAACACCAAGATGTATTTGGATTTGAAGGAACATTTCTGGTGGACGGGAATGAAGGAGGATATTGCCGAGTATGTAGCCGTATGTGATGTATGCCAGAGAATAAAGGCAGAGCATCAGAAGCCAGCAGGATTGCTACAGCCTATGCTGAAACCCGAATGGAAGTGGGAGAAGCTTGGCATGGATTTTATCACCGGATTGCCCAGGACCAAATCAGGATATGACTCAATCTGGGTAGTAGTGGATCGTTTGACCAAAGTAGCCCACTTTATCCCCGTGAAAACCACGTATACCAGTGCAAAGTTGGCCAAGATACACATGACCAGGATCGTATGTCTGCATGGAGTTCCGAGGACAATTGTATTAGATAGAGGAACACAGTTCAACTCAAAGTTTTGGCATCAGTTACACCAAACTTTGGGAACGAGGCTGGAATTCAGCACAGCTTTTCATCTGCAGACCGATGGACAGACCGAGAGAGTCAATCAGATTCTGGAGGACATGTTGAGAGCTTGTTCGCTAGATTATGGGTCTAGTTGGGATGACAATTTTCCCTACGCTGAGTTCTCGTACAACAACAGTTACCAGGCCAGTTTGAAGATGGCACCGTTCGAAGCATTGTACGGAAGAAGATGCCGAACACCGTTAATGTGGGATGAAGTTGGAGATCGACAGTTGTTTGGACCGGACTTGATCAAAGAGTCTGAAGAGAAGGTTAAGCTGATTCGGGATAGACTGAAGGTAGCTCAGTCCAAGCAGAATAGTTATGCAGACTCGAAGCGCAAGGAGATAGCTTACGAAATCGGAGACAGAGCGTACCTTAGAGTATCGCCTCTGCGAGGAGTTAAACGTTTTGGAGTCAAGGGAAAACTAGCCCCGAGATTTGTGGGACCTTACCGTGTTTTGGAACGCATGGGAGAGGTTGCCTATAAGTTGGAGTTGCCTGAAGGATTGTCAGGAGTGCACGACATGTTTCATGTTTCACAGCTTAAGAAGTGCCATGCGGAGATGACCGATATCCCGCTTAGAGACACAGTACCCCTGGAAGCAATTCAGTTGGATAGTGATCTGACTTATGAGGAGAAGCCTGTTAAGATTCTCGAATTTTCGAGCAAAGTCACCCGCAGTAAGGTTATCAAGTTTTGCAAAGTTCAGTGGAGTCACCACACCGAGGAAGAAGACACCTGGGAACGAGAAGATGATCTACGCAAGGACCACCCACACCTGTTCTCTAGCCAAGCAGAATCTCGAGGGCGAGATTCATTCTAAGGGGGGTAGGTTTGTAACATCCCAAATTTTCAATTTGGAATGTTATACATAGATCATACTGCATTGCATATTTCTTTGCATTTGTGGTGATCCACGAAAATTCTAAGCAACCCAAGGACCTACGGAGAGAGTTGGGAATTCTACCGTTTTTGTATTTGAGTTTTCTCGAATATCGGTACGAGGATAACGTTGGTTTTAATCATTTTTCTCTCCTAAAAATATTTCTAAATAAAATATATGAGCGGAGATAATATGACTTCTCCAAAATAACATAAATATTGGAGGAAAAATATTAAAATCACTTTTGGTTTTTTTTCGGATTTATTTGCGATTTTATTTGCATAGGAAAAATACGCATTTTTCAAAATTGCATTTAGGTCCGGGAAAAATGTTCACTTTTACCTAAATATTATTAGAAGACGGTGAAAATTTATATCGGGATTTTTGTAGTCCGTTTAGTATTTCTTTTGTTAGTTTTCGTACGTCAGGACTTGTTTAAAAAAAAGGGGAACCGACTCTCGGCCGTAACCGGCCAGGACTCCCTCGCCTGGGGCCTTTATAAGGCGCCGCCGTCGGCCCGCCCAGCCCCAAGCAGCCCGAGCTGCCTTGTGACCCGCGCCGCCCCTTGCCCTAGCGCCGCCGCCGCCACTCGCCGCCGCCACCGCGCCTCGCGTCGCCGCCGCTAGCCGCCGCCCGTGCCGCCGCCGCTGCCGCCGCACTGCACCGCCGCCGCCACATCCCGCCGCCCCACCGCCCCACAGCCGCCGCGCCGCCGTCGAACCCGCCGCCGCCGACTGCCAGAGTTCACCGCCACCGAGGTAGTTGCCGCCGCCGTCGGTTTTTCCTAAAGAACCGATAGGTTTTTTTAGAAACCCTAGATCCGTTTTTTTAGGTTAGATTGGTTTTTCTTCGGTTTAGTTATTTAGCGGACGTTCATCCATACGTTTGTTTTAACGAACGTTGTTCGCCCATTAGCCGCAGACAACGAACGTTCGTTCGTTAGCCTGTTCGTCAGTTTTCTTTTTCCGGGTATTTATCCGCGATTATTCCGATCGTGATTTCTGCCCTGATCTTCTTTTTCGTTTTTCTTTTCGCTCGAGAGTCGGAATCTGGTGATTCAAAATCCCAGATCTTCGTCTCGACGCCCTCTTTCCGTTTAACCAACTTGAACCAAGTTTTGTTACTGTAAAATTTGACCCTAGATCAAATTAGTAATTGGAGCTCGTTTCTTTCGCAGTTTGAGTTTCGTTGCTTCTTTCGATTAGATTCTTTTTGCAAAACCGTAGTTCTTAAGTTGAACATTCTGGTAGATCTTATCTTTTGGAGTTTTTGTTTGTGCATCATTTCTTGTTGGTTATGTATGATATTGTTTGCTTGTGATAGAATACCCGGACTGTGAAGCGTGCTACTACGAGTCTCTAGGTTTTGCGAATCGTCATCAAGGCAAGTAACACTTTGATCATACCCCTTTATTACCCAGTTTTTATGCATTAGATCAAACCCTCACACGTTGCATGAGTAGGATCTGATAACTTGTGGGACTGGGAACTAGATTGAGGTAGAACCTATTACCTGCATTATTGTTCAAACCCTTGGGAGTTACTTCTACGTTTGTTAGGTTGCCATGCTATGCTCGTAGACGTGGGCTGGGTTTGAGTGAAATCCATGACATATGTGAGTTGTTAATTAATGGTTCAACTTAAGGTGGCTACTTGAATACACATCTGGGTGGATTGGTTGTAGGGCACCTGGAGAATCCAGTGTTGTCCTAGGAAATCCCGGGGTTCCGTGTGATTTTTCCTATGGAATGCCACCCAGGCTCAAAGGGATCATAAAACTATTCATGCTAGAAACTTCCGTGTGCAGCCACAATGCCATTATGGGCTCTGGCATAGTATAAGTAAGTTGTGTGAGCTCTTTCGTGGTGGACTAGCAGATGTAGGGGAAAGTAGGTGTACGAGTGAAGGAAATATGCCCTAGAGGCAATAATAAAGTTATTATTTATTTCCTTATATCATGATAAATGTTTATTATTCATGCTAGAATTGTATTAACCGGAAACATAATACATGTGTGAATAGATAGACAAACAGAGTGTCACTAGTATGCCTCTACTTGACTAGCTCGTTAATTAAAGATGGTTGTGTTTACTAACCATAGACATGAGTTGTCATTTGATTAACGGGATCACATCATTAGGAGAATGATGTGATTGACTTGACCCATTCCGTTAGCTTAGCACACGATCGTTTAGTATGTTGCTATTGCTTTCTTCATGACTTATACATGTTCCTATGACTATGAGATTATGCAACTCCCGTTTACCGGAGGAACACTTTGTGTGCTACCAAACATCACAACGTAACTGGGTGATTATGAAGGTGCTCTACAGGTGTCTCCGAAGGTACTTGTTGGGTTGGCGTATTTCGAGATTAGGATTTGTCACTCCGATTGTCGGAGAGGTATCTCTGGGCCCTCTCGGTAATGCACATCACTTAAGCCTTGTAAGCATTGCAACTAATGAGTTAGTTGTGGGATGATGTATTACGGAACAAGTAAAGAGACTTGCCGGTGATGAGATTGAACTGGTATTGAGATACCGACGATCGAATCTCGGGCAAGTAACATACCGATGACAAAGGGAACAACGTATGTTGTTATGCGGTTTGACCGATAAAGATCTTCGTAGAATATGTGGGAGCCAATATGAGCATCCAAGTTCTGCTGTTGGTTATTGACCGGAGACGTGTCTCGGTCATGTCTACATTGTTCTCGAACCCGTAGGGTCCGCACGCTTAAGGTTTCGATGACAGTTATATTATGAGTTTATGAGTTTTGATGTACCGAAGGAGTTCGGTGTCCTGGATGAGATCGGGGACATGACGAGGAGTCTCAAAATGGTCGAGACGTAGAGATCGATATATTGGACGACTATTTTTGGACATTAGAAAGGTCCCGAGTGATTCGGGTATTTTTCGGAGTACCGGAGAGTTACGGGAATTCGTCGGGGAGTATATGGGCCTTATTGGGCCACACGGGAATAGAGGAGAGGGGCCAAAAGGAAGGAGGCGCGCGGCCCCCCTCTGGTCCGAATTGGACAAGGGGTGCAGCCCCCTTTTCCTTCTCCCTCTCCACCTCTTTCCTTCTCTCCTACTCCGGAAAGGAAAGGGGAATCCTACTAGGACTTGGGAGTCCTAGTAGGACTCCCCACACTTGGCGCGCCCCCTCTAGGGCCGGCCTCTCCCTTGCGCGTTTATATACGGAGGAGGGGCACCCCATAGACAGACAAGTTGATCTTCGTGATCATTCCTTAGTCGTGTGCGGTGCCCCCTTCCACCATATTCCACCTCGGTCATATCATAGCGGTGCTTAGGCAAAACCCTGCGACGGTAGAACATCAAGATCGTCACCACGCCGTCGTGCTGACGGAACTCTTCCCCGACACTTTGCTGGATCGGAGCCCGGGGATCGTCATCGAGCTGAACGTGTGCTAGAACTCGGAGGTGCCGTAGTTTCGGTGCTTGATCGATCGGGCCGTGAAGACGTACGACTACATCAACCGCGTTGTTATAACGCTTCCGCTATCGGTCTACGAGGGTACGTAGACACACTCTTCCCCTCGTTGCTATGCATCTAGTAGATAGATCTTGCGTGATCGTAGGAAAATTTTAAAATACTACGTTCCCCAACAGTGGTATCAGAGCCAGGTCTATGCATAGATGATATGCACGAGTAGAACACAATGAGTTGTGGGCGATACTTGTCATACTGCTTACCAGCATGTCATACTTTGCTTCGGCGGTATTGTGAGATGAAGCGGCCCGGACCGACATTACGCGTACGCTTACGCGAGACTGGTTTCACGGTTATGAGCACTCGTTGCTTAAAGGTGACTCGCGGGTGTCTGTCTCTCTCACTTTAGCTGAATCAAGTGTGGCTACGCCCGGTCCCATTGAAGGTTAAAACAACACATACTTGACGAAACATCATTGTGGTTTTGTATGCGTAGGTAAGAACGATTCTTGCTAAAGCCCGTAGCAGCCACGTAAAACTTGCAACAACAAAGTAGAGGACGTCTAACTTGTTTTTGCAGGGCATGTTGTGATGTGATATGGTCAAGACATGATGAGTGATACGATTTTGTATGAGATGATCATGTTTTGTAAAGTTATCGGCAACTGGCAGGAGCCATATGGTTGTCGCTTTATTGTTATGAAATGCAATCGCCATGTAATTGCTTTACTTTATCACTAAGCGATAGTGATAGTCGTAGAAGCAATAGTTGGCGAGACGACAACGATGCTACGATGGAGATCAAGGTGTCGCACCGGTGACGAAGGTGATCATGACGGTGCTTTGGAGATGGAGATCAAAAGCACAAGATGATGATGGCCATATCATGTCACATATTTTGATTGCATGTGATGTTTATCTTATTATGCTTCTTATTTTGCTTAGTACGGCAGTAGCATTATAAGATGATCCCTTACAAAATTTCAAGGTATAAGTGTACTCCCTGAGTATGCACCATTGCGAAAGTTCGTCGTGCCGAGACACCACGTGATGATCGGGTGTGATAAGCTCTACGTTCAAATACAACGTATGTAAGCCAGTTTTGCACACGCAGAATACTCGGGTTAAACTTGACGAGCCTAGCATATGCAGATATGGCCTCGGAACACTAGAGACCAAAAGGTCGAGCGTGAATCATATAGTAGATATGATCAACATAAGATGTTCACCATTGAAACTATTCCATCTCACGTGATGATCGAACATGATTTAGTTGATTTGGATCACGTGATCATTTAGATGACTAGAGGGATGTCTATCTAAGTGGGAGTTCTTAAGTAATATGATTAAATTGAACTTTAATTTATCATGAACTCAGTCCTGGTAGTATTAGCATATCTATGTTGTAGATCAATAGCTCGCGATGTTGCTCCCCGTTTATTTTTTATATGTTCCTAGAGAAAACTAAGTTGAAAGATGTTAGTAGCAATGATGCGGACTAGGTCCGTGATCTGAGGATTATCCTCATTGTTGCACAGAAGTATTATGTCCTTGATGCACCGCTAGGTGACAGACCTACTGCAGGAGCAGATGCAAACGTTATGAACGTTTTCACAAAAGCTCGATATGATGACTACTTGATAGTTTGGTGCACCATGCTTTACGGCTTATAACCGGGACTTCAAAAACGTTTTGCACGCCACGGAGCATATGAGATCTTCCAAGAGTTGAAATTAGTATTTCATACTCATGCCCATGTCGAGAGGTATATGACCTCTGACAATACTTTGCCTACAAGATGGAGGAGAATAGCTCAACCAGTGAGCATATGCTCAGATTGTCTGGGTACTACAATTGCTTGAATCAAGTGGGAGTTAATCTTCCAGATAAGACAGCAATTGACAAAGTTCTCTAGACACTATCACCAAGTTAGTAGAACTTCGTGATGAACTATAATATTCAAGGGATGAAGAAAGTAATTCCCGAGCTCTTCGCGATGCTGAAATCGGCGAAGGTAGAAATCAAGAAAGAGCATCAAGTGTTGATGGTTAACAAGACCACTTGTTTCAAGTAAAGGGCAAAGGGATAGAAGGGGAACTTCAAGAAGAATGACAAGCAAGTTGTCACTCCCGTGAAGAAACCCAAAGCTAAACTCAAGCCTGAAACTAAATGCTTCTACTGCAAAGGAAATGGTCACTAGAAGTGGAACTGCCCTGGATACTTGGTGGATAAGAAGGATGGCAAAGTGAGCAAAGGTATATTTGATATACAGATTGTTGATGTGTACTTTACTAGTATTCATAGCAACCCATGGGTATTTGATACCGGTTCAGTTGCTAAAAATCAGTAACTCGAAACGGGAGTTGCAGAATGAACAGAGACTAGTTAAAAGTGAAGTGACGATGTGTGTTGGAAGTAGTTCCAAGATTGATATGATCATCATCGCACACTCCCTATACTTTCGGGATTAGTGTTGAACCTAAATAAGTGTTATTTGGTGTTTGCGTTGAGCATGAATGTGATTTGATCATGTTTATAGCAATACGGTTATTCATGTAAGTTACAGAATAATTGTTGTTCTGTTTACATGATAAAACCTTCTATGGTTATACACCCAATGAAAATGGTTTGTTGGATCTCGATCGTAGTGATACACATATTCATAATATTGAAGCCAAAAGATGCAAAGTTAATAATGATAGTGCAACTTATTTGTGGCACTGCCGCTTAGGTCATATTGGTGTAAAGCGCATGAAGAAACTCCATAGTGATGGACTTGTGGAATCAATTGATTATGAATCACTTGGTGCTTGCGAACCATGCCTCATGGGCAAGATGACTAAAACTCTGTTCTTCGAAACAATGGAGCGAGCAACAGATTTGTCGAAAATCATACATACTGATGTATGTGGACCGATGAGTGTTGAAGCTCGCGGCAGGTATCGTTATTTTCTGACCTTCACTGATGATTTGAGCAGATATGGGTATATCTACTTAATGAAGCACAAGTCTGAAACATTTGAAAAGTTCAAAGAATTTCAGAGTGAAGTAGAGAATCATTGTAACAAGAAAATAAAGTTTCTGCGATCTGATCGTGGAGGTGAATATTTGAGTTACGAGTTTGGTCTTCATTTGAAACAATGTGGAATAGTTTCACAACTCACGCCACCCGGAACACCACAGCGTAATGGTGTGTCCGAACGTCATAACCGCACTTTATTGGATATGGTGAGATCTATGATGTCTCTTACCGATTTACCACTATCATTTTGGGTTATGCATTAGAGACAGCTGCATTCACGCTAAATAAGGGCACCATCTAAATCCGTTGAGACGACGCCTTATGAACTGTGGTTTGGCAAGAAACCAAAGTTGTTGTTTCTTAAAGTTTGGGGCTGCGATGCTTATGTGAAAAAGTTTCAACTTGATAAGCTCGAACCCAAGTCGGAGAAATGTGTCTTCATAGGATACCCAAAGGAGACTATTGGGTACACCTTCCATCACAGATCCGAAGGCAAGACATTCGTTGCTAAGAATGGATCCTTTCTAGAGATGGAGTTTCTCTTGAAAGAAGTGAGTGGGAGGAAAGTGCAACTTGATGAGGTAATTGTACCTTCTCCCGAATTGGAAAGTGGAACATCACAGAAACTAGTTCCAGTGATTCCTACACCAATTAGTAAGGAAGCTAATGATGATGATCATGAAACTTCAGACCAAGTTTCTGCTGAACGTCGTAGATCAACCAGAGTACGTTCCGCACCAGAGTGGTATGGCAACCCGGTTCTGGAAGTCATGTTACTAGACCATGATGAACCGACGAACTATGAGGAAGCGATGATGAGCCCAGATTCCACAAAATGGCTTGAAGCCATGAAATCTGAGATGGGATCCATGTATGAGAACAAGGTGTGGACTTTGGTTGACTTGCCCGATGAACGGCAAGCCATCGAAAATAAATGGATCTTCAAGAGGAAGACCGACGTAGACGATAATGTTACTGTTTACAAAGCTCAAGTTGTTGCGAAAGGGTTTTGACAAGTTCAAGGAGTTGACTACGATGAGACTTTCTCACCTGTAGCGATGCTTGAGTCTGTCTGAATCATGTTAGCAATTGCTGCATTTTATGATTATGAATCTGGCAAATGGACGTCGAAACTGCATTCCTGAATGGATATCTCAAAGAAGAGTTGCATATGATGCAACCAGAAGGTTTTGTCGATCCAAAAAGAGCTAACAAAGTGTGCAAGCTCCAGCGATCCATCTATGGACTGGTGCAAGCATCTCAGAGTTGGAATATACGCTTTGATAAGTTGATCAAATCATATAGTTTTATATAGACTTGTGCTGAAGCCTGTATTTACAAGAAAGTGAGTGGGAGCACTACAGCCTTTCTGATAAGTATATGTGAATGACATATTGTCGATCAGAAATGATGTAGAATTTTTTGGAAAGCATAGAGGAGTGTTTGAAAGGAGTTTTTTCAAATAAAAACCTCGGTAAAGCTGCTTACATATTGAGCCTCCAGATCTATAGAGATAGATCGAGACGCTTGATAAGTTTTTTTTTCAATGAGTACATACCTTGACAAGTGTTTGAAGTAGTTCAAAATGGATCAGTCAGAGAAGGAGTTCTTGCCTGAGTTGTAAGGTATGAAGTTGAGTAAGACTCAAAGCCCGACCTCGGCAGAAGATAGAGAAAGAATGAAAGTCATTCCCTATGCCTCAGCCATAGGTTCTATAAAGTATGCCATGCTGTGTACCAAACATGTTGTGTACCTTACCATGAGTTTGGCAAGGAGGTACAAAAGTGATCCAGGAGTAGATCACTGGACATTGGTCAAAATTATCCTTAGTTACTGGATGACTAAGGAAATGTTTTCTCGATTATGGAGGTGATAAAGAGTTCGTCGTAAAGAGTTACACCGATGCAAGCTTTACACTATTCCAGATGACTCTAAGTATCAATCTGGATGCATATTGGAAGTGGGAGCAATTAGCTAGAGTAGCTCCATGCAGAGCATTGTAGACATAGAAATTTGCAAAATACATACAGATCTGAATGAAACAGGCCCGCTGACTAAACTTCTCTCACGAAGCAAAACATGATCACACCTTAGTACTCTTTGGGTGTTAATCACATGGCGATGTGAACAAGATTGTTGACTCTAGTAAACCCTTTGGGTATTGGTCACATGGCGATGAGAACTATGGGTGTTAGTCACATGGTGATGTGAACTATTGGTGTTAATCACATGGTGATGTGATCTAGATTATTGACTCTAGTGCAAGTGGGAGACTGAAGGAAATACGCCCTAGAGGCAATAAAAAGTTATTATTTATTTACTCATATCATGATAAATGTTTATTATTCATGCTAGAATTGTATTAACCGGAAACATAATACATGTGTGAATAGATAGACAAACAGAGTGTCACTAGTATGCCTCTACTTGACTAGCTCGTTAATTAAAGATGGTTGTGTTTCCTAACCATAGACATGAGTTGTCATTTGATTAACGGGATCACATCATTAGGAGAATGATGTGATTGACTTGACCCATTCCGTTAGCTTAGCACACGATCGTTTCGTATGTTGCTATTGCTTTCTTCATGACTTATACATGTTCCTATGACTATGAGATTATGCAACTCTCGTTTACCGGAGGAACACTTTGTGTGCTACCAAATGTCACAACGTAACTGGGTGATTATAAAGGTGCTCTACAGGTGTCTCCGAAGGTACTTGTTGGGTTGGCGTATTTCGAGATTAGGATTTGTCACTCCGATTGTCGGAGAGGTATCTCTGGGCCCTCTCGGTAATGCACATGACTTAAGCCTTGCAAGCATTGCAACTAATGAGTTAGTTGCCGGATGATGTATTACGGAACGAGTAAAGAGACTTGCCGGTAACGAGATTGAACTAGGTATTGAGATACCGACGATCGAATCTCGGGCAAGTAACATACCGATGACAAAGGGAACAACGTATGTTGTTATGCGGTTTGACCGATAAAGATCTTCGTAGAATATGTGGGAGCCAATATGAGCATCCAGGTTCCGCTGTTGGTTATTGACCAGAGACGTGTCTCGGTCATGTCTACATTGTTCTCGAACCCGTAGGGTCCGCACGCTTAAGGTTTCGATGACAGTTATATTATGAGTTTATGAGTTTTGTTGTACCGAAGGAGTTCGATGTCCCGGATGAGATCGGGGACATGACAAGGAGTCTCAAAATGGTCGAGACGTAAAGATCGATATATTGGACGACTATATTCGGACATCAGAAAGGTTCCGAGTGATTCAGGTATTTTTCGGAGTACCGGAGAGTTACGGGAATTCGTCGAGGAGTATATGGGCCTTATTGGGCCATACGGGAATAGAGGAGAGATGCCAAAAGGAAGGAGGCGCGCGGCCCCCCTCTGGTCCGAATTGGACAAGGGGTGCAACCCCCTTTTCCTTCTCCCTCTCCACCTCTTTCCTTCTCTCATACTCCGGAAAGGAAAGGGGAATCCTACTAGGACTTGGGAGTCCTAGTAGGACTCCCCACACTTGGCGCGCCCCCTCTAGGGCCGGCCTCTCCCTTGATCCTTTATATACGGAGGAGGGGGCACCCCATAGACAGACAAGTTGATCTTCGTGATCGTTCTTTAGCCGTGTGCGGTGCCCCCTTCCACCATATTCCACCTCGGTCATATCGTAGCGGTGCTTAGGCGAAGCCCTGCGACGGTAGAACATCAAGATCGTCACCACGACGTCGTGCTGACGGAACTCTTCCCCGACACTTTGCTGGATCGGAGTCCGGGGATCGTCATCGAGCTGAACGTGTGCTAGAACTCGGAGGTGCCGTAGTTTCGGTGCTTGATCGGTCGGGCCGTGAAGACGTACGACTACATCAACCGCGTTGTTATAACGCTTCCGCTATCGGTCTACGAGGGTACGTAGACACACTCTTCCCCTCGTTGCTATGCATCTAGCAGATAGATCTTGCGTGATCGTAGGAAAATTTTAAAATACTACGTTCCCCAACAACGAGTCCACCTGGGGTAAAGAGTAAATGCTTCTAAAAGACTGTGTCTCGGTCATTCGTTTCTCAAACACCATGCAGTGCAAGAAATCCAACGGTGGAGATCGAGTCTTGTGGGGAAAAGTGCACAAACCTCTGCAGAGTGTACAAACTGATCATGATTAGCCATGTCCCCGGTAAAGGACAATCTTGAGAATCAGGTACTTGAATTATTGGTTGATCTCATCACTCTAAAGTTAATTTGTTGGGTTAATGATTACTTTAATCTGGGATTGAGTTGGAGGTACCTTCTCAATGATGTTTCAACTACCATGATAGTTAAAATAAAAATTATTCCTTTGTTGTAGGGAAAAATTGGCTTTATGAAGAAACTTTAACCTTAGAGCCTCCACCAGCCAAATATGCATATAGTCTAGCCTTTATTTCAGTTACTTGCATCTTCTGTGTTATCTTGCCAGCATATTCCATGTGCTGGCCCGTTTTGGGCTGCAACATATTATGTTGCAGACTTTTCAGACGAGGAGTAAGACGTTCTAGGTCGTTTGTCATGCACTCAGCTATGCCGTTGGAGTTGATGGACTCACTTATCTTCCAAGCCTTCCACTGTATTTTGTTAGATGGCCTTAAGCCATAGACTTTTGTAATAAGTTCTCTTTGGAGACATTCTATGTAATAAGTGTGTGATTGCCACTCTGTTATAAATCCTTCAAGTATTGTGTGTGTCAGCATTACCGATCCAGGGATGACACTGAAACACAGAGACTTCGGTCCATTCGGATCGTGGTCGCTACATGTTCCATACCCTTTCTTAGTGGAAACTGAAATTTAATATTCCCTTCTTTCATATCAATCACGGCACCTATAGTTCGTAAAAACGGTCTACCAAGAATTATTGACAAGACGGATTGCAATCAATATGAACAACAATAAAGTCTATGGGCCCATAATTCCTATTTGTAAGAATAAGAATATCGTTAATTCTTCTCAAAGGCTTTTTAATAGTACAATCCGCCAAGTGAAAATTAAGAGAACATTCTTACAAATTGGTAAGACCAAGCACATCACATAGAGATTTCAGAATTGTGGAAACACTAGCACCCGAATCACATAAAGCATAGCACTCATAATATTTTATCTTGATTTTAATGGTAGGTTCCCTTGATAACCCACAAGTGTAGGGGGTCAGTTGTAGCCTCTTTCGATAAGTAAGAGTGTCGAATCCAACGAGGAGCTAAAAGCAGAACAAATATTCCCTCAAGTTCTATCGACCACCGATACAACTCTACGCACGCTTGACGTTCACTTTACCTAGAACAACTATGAAACTAGAAGTACTTTGTAGTTTTCGTGGGATTGGTTTGGAAGAAAATAAAGAGCACGTAAATATAAACTAGGGCCTGTTAAGATAAAGAAGCGATAAAGTTAGTGATAGTGAGTGTGGAAAAGTGGTGGTAGGAGTTGCGAAATTGCCCCTAAGCAATTGACTACTTTACTAGACCGATAGCAAGTTTTATGTGGGAGAGGCCACTGCTAGCATGTCATCCCTTACTTGGAATTCTATGCGCTTATGACTGGAACTATTAGCATGCATCCGCAACTACTAACGTTCATTAAGGTAAACCCATCCATAGCATTACGATATATTGGTCCCCCTTCAATCCCGTATGCATCAATTTCTATGCTAGGTTGAAGCTTCTGTCACTCTTGCCCTCCAATACGTAGTACTATCAACATACAACAAACACTATGGTGTGATCCACGCGCGCGCTCATATGATGGGCACCAGAGGACAGCAACATAACCAAAAGCAATTTAAATCAATCATAGCAATTCACCAATCACCGATAGGACAACGATAATCTACTCAGACATCATAGGATGGCAACACATCATTGGATAATAATATGAAGCATAAAGCACCATGTTCAAGTAGAGGGTACAGCGGGTTGCGGGAGAGTGGACCACTGTAGATAGATGGGGGAAGGTGATGGAGATGTTGGTGAAGATGACAGAGGTGTTGGTGTAGATCGCCGTCACACGATGATGGCCCCGGTGGCACTCCGGTGGCACCGGAAGCGAGGGGAGAGCGCCACCCTCCTTCTTATTCTTCTTCCTTGACCTTCTCCCTAGATGGGAGAAGGGTTTCCCCTCTGGTCCATGGTCTCCATGGAGTGGGAGGGGCGAGAGCCCCTCCGAGATTGGATCTGTCTCTCTGTCTCTCTCTGTTTCTGGCGTTCCCAGATTCTGTCCCTTCACCGTTTCTTACATTCCCGGAGATCTGTAACTCCGATTGGGCTGATTTTTGACACGATTTGTATCCGGATATTAGCTTTCTTGCGGCGAAAGAAGGGCATCAACTGCCTTACAGTGTGGCCACGAGGGCCCTTGGCGCGCCCTCCCCCCTGCCTCGTGGCCCACTCGGGCATCGTTTAATGTTGGTTCCGCTTCCCAAAATTCACATATATTCCAAAAAAATCTCCGTCCGTTTTTATTCCGTTTGGTCTTCGTTTGATATGGATATTCCGTGAAACAAAAAACATGCATCAAACAGGAACTGGCACTGGGCACTGGATCAATGGATTAGTCCCAAAAAATAGTATAAAAAGTTGCCAAAAGTATATGAAAGTTGTAGAATATTGGCATGGAACAATCAAAAATTATAGATACGACGGAGACGTATCAGCATCCCCAAGATTAATTCATGATCGTCCTCGAGTAGGTAAATGATAAAAAAGATAATTTTTGATGTGGAATGCTACCTAGCATAATCTTGATCATGTAATCTAATCATGGCATGAATATTAAGACATGAGTGATTCAAAGCAATAGTCTTATCATTTGACATTAAGACAATAATACTTCAAGCATACTAATAAAGCAATCATGTCTTTTCAAAATAACATGGCCAAAGAAAGTTATACCTACAAAATCATATGGTCTGGCTATGCTCCACCTTCACCACACAAAGTATTTAAATCATGCACAACCCCGGTTTTAGCCAAGCAATTGTTTCATACTTTAGTATTCTCAAAAAATTTCAACTTTCATGCAATACATGAGCGTGAGCCATGGACATAACACTATGGGTGGAATAGAAGGTGGTGATAGACAAAAGGAGGGAGAAAGTCTCACATCAACTAGGCAAATCAATGGACTATGGAGATGTCCATCAATCGATATCAAGTGAGTAGGGATTGCCATGTAACGGATGCACTAGAGCTATAAGTGTATGCAAGCTCAAAAAGAAAACTTGTGGGTGTGCATCAACTTGCTTGCTCATGAAGACCTAGTGAATTTGAGGAAGCCCGTCGTTGGAATATACAAGCCAAGTTCTATGGTGAAAATTCCCACTAGTATATGGAAGTGACAAAACAAGAGACTCTCTATTATGAAGATCATGGTGCTACTTTGAAGCACAAGTGTGGAAAAGGATAGTAGCATTGTCCCTTCTCTATTGTCTCTCATTTTTTGTTTTTTTTAGGGGCTTTCTCTCTCTTTTTTTTAGCCCCTCTATTGTTTTAGGCCATCTTTTTTTTATTTGGCCTTTCCTCACATGGGACAATGCTCTAATAATGAAGATCATCACACTTTTATTTAGTTACAACTCAAATATTACAACTCAAAGCTAGAACAAAATATGACTCTATATGAATGCCTCCGGTGGTGTACCGGGATGTGCAATGATCTAGCGTAGAAATGACATAAAAAACGGACAAGCCATGGAAACATCATGCTAGCTATCTTACGATCATGCAAGGCAATATGACAATGATGGTGCGTGTCATAATAAACGGAATGGTGGATTTACATGGCAATATATCTCGGAATGGCTATGGAAATGCCATAATAGGTAGGTATGGTGGCTGTTTTGAGGAAGGTATATGGTGGGTGTATGGTACCGGCGAAAGTTGCGCGGTACAAGAGAGGCTAGCAATGGTGGAAGGTTGAGAGTGCGTATAATCCATGGACTCAACATTAGTCATAAAGAACTCACATACTTATTGCAAAAATTTATTAGCCATTGAAACCAAGTACTACACGCATGCTCCTAGGGGGGAGGTTGGTAGGAGTTAACCATCGCGCGCCCCCGACCTCCACACAAAGGATGACACTCAATAAATAAATCATGCCCCAACTTCGTCACATAACGGTTCACCATACGTGCATGCTACGGGAATCACAAACCTCAACACAAGTATTTCTACAATCCACAACTACCCACTAGCATGACTCTAATATCACCATCTTTATATCGCAAAACTATTGCAAGGAATCAAACATATCATATTCAGCGATCTACAAGTTTATGTAGGATTTTATGACTAACCATGTGAATGACCAATTCCTGTCAACTCTGTAAATAGATATAAGTGAAGCAACAGAGTTTTAATTCTTTCTACAAAAGTTATGCCCATGCTCTAACAATTATAAGTGAAGAAAAAGAGCAATCTACAAATGGCGGTTTTCTATGTGAAGAGAAACAGGCAATCCAAACTTCAAATGATGTAAGTGAAGCACATGAAGTATTCTATAAAGCCATACTCAAAAGATATAAGTGAAGTGCAAAGAGCATTCTATAAATAAACCAAGGACTATCTCATACCAGCATGGTGCATGAAATAAAAGGTGAAAACTAAATGCAAAAGACGCTCCAAGATCTGCACATATCACATGAATGAAACGAATCCGTAAACATACCGATAGTTGTTGAAGAAAGAGGGATGCCTTCCAGGGCATCCCAAAGCTTAGACGCTTGAGTCTCCTTGAATATTTACTTGGGGTGCCTTGGGCATCCCCAAGCTTGAGCTCTTTCCTCTCCTTCTTCTCCTCACATCGAGACCTCCTCGATCTTGGAACACTTCATCCACACAAAACTTCAACAGAAAACTCCGTAAGATCCGTTAGTATAATAAAGCAAATCACTACTCTAAGTACTGTTGCAAACCAATTCATATTTTGTTTTTGCATTGTAGCTACTATAATATAACTTTTCCATGGCTTAATCCACTGATAGAAATTGATAGTTTCATCAAAACAAGCAAACTATGCATCAAAAACAGAATCTGTCTACAACAGAACAGTCTGTAATAATCTGAACATTCACCATACTTATGATACTTGAAAAATTCTGCCAAAATTATGAAAAATAATCAATTTGTATAGAAAGACAGTACAAAAAGTTTCTGAACCATTTGACGTTCCAGCAAAAAACGTAAAATCGCGCACTACAGCCAACAAGCATTGTAAACATCCTAAAGGCAATCCTTGGCACATTATTTTTATAATACAATAGAATTTTACAAGGGGATAATTATTTTTGTTGAAAAGTTTCTGTAATTAAGATTCACAAAGTTTCCATGGGCATGAACAAAGTTCAAGGACGCCCCCCACTTTCACAATGCTCGTCTATCTCACTTTCACTTTTCTTTTTGAAAAGTTTTAGGTTCCCCTCTTTATTTTTTTTTGTTTTTAAACTTTATAAAAGCACACAACAGAAGTAAATGACTCTTTAAAACTTCCGGGTTGTCTCTCTGGCAGTCTTTAAAGCCATTAAGCTAGGCATATAGTGCTCAAGTGATGGATCCACCCGGATCCGAAGGTATATCAAAGCCAATTTTAATTAACAATGATTTGGCATTTAGTAGTGAGCACAAAGTGATATATATCATGCAACAATGAAGTCTAACTCTCTTCCTATGCATAGGCATGTCATACAATAATAATTCATGCACATCAAGTAAAGGCCAATGCATAGTATAAGCAGTTTCTTGCAATTTTATCGGGTTGGAAACATAGAGAGGCGGAGATGAAGTTCCTCTCTCATAATAATTGCAAGTAGGAGCAGCAAGCACATGCATATTATACTCATCAAAATCATCATGTGTAATGGAAAAAGGCAACCCATCAATATAGTCATTAATAAGTGCAAACTTCTCCGATATAGTGTAGTTTGGAGAATTCAAAAAGATAATAGGACTATCATGTGTGGGTGCAATAGCAACTATCTCATGTTTAACATAAGGAACTATAGCAAGTTCATCCCCATAAGCATAATTCATATGGGCATCTTGGCCACAAGCATAGCAAGCATCATCAAAAAGGGATATTTCAAAAGAATCAACGGGATCATAACAATCATCATAGCATTCATCCTTCGGTAAGCACGAAGGGAAATTAAACAATGTAAGAGTTGAAGAGTTACTCTCATTAGAAGGTGGGCACGGGTAGCTAATCCGCTCTTCCTCCTTTTGTTCTTTGCTCTCCTCGTCATCTTTTTCATCTAATGAGCTGACAATTTCATCACTTTCTTCTTCCATAGTTTCCTGCAAAATATTAGTCTCTTTTGGACAGCGGAGACTTTCTCAATAAACGCATCAATATTGGAGTTATATTCGTAATTCAAATAGCAATATTTAAATATAGCAAGATTTTCAGGCCTAGAAACATCATCATCAAAAGCATCATTCAATTTCATAAGCACCCTTAAAAGCAACGAATTCTTCTATTTGTTCCACATCATAATAATCATATATACCATTAGCATAAGAAGCTAAGGTTTCATTATCATTGAATTTGCATGAAAAGGGAAGGTGTGGAGCCTTCATCCTAGAGCAACAAGTATAATCATATCTCAAGCATAGTTGCCGAGCATACCAACGCAACATATAAATTTTATCCCATAATAGTTTCCCTTTTTGTGTCAAGCGATAATCTCTAAAGTATTCATGTTGATCCAAAGTTACTCCCATTACATAGTTGAATGGGGTTTTCTCAGGATTATCAAAGTAGTACACAATATCTTTCACATATTGAGAATCGAGGGTTTTAGGAGGTTCCCCATCTCCATGAGTAGCAACTACACCTAAGTTTTTTGGTATTTCGTGTTCCATATCCATAACTAAAGATAGAGAACAACTTAGAACAGCAAATAAAATCTACTTAGTGATAAAGCAAACAAGCACACACGAGAATATTCACCCCACGCTATTGCTCCCCGGCAACGGCGCCAAAAAAGGTCTTGATAACCCACAAGTGTAGGGGATCAGTTGTAGCCTCTTTCGATAAGTAAGAGTGTCGAACCTAACGAGGAGCTAAAGGCAGAACAAATATTCCCTCAAGTTCTATCGACCACCGATACAACTCTACGCACGCTTGACATTTACTTTACCTAGAACAAGTAGGAAACTAGAAGTACTTTGTAGTTTTTGTGGGATAGGTTTGCAAGAAAATAAAGAGCACGTAAATATAAACTAGTGGCTGTTAAGATAAAGAAGCGATGAAGTTAGTGATAGCGAGTGTGGAAAAGTGGTGGTAGGAGTTGCGAAATTGCCCCTAAGCAATTGACTATGTTACTAGACCGATAGCAAGTTTTATGTGGGAGAGGCCACTGCTAGCATGTCATCCCTTACTTGGAATTCTATGCGCTCATGATTGGAACTATTAGCAAGCATCTGCAACTACTAACATTCATTAAGGTAAAACCCAACCATAGCATTACGATATATTGGTCCCCCTTCAATCCCGTATGCATCAATTTCTATGCTAGGTTGAAGCTTCTGTCACACTTGCCCTCCAATACATAGTCCTATCAACGTACAACTAACCCTATGGTGTGATCCACGCGCGCGCTCATATGATGGGCACCAAAGTACAGCAACATAACCACAAGCAATTTAAATCAATCATAGCAATTCACCAATCACCGATAGGACAACGATAATCTACTCAGACATCATTGGATGGCAACAGATCATTGGATAATAATATGAAGCATAAAGCACCATGTTCAAGTAGAGGGTACAGCGGGTTGCGGGAGAGTGGACCGCTGTAGATAGATGGGGGAAGGTGATGGAGATGTTGGTGAAGATGACGGAGGTGTTGGTGTAGATCGCCGTCACACGATGATGGCCCCGGTGGCACTCCGGTGCCACCGGAAGCGAGGGGAGAGAGCCCCCCTCCTTCTTCTTCTTCCTTGACCTTCTCCCTAGATGGGAGAAGGGTTTCCCCTCTGGTCCATGGTCTCCATGGCGTGGGAGGGGCGAGAGCCCCTCCGAGATTGGATATGTCTCTCTGTCTCTCTCTGTTTCTGCGCTTCCAGATTCTGTCCCTTCATCGTTTCTTATATTCCTGGAGATCCGTAACTCCGATTGGGCTGATTTTTTGACATGATTGTTATCCAGATATTAGCTTTCTAGCGGCGAAAGAAGGGCATCAACCTCCTTATGGTGTGGCCAAGAGGGCCCTGGGCGCGCCCTGGGCAGGGGGCGCGCCCCCCTGCCTCGTGGCCCACTCGGGAATCGTCTGATGTTGGTTCCGCTTCCCAAAATTCACATATATTCCAAAAAAATCTATGTCTGTTTTTATTCCGTTTGGACTCCGTTTGATATGGATATTCTGCGAAACAAAAAACATGCAACAAAGTGGAACTGGCACCGGGCACTAGATCAATATGTTAGTCCCAAAAAATAGTATAAAAACTTGCCAAAAGTATATGAAAGTTGTAGAATATTGGCATGGAACAATCAAAAATTATAGATACGGCGGAGACGTATCAGGTTCCCATTCCTTATATAATTTTCTAGGAATTGAAATCTATAATTCTAGCTTTTCTTCCAAGGATTTCATTACCGCTTCAACAATATGACTAGTAAAAGCTTTGTTTTGTTCATAGGCATTAGGTGAATTTATCATAGATTGCCGCAAATAAATACACTCAATCAAAGAGCAACTATCATAGTTAAATTCTTTGTAATCTAAAGGAGTGGGCACATCACTAGTAAAAGTTTTTACCTCTTGAAACACACTTTAAAAAAATCAACAACATTTTCACCCTCCAAATTATGGGAACGTCTTCTAGCTAAAGTTGACTCTTCTTCAGTTCCGTCATCATCAATTTTAATTTTACTAAACAAGGAATCAATAGGAGAAACACCAATCATTTTAATATCTTCATCATTGTTGTGAAAGCAATCGAGAAGCGCGTTTTCTAAAAATTCTCTTTTAGCTCTAAGCATAGCGGTTCTTTTCTTACTTTCATCTATAGAAACATATAAAGCTTTAATTGAGTCATTGATGTCACCCTTGGGTGGATAATTTTGAATTTTGAGATTTTCTACATCATGCGTAATTCTATCAGTGCTTCTAGCCATATCATCAATCTTATTCAACTTTTCTTCTATAGTAGTGTTGAAAACTTTTTGCGCATTAATAAATTCTTTTATATTATTCTCAAGATCAGAGGGTATCCTATTATTATTATTATTATTATTATTATTATTATTATTATTATTATTATTATTATTATTAGAATTACCATAGGAATTGCCATAATTATTAGAGGAATTTGCAGGAGACGGCTTAGGATTGAAATTACCTCTATAAGCGTTATTGTTAAAGTTGTTACGTGAGACAAAATTCACATCTACGGGATCATTATTTTTCTCAATCAAAGTAGAGAAAGGCACATCATTAGGATCAATAGGAGCATTTTTCATAGCAACTAATTTCATAAGAGCATCAACTTTTTCACTCAAAGTATTAATTTCATTAACGGAATTAACCTTCTTACCAGTAGGAGCTCTTTTCGTATGCCATTGTGAATAATTAGCCATGATATTATCAAGAAATTTAGTATCTTCACCCAAAGTAATCTCCATAAAAGTACCACCCACGCTGGAATCCAAAATATTTCTAGAAACAAAATTCCATCCCGCATAAAAAAATTGTATGACAATCCAAAATTTTAAACCATGAGTTGGGCAATTTCTTATTATAAACTTCATTCTTTCCCAACACTGGGCAACATGTTCATGCTCAAGTTGCTTAAAATTCATGATTGGATTTCTAAGAGAATTAATTTTTGCGAGAGGAAAATACTTTGTAATAAAAGCATCTTTGCATTTGTCCCAAGAATCAATACTATTTCGAGGCCAAGTTGAAAACCAAATTTTAGCACGATCACGCAAAGAGAATGAAAATAATTTCAATTTCACAATATCATTGTCCACATATTTCTTCTTTTTCATATCACACAATTCTATGAAAGTGTTTAGATGGGAGGCGGCATCCTCATTAGGAGTACCAAAAATTGCTTTTTCATAACAATATTCAACAAGCGGCATTAATATCATAAGACTCCGCACTAGCGGGGGGGGGGGGTGGCGTACTAATAATATCATTGTTATTACTATTTAAAAAATCAAAAAACTTGGTGTTTTCTTAAGACATCGTGATGACGCAAGCAAGAACACAAGCAAACAAGAGATCTGACACGGAAAAGGCAAATGGAAAGAAGGCAAATAAAAAGGCAAATGTTTTTGAGTTTTTGTAAATAAGTTTTAGAAGTGGGGGAGATGAGACTAAGAGGTAAATGGCAACTAATATAAATTGCAAGGAGATGAGAGTTTATGTGTGGGAACCTGATAGATCTTGACTTGATCCTCCTGGCAATGGCGCCAGAAATTCTTCCTGCTACTGGTGGAGTGCATCAGTAAATTTCTCGAAGAGGAGGGGATGATGGAGCACAACGACGGTAAGTATATCACTCAGTTATGAAACCAAGGTTATCAATTCAGTAGGAGAACCAAGAAAGCTATGTAGACAACACCTGCACACAAACAACAAATCCTTGCAACCCGACGCGTAGAGGGGTTGTCAATCCCTCTTGGGTAAAGTACTAAGATAAATAGATAGGTTGGTAGATGCAAATAAAGTAAAAGCAAATAAAATGCAGCGAGATATTTTTGGGTTTTTGATAATATATATCTGAAACAAAGGTGGCAAATAAATGCAAAACGCAAATAGCAATATAGATCTGAAAGTATATGATAAGAAATAGACCTGGGGGGCGTAGATTTCACTAGTGGCTTCTCTCGAGAAAATAGCACACGGTGGATAAACAAATTACTGTTGGGCAATTGATAAAAGAACATATAATTATGAAGATATCCAAGACAGTGATCATGTATATGGGCACCACGTGCAAGATTAGTAGACTGTCTCCTGCCTGCATCTACTACTATTACTCCACACGTCGTGCGCTATCCAGCATGCATCAAGTGTATTAAGTTCATGGAGAAACGAGTAATGCCTTAAGAACGATGACATGATGTAGACAAGATCTTTTCATGTAGGAATAGACCCCATCATTATATCCTTAATAGCAATGATACATGCGAGTCATGTCTCCTTCTATCACTAAGATTGAGCACCGCAAGATCGAACCCATTACAAAGCACCCCTTCCCATCGCAAGATAAATCAATCAAGTTGGCCAAACAAAGCCGAAATATTGAAAAAGAAATACGAGGCTATAATAATCATGTATGGATATGAATAGACCTGACAATAAACTCGCAATTCATTGGATCCCAACAAACACACCGCAAAAAGAATTACATAAAATAGATCTCCAAAGAGAACATTGTATTGAAGATCAGAAGGAGAGATGAAGCCATCTAGCTACTGCTTACGGAGCCGTAGGTCTATGGTAAACTACTCATGCGTCATCGGAAGAGCACCAATGAGGATGATGAACCCCTCCTTGATCGTGTTCCGCTCTGGTGGAGTGTCGGAAAAGAGCTCTAGATTGGAGCTCGTGGTTCTGGAACTTGCGGGGTTTGGATCAATTTTTCATTGACTCCTCTAGGGTTTCTGGAATATTGTGGTATTTATATAGCCGGGGGTTGATGGAAAAGAGTCATGTCAGGCCCAAGATGCGATTACATCCCGATCACGTGACACTTACGTGATTGGGGCACAACCGCATTTCGGGCGCTTAGCAAGATGGATATCATTACATCGTACCATTACATACATACATGGGGGATACAACAATACATACAAGGCACATGAATACAACAACATCAATACAAGGCATCCGACTACGGATGCAAACATGAAAAACACACGACATCCATCTGCTATCCCAGGTTGCCGACCCGGAACCTAACCCAAGACTGAAGAAGAAGAAGAAGAAGAACGCCAACAAAAGAACATCGCTCTCACGTCAAGTCATCAGAAACCTACACCTACAACTGTTGTTGTAGTATCTGTGAGCCACGAGGACTCAGCAATCCCATAACCATGGTAACAAGACTAGCAAAGCTTAATGGGTAGGAAGAGGTAAAGTGGTGAGGTTGCAGCAGCAGCTAAGCAAGAGTATGGTGGCTAACTTACGAGTACAAGAATAAGATGAGCATCTACGCAAACGGTCGCAAACTAGTAGTGATCGCTAAAGATCCTGAACTACCTATGAGTCAAACATAACCCCACCGTGTTCTCTTCTAAAAGTGAAAAGAGACAGTCACGGTTACTCACACAGTTGTGTGTTTTACTTCGGATCCTCTGTCAAGTTTTATACAACCGGACATTAACAAATTCCAATCTGCCACATAACCATGGGCACGGCTTTCGAAAGATCATAACCCTGCAGGGGTATCCCAACTTAGCCCATCACAAGCTCTCACGATCAGCAGAAGTAATAATAACATTACCCCTTATCTTAAGGACAATCCGATCAGGCTCGGTATCCCGGTGCACAAGACATTTCGACAATGGTAAAACAAGTCCAGCAAGACCTCTCGGTGTGTCGACACCCTGATAGTAGCCGCGCGTATCTCGTCTCAGGCCACAACCGGATGGGTGATCCTACAGGAGCCAGATACCTCGAGTTTCCCCGTGGTGGCCCCGCATAACCCCCGTTTGGGACCAACACCATCAGCGCTGGCCCCCCTGTATGTAGAAAGAATCCACGGGTAGCGCTAACTCCCTATGCAATTAATTAATTATTTAAGTTGTTATTATGAGCAAATTAAAACCAATGTTGGGCCTTGCTGGAGAAGTTTTATTCAAAGACGAACTGTCAAGGGGTCCCCATATACCCAACCATGTAAGGAACGCAAAATCAAGGAACATAATGCCGGTTTATGGGCTCCTAAGGTGCCATGAGTGGAACAAAACACCGAGCAAAAGGCCAAGCCTTCCACCCATGCCCAATATATAGGTGTGTTAATATATATAAGACATATTGTGATATCCAACAACAAGTTCCAACATGGAACGATCTTCATGTTCACCTGCAACTAACAACGCTATAAAAGGGGCTCAGCAAGCGGGTAACATAGCCAAACAATGGTTTGCTAGGAAGGTGTCAAAGGTTAGAGGTTTCATGGCAATAAGGAGAGGGGCTGACAATAAAGATGGGTAGCGCGACATATAACGATAGCATCGAGACAACTAAGCATGGCAATGATAGTAAACGTATCCAAGGTGATGGTCATCTTGCCTGATATCCCGCAAGGAAGAAGAACAGATCCGTGAAGAAGACGAAGAAGAAGCCGCGAAGAAGAACCACGGGTAGACGAACGAATCCTCACGATCGCAACGGAACAAGCACTAACAAGAAGAAGCAAGAAACATGGTAAACACACCACACAAGACAAGACAAGGTGCTCAAACAAGTATGATGCAGGACAAGTCTATATAGGATGCAGTACATGTCAAGGTATGAAGCCCACAAGAACAACACAAACCAACAAGTTTAAATTAGGCCGGAATCAACATATAACAAATCTGGAAAGTCCTCATATGCATATTTTGAAATTAGTCCAGATCTGAACAAACCTTAAGTTAAAGTTGTTAAACAACAAGTTAAATGCACCAAGATGATCTACACGAAATTCTAGTCAAGTTTCATATAAAGTTCCTTTAATTCGGAGTTACAGCCTAGAAGATATGAGCAAAACAAGACAAACAAGTCAACGGTGCAAGATGCACCCAAACATCAATCAAACACACTCCAAACATGTAAACAACATGATATTATGCTTCTACATGCAAAATCACACAAGTTTCATATAGGGCACGCTCAAAACGGAGGAACGGGCTAAAAGATACACATGAAACAAGATATAACAACAAGCTGAAGTTAATAGCCACATAGCAACTTTGGAGCAAGATATGTATATGCTACAGCACTCAAACATGGTAACTAGAAGCATGGATGTGAAGTATACATGATACTTAACAAGCATGAACTTAGGACACACCTAAAAGCTTGCTGGAACACATTAACCAAGCATGGCAAGTTGCAATAAAATTATCCAGACTTAGTCAAAATCTGGGAAGGCAAAAACATCATCACGATGCTGCCTTCGGAGGCACAAAACAACAAGCATATCAACTCTAATAAGAACATAAAGACCATGGACATGTAGTAGACATATCCAATAGCAAACAACTCCATTGGAGCATCTCCATAGGAGGCATGGATCAATAGCAACAAGCTACACCAAATTGAACATGCTGATAAAATCCTGACAGATATAATTTATAGCAACTTGAGAGCAAGAAATAAATAAGCTACAGCAGGTCATATGAGCAAGTAAGGGCATGAATGGATAGACAATAACATGGACAACAAGACATGATCATTAGCCACTCCAAAACAAGCATGGATTTGAGTGGGGCATCAAGCAAACATAGCATCAGGTTATAATAGATTCCGGACTTAGCAGTTTTTTCACTAAGTATAAAACAGCAATAACAACATGGCATGTTTACAAGCATGTTTAAGTCAACACAAGGCACATCATGAAAAATGGATTGCACCACACCAAAGACCATATTATTGTGCTTCTAAAACATCTAGACATGTGGCATGAAGACAAACACATCAATAGCAATGGGCAAGTGAAATCAGCATCTCATAACAAGTTTCAGCACTTAACAGCCACATGCACTTTTGCAACAGAGATTAACATGGAAATATGGACTCAAACAAGCATGCTACAGCAACCATGATGTAGAGCACTTCACAATGAACATTTTGACATATCATATGCTCCATTTGGATAAACATG
Organism: Secale cereale; assembly: GCA_902687465.1. NCBI lineage: Eukaryota > Viridiplantae > Streptophyta > Magnoliopsida > Poales > Poaceae > Secale > Secale cereale. Next base: position 50,327,692 of record LR738714.1, on the reverse strand, counting down.
CACCAAGTTATCACATCTCAAACATGGCATCAAAATAACAAGTTTCAGCAGTTTATAACAAGTAGCACTCTTGCAACAGATATTAGAGCAACACAGTGCAGAGCATATCACCACGATCATTTTGACATATCATACACTCAATTTGGATAAGCACACAAAAAGTTACAAGCATGCAAAGACGCAACAAAATATGAAATTACAGGGACTTGGTCAAAAACAACCTCGGGTCAGCGGACATTGTCCGGTCCGGACAGACGCGTCTGGCGACTGGGGCCCGCGTGGCAGTGGCACGAGAGGGGGGGCGGACACGTCCGGGCTCCTCCCGGACATGTCCGTCGGCAGGTGTGCGAGGGCCCACTGGCAGCTGCACAGAGGCGCTGGATCGGGGAGGTCGACGGATCCGACCGGCGACGACGGAGCTGGCCGGCCTTCGGCAAGGGACGACAGCGGTGGGGGTCCCGAAGGTCAGGGACGGTGGCAGTGGGGCTCCGGATCCATTCCCGGCGCTGCAGGGCTCAATCCGGCGGCGGGAGTTGAACGGAGCAACAGCCGCAGCTGCTCGAGATCGCCTGAGCTCCAGGCGACGACGACGCTATCGGAGGAGGCGGTTGGCCACGAGGCGGCAACGCCTGGCTTGCGGCGGCGGCGGTGAGAAGGGCCCGCGGGGAGGGGCTGCTCCGACGAGCTGCGGAGGCGGCACTCAGCAGACCGGCGGCGAGCTCCGCGGTGTCGGTGTACTAAAGTAGGGCTACCTTAGTATCCCGAACTTGTGCACGGGCAGTTGCAGCGTCCCGCGGCAAGGCTTACCAGGCGACCGCCAAGACCCCTCGTGGTTCCTTTGGAGCCATTCAAGGACAAAGTATCCAAGTCCAGAAGACAAGACCCCGGCAAGAGGAGCTTGCCGGGAAGGCCACTCAAGGCACAGAATCACTCAAGACATGAGACCCCGGCAGGAGGAGCTTGCCGGGAAGGCCAACCAAGGCACCTCAAGAGAACTTGCCGCGACGCGCCATGCGTCCCGGCAAGGCCCGGTGAGCAACAAGCTCCCAGGCGCGACAAGATAGCGACCGCGGCAAGGCACTTGCCGCGGCAAGCTTCCACTCAGTACCCACGCTCTAGCGCATCCACCCACGTGTCGCCTTGGGACCCTTCCAGGCGCACGTGGTGGAAGGCTGTGTAGCCAGGGGAACACGGTGGCAAGCGGCGATGACAGGGCCACCATCGTGGCGGACGGTGGCGCCCTGACGGTCACTTTTTGCATTGTTTGGGGCGACAGCGACGGGCATTCAATGCCCTTGTCCCCTGCCGTCAGAGTTAGGTATAGAGCACTATATAAGCACTGTTCCAACTACCACTCTTTTTACATTTTTACCCTCATCTGTGTTGCCACCTGTCGGTGACCCCTTTTGACCTATAAAAGGAGGCCCATGCGCAGCGTAGAGGGGGTTCCGAACATCGATCACTCTCACGCTCGGTCTTGCCAGCGGTAGAGCATACTGTAGCTCTCCTCGCTCCCGAGCCAAGAACTCAATACAAGCCAAAGCAGGAGTAGGGTTTTACGCATCCGTGCGGCCCGAACCTTGGTAAACTGCTCGTGTGCTCACCTCGATCCGCTCTTTGCGCATCCTCCGCCCCCCGCCGTACCGAGAAGGGGCTCCGGTCCCATAGGTGTTCATGGGCGATCAGTTTCCCCGACATCTTTGGCGCGCCAGGTAGGGGTGCGTCGAGGTTGTGCGAACCCGATCCGGCGTCACACGAGCTAGATCTTCACCAACTTCATCGACTTCATCAACATGCCGCCGAAGAAGAAGGCTTCGGAGGCAGCAGGCCCGTCCGCGTCGATCCCGCCACCGCCGGAGCCAACGGCTGGTGGGGTAGACGCCGGCGGAAGGACGGATGTCGGCGAGGAAACTCATGGCGCAGCCAAGTCCAAGGACAAGACGGACGACCGAGCGCACTCCAAGGCCTCGGCGTCCGTACATGCACCGCGCCCATCTCAGGAGGCGCGGGACCGGCAGCGACGTGGTACTCAAGGTACCATACGCTTGCTGGGCCAAGGTCAAGCTGGCGGATCTCGAGACGCTCAAGGCCAGGATGCACATCAACCTGCTGGCACGAGCAAGGCGCGGTCGCCGGGACGGGATGCTGCTCCTTCTAACGTAGTTAGGAGTCCGAGCATATCCCGCTCCTCGCACCGCTCGCCACCGCTACCCGCCACTCCAGCAGAAGCTCTAGCACGAGCTCAACTGTTCCTCGACTTCCCTCCAGCGGCAGACAAGGCCGACGACTGGAGGGCCACCATCCAGAGTCTCATCGCCTTCGCCAACGGCGACACTCCGCAGCAGCCGAGCACATCGCGGCCGCAGCAAGTTAGCCAGGCGCGGGCTGATGGTGACAAGACTGGTGGGGGTGCAACTACCGTGCACTCCCCGCCACGAAGGCCGAGATCGCCGACTCGCCGAGTCAACATCGACGACGACTCCACAGCGTCATCGGATCCGTGGGCTTGTCGCGATCAACGCCAAGTACTCGACGACCGACAACAAGAGGACGCTCGAACCCTCCTCGAGCGTCGAAGAGAAGCGCGGTGTCAATCTGACCAGCGCGCTGGGCCCGCTGCTGACATGCACGCGCCCGGGGGACCAGGCGACTTGCCGTACGCAGCAGGTTGCCCTGCGTTCACTCGTGAGCTGCGGCAAGTCCAGTGGCCCAGCATGAAGAACTTCAAGCCCGACGTACCCGAGAAGTACGACGGCAAGACACATCCGTCGGAGTTCCTCAGCATCTACACCATCGCGGTGCAGGCCGCTGGGGGACGAGACGAGAAGATACTCGCCAATTACTTCCCGCTCGTGCTCAAGCCAAACGTCAGATCTTGGCTCATGCACCTGCCGGACAATTCCATTTCTTCTTGGGCCGACCTGTGCCATCAGTTTGTCGGCGCCTTTACCGGCGGCCACAAACCTCATGGCCAGGAGAGTGACCTTCACCTACTCGCCCAGAAGGAAGGGGAACCCCTGCGCAAGTACATCCAGAGATTCAGCCGCGTCCAGCACAACATCCCAGACGTCCACCCTGCCGCAGTTATCAGCGCGTTCCACCAGAACGTGCGTAACCGCAGGATGAGGGAGGAGATGGCGATGTGCAAGATCAGGGACGTCAGCGAACTGTACGCCTTGGCCGACAAGTGCGCACGCGCTGAGTAGGGGAGGAAACTTCCCGGAGAGGATACAGGAGCAGGGGGGTCGGACAGTGAGGATGCCGCCCCGGCAAAGAAGAGCCGGCGGCGGAACAACAGGAAGAAGAAGAACAAGGAAGTGCTAGTCGTTGAGCAGTCCGACAAGGAGGTTGGCGCCAAGAAAGCCCAAGTTGGTGGCTCCGGCAAGAATACTGCCGCTTGCACCAACTGCCAGGCTGTGGCAGCCGCCGACAAGCCGGACGGCACCGACAAGCAATACTGCAAGATCCACCGCACCAAGGGCCACGACCTCCAGAACTGCAAGAGGGTCGAACAGCTCGTCGAGCAGCGGAAGGCTGAGTACGAGCGACGCGACAAGGAGAAGGCCGAGGGGGGTGATGGTGGATCCGGCAAGAAGCGGCCATTCAACGGCCGGGGAGGACGCCGCGGCAAGGCCAAGCAGCTGCAAGGAGACAGACCTCCCCGCGGCCGCGACAAGGACGAAGACGACGACGACGACGAAGACATGGATGAAGGAGAGACCAGCGAGCAGGAGTTTCAGAAAGCAACGGAGGTTTTGTGCGTTGACGGCGGTGCTTCTCTGCATACTTCGCACCGCCAACTCAAGCAGTGGGTGCGTGAAGTCAATGCGGCAGAACCACCTGTCGAATCGCGCAAACTTCTGAAGTGGTCCAACACGCCTATCATCTTCGATATGGAGGACCACCCTGATCGCACGACTGCGGTCGGGTGCTTGCCGATGTTGGTTTCACCAACCATCCGCAACCTCAAGGTCACCAAGATGTTAGTTGACGGCGGGGCCGGCTTGAACTTGATCTCCTCCGCTGTGGTCCGGAAACTCCAGATCCCTGACAGCGAGCTCGAAGAGACCGGCACGTTCCAAGGAATCAACCGGGGAAGGAGCAAGCCAAAGGGAAAGATCACGCTGCCAGTGACATTTGGCGGCGAGCTGAACTTCAGGACTGAGAGGATCACTTTTGACGTTGCTGATATCCCATTACCTTACAATGGGATACTCGGCCGTCCAGCTCTTGCCAAGTTCATGGCAGCCTCTCATTACTCCTACAACATAGTCAAGATGCCAGGCCCGATTAGCGTCATCTCTGTCCCTGGCGACAAGAAAGATGCCCTTATCTGCGCCGACAAGATCTACCGGGAAGCAGCAGCCGCATCAGAACGCAAGACACTTGCCGCTGAAGCTCCCGGGGAGAAGAAGAAGACCAAGTCCGGCAAGAGCTCTGGGGCCCACTCCGGCAAACGCACCTCTTCGGAGTGCTGCGCTGCCGTCAAGGACGCACCATCGAGCTCCACCGGCAAGTGTAAGAAGACAATGGCAGCTCCACCAGCAACCAAGAAGGTGTCCGCCAAGGAGGACGGCACTGGTGGTACCTTCACCATCAGTGCTACGCTTGACCCCAAATAGGAAAGCGCGCTCGTTGCTTTCCTGCGGGCGAATGCCGACGTGTTTGCATGGCAACCGTTCGACATCCCCGGTGTTCCCAGGAAAGTGATTGAGCACAAGCTTGCCGTTTGTCCTCACGCGCGGCCCGTCAAGCAGAAGGTTAGAAAGCAAGCAGTGGAGCGCCAAGAGTTCATAGCAGAAGAAATCAAGAAACTGGAAGCAGCGGGCCTTGTCAGAGGAGTGCTCCATCCCACGTGGCTGGCCAATCCTATAGTCGTGCGCAAGGCGAACGGGAAGTGGAGGCTTTGTATTGACTTCACCGATGTGAATAAAGCTTGTCCCAAAGATCCATTTCCCTTGCCGCGCATTGACCAGATTGTTGACTCCATGGCTCGATGCGACCTGCTTTCATTTATTGATGCATACTCAGGATATCACCAGATCTTCATGGCTGAAGAAGATGAGGAGAAGACAGCATTCATTACTCCATGTGGCACTTATTGCTTCATACGCATGCCTTTTGGATTGAAGAATGCTGGTTCAACATTTGCAAGAGTAGTCCACACAGCTTTTGAGCCACAAATACACAGAAACGTAGAAGCTTACATGGATGACATAGTGGTCAAGAGCAAGGACAGGGCAACTCTGATACAAGATCTAGATGAAACCTTTGCAAATCTGCGCAAGATCCAGCTCAAACTTAATCCCGAGAAGTGCGTGTTTGGAGTCCCTTCCGGCAAGCTTCTCGGTTCTTCGTGTCTCAAAGGGGATTGAAGCCAATCCCGACAAGATCAAGGTCATTGAGCAGATTGAAGCACCGAAGCGCGTCAAGGATGTACGAAGACTTGCCGGCTGCGTGGCTGCTCTCAGCAGGTTTATCTCTAAGTCTGCAGAACGCGCCCTGCCGTTTTTCAAAATTTTGAAAAAGGCAGGTCCAATGAAATGGACTCCGGAAGCGTAGGCAGCGCTGCAAGACTTGAAGAGGTACCTGTCCTCCACTCCAATACTTGTCGCACCTAAGCCACAAGAAAAGTTGCTGCTGTACCTAGCGGCAACCAATCAAGTGGTTAGTGCTGCGTTAGTAGCGGAGAGGGAGGCGGATGATGAGCCAGCGGCCGCGGCAAGCACATCCAGCGACAAGCAGGGGGCTTCCCCGACAAGCTCTGGTCCCGACAAGGACGGATCTGCGCAGATGCAAGAGGAGATACAGAAGAAGATGGTGCAGCGCCCAGTTTATTTTGTCAGTTCCCTCTTGCAGGGGGCTAGGTCAAGGTACTCTGGGGTGCAGAAGTTGCTTTTTGGCCTTCTCATGGCCTCGAGAAAGCTGCGTCATTACTTCCAGCACATGAGATAACGGTGGTCACTCGCTTTCTGCTGAAGAGGATATTGCAAAATCCAGAAGCGACGGGCAGGATTGTCGAGTGGGCGCTAGAACTGTCAAGCTTTGGCCTCAAGTTTCAAAGCACTTCAACTATCCAAAGCAGAGCATTGGCATAGTTCATAGCAGAGTGGACGCCAACGCCAGACAAAGAAATCCCAGAGACGAGCATCCCCGTCAAAGAAGCGAGCAAGGAATGGATAATGTACTTTGATGGTGCCTTCTCGCTGCAAGGCGCCGGTGCTGGTGTGCTGCTTGTCGCACCCACCGGAGAACACCTCAAGTACGTGGTCTAGATGCACTTTCCCAAGGAGCAAGCGACAAACAATACTGCAGAGTATGAGGGTTTGCTTGCCGGTCTCAGGATCGCGGAAGACCTTGGAATTAAAAAGCTGATTGTAAGGGGTGACTCGCAGTTGGTCGTCCGCCAAGTGAACAAGAATTACCAGAGTCCGTTGATGGAAGCGTACGTTGACGAAGTGAGAAAGCTTGAAGAGCACTTTGACGGCCTACAGATGGAGCATATTCCAAGAGCTCAGAACGACATCGCCGACGGCCTGTCAAAGTGCGCTGCACTTAAGTCACCTGTGGAACCAGGGATCTTTGTGCTCAAGTTGACTCAACCATCCATAACACCGTCGACTGGGCAAAGCAAGAAGAGGAAGTTGATTGTTGGCGACTATTTTCCGGCAGAGCTTCCCGAAGCCGCCGCCAAGAAGGTTCCCAAGATCAACGCCAAGAATGCTGAGGAGCAATCCGCTCCGGCAAGTCCCAGGACCTGTTCCGTTGAAGCGGAAGCTCCCGACAAGTTTTGCTCCGGCAAGCTTGCCGGGGATCGTCACGCTCCGGCTGAGACACGAGTTCTCGTCGTAGAAGCGGGCGTTCCTGCAGCAGCAGATGTGCCTTTAGTCCTTGTCGTCGAGCCACAAGCTCCAGCATGGGCACAGCAGATTGTCCGTTTCCTTCAGACAGGAGAACTTCCCGAAGAGCAAGAAGAAGCTGAAAGAGTAGCCCGGCAGTCAAGTATGTATCAGTTTGTCGGCAACGAACTGTACAGAAGAAGACTCAACGGTGTGAAATTGAAGTGTATTCCCCGGGAAGATGGACAGAAGCTGTTGGCAGAGATACATGGAGGCATATGTAGTCACCACATTGGCGCAAGAGCACTTGTCGGCAAAGCATTCCGGCAAGGTTTCTTTTGGCCGACAGCCCTCCAAGATGCAACTGCACAAGTAACCAAGTGTGAAGCGTGCCAGTTCCATTCCAAGCAGATACATCAGCCAGCTCAAGCTCTCCAGACGATCCCTTTGTCCTGGCCATTTTCGGTCTGGGGGCTCGACATCCTCGCACTACTAGGAAAAGGCCTACTAATGGCGCACCTAATTTGGCTATTAATGGCGCATTAGTGGTGCGCCATTAGTGCCACGCCATTAGTATATTTTATTAATGGCGCACCCCTGGTGCGCCATTAGTATCTGGTATACTAATGGCGCACCACAGATGCGCCATTAGTATGCACAGTAGTGCGCCATTAGTATGCCTCCCAGGGGGCCATGTGTACCCAGGTGCTTTGGCATACTAATGGCGCACGCCAGCAAGATGCGCCATTAGTAATTTCGGCATAGTAATGGCGCATTGTCTAATGATGCGCCATTAGTATCCTTTGACATACTAATGGTGCACTGTGATGTGATGCGCCATTAGTATGAATATTAGGGTTTTTTTTAATTATTTTTCTGTTTTTTTGCACAGATTACAAAATGTATAATTGGACATAATATAGACAGCACACATCAACAACAGATTCATCGAATACAATAGAAGATTAGTCTCTGAATACAATTCATCATATTAGTCTCTGAATACAATTCATCATATTAGTCTCCGAATTGAAAAGACCGAACAAAGATAGAACATTATATTACAAGTCTCGAGACCGCGAGTAGCGAGTTTGTCTTCACATTACAAGTCGATATCGATCATCTAAACTACCATCACATAGAAGAGAGCTGCGGTCATCACGATGAGCATCATCACGATGAAACTCGTCTTCATCCGGTTCCTCCAACGCTCCCTCCCCTCTCCCGCTAGATAGCAGGCGTATCTAGATTCGGCCTCGGCCCTAGTGGTGTACCCTTTGTAACTGTTACCGCTGAATCGGTGAACCTGTCTCCGACACTCCTCCCAGTCGTCGTAGACTCCGGGAACCTTACCCTTGTACACGACATACGACGGCATCGCTATGCACTAGCCAAACGAAACGTTAGTACCAATTCACAGACAATACATAAGCAATATATAAGTATGCAACAGAACGATCGAAAGAGAAAAGCAAGACATTAATAGCATCGATTACATCTAAGTTGAACGACTCTCGAAACCAAAGAGACATACTACAAGTTCATTAAAGTTTAATTACAACATGAGCCAATCGATGTTTCAGAACTAGACACAGCATCACTGCTTTCGACTCGACTCAAGGGACCGGAGCGTGGATGAAGCCGCCGTCTATCGTGGGAGTCATGAAATCACGGGCGTTGTCAGCCTGCATTTGTAGCATTGTGTCGACGTCACTGTTCGACGGTTGATTTCTGAGGTAGAACTGTCCCGAGGTACGAAGGACATCTTGATGGATGATTTCCGCAAACTCCGACTGGATGCAAAAGAATTCTTGTCTGATGTCCGCGTCCTGGATTGCCGACATGCTCGCGGCCCAATCTTTGAGTTTACTCGGTAGCAGAAGTTGATGATGGCCCCGTACGATCGCCCGCATGTGATGGATGGCGTAGTAGGCACCCTTCTGACCGCCAGGCGGCTGCTTGACGCAGCAGAACGTCGTATTGTGGGAGAACACGTGATTGCCGGTCTTACGAATAGGCCTGGTGAAGGTGCCTCCAGATTTGGCGTAGCCGGGGAGAACATCATCAAGAACCTTCTTGACATTTGTGTAGTCTACGTTCGACTGACGGTCCGGGTCGAAATACGTGGCCATGGAATATTTGGGGCTTAGGAGGATGAGCGTGCAATGTGTGTCACTGCAGAAAACACGGAATGTTAAAAGAAGAACGATCGAAATCTAAGAATTCATATGTTACGGGGCGGTTGAGGCGGAGGACTTACTCGGGAAAGTAAGGCACGAGGAAGTTATCCTTATCTCGCTTTGCCAGAATGACGCCTTCGAGGTAGGAACTCGCGACTTGCCGGTCCCCAGCGCTGCCCAAGATCTTGGCACGCATGTAGAAGGGGTCGACTATCACGATGTTCGGGGTCTTGTCGTGAATGATCCGCATCTCCATACTCAGCGAAAATAGCCGAACGAAGGTGTAGTGCAGCGGAAGAAGGTTCAACATAGCCTGGATGTCATCAAACCGCAGGACGATCGTACCCCCGATGGAGTTATCCACAAAGCCCTTGCCCTCTGGCACCTTGGCCGCGAAAACCGGGTATGCCACATCCTTCTCTCTGAGACGCCGCTTCTCCAAAGAAAGAACACTGTCATGCAGACTCCGCATAGCACCGGTTGCAGCATCGAGCATATTTCTCGGTAGCATCGGCCTACCCGCCACATGCACCCTCCTCATTACATCCTCAAGTGAAGGTGGCCCGTCCTGAGCACGGATCATACTCGGTGCCGGCTGGCTCGCACCCTTGTTAGTCTTTCTTTTGCGTGCCTTCTTCTTCTCCTATAATGGGACCGAGTTCTGCTCACAGACCGCCTTCTTGAGTGTGTTGGGGCTGATAATATTTTGCACCTCGCCTATCTGAGGCTCGGTGAATTCGGCAGCTGGAGGCGTCTCCTGAGAGCTGAACGGCAGACGACGCCTGTTGCAACTTGGCTTCTCCGCGGTACCAGCTAGATCGCGCACGTCTTTTGTTGGGTTGGGTTCTTGAGAAGGAGGCCCCATGAAGTCGCCACCGTACCCATGATCGGCAAAGTAATGATCGACGTTGGCAAATGCATCGTCGTCGTCATCGTTCTGATCCTGTGCCATATGCATGTTTGGATCCAGTGGCATAGGGATGTCCGGCACCGTTGTGGCGGTCTTGCCATGGGGACGACTTGGCGCTGGCATGACTGGCGGTGTTGTCTTTGGGGTGGTGTCCCCCGCCCCCAAACGAATCTGGCTCTTCGGCCAAAGCAGGGGCCAGCTCATGCAGGCGCTGAGGGTCATCACGTCATCACCGTCGGCCCCGACGGGTCGAATCGGAGGTAACACCTCGTCGCAGCCTGGCAGCACTCGAACCAGTTGAACCCTAAACAAGTTGGGTGGCATCTGGGTACCATGGAACAAGGGGTTGCCCGGTTGAACGATTTTGCCCTTGGCGACATCGACCAACTCGTTGTTCACGAAGTGCAGGAGAGTGCACGGAACGTCGGCGGCGCCCTGCGAAAAAATGTAGGGCATCAGGGATGCCCAGTCAAAGGCAAGGAGATGAAGTCCTCGGCCGAGAGAGGCTTAATTAGTTACCGTGATGATGGCGTCGAGCTCGGCTAATGTCGAGGCACCGCCAATGGCGGGCGTGCAGTTGACGAAGGGGCCGCTTGCTGCAGAGGTGCCGGCCGGCGTACACCCGGGTGCATTAAGCTGCCGTGCCGGCATCGGAGACACCAATGCCGCCTCCGCCGGAGACACCAATGGCCCCGCCATCGCGTTCTGCGAGTTGCTGGCCGTGAAGCTAGGAATCGGGGGCGGCCCCTGTTGGCCGCCCGCAATCCACGCACTCAACCCCTCGATCAAGGTAGGCACAATGGCGGTGATCGTCGCTCCGAGCTGTTTTTGCACTTGCTCTTGGACAATCTCCGGAATCCGCGCCACCTGTGCCTTGAGTTTTTGAACCTAGCGCGCCTGGCTTTCCGAGCTGGTATTTTTCTCCTTTCGCCCACCAGCGTTATAGTATGACGACCATTTTGTCGACAAGCCTTTGCCAGCCACATGACCAGCTGACGTCGGCTTACTGAGCTTATCCTTGTTCTTCATTACATTCAACGCCCTATTTAGAGTCGTGTCCCAAGGGTTGCTCTTAGTCGACCCCGCGCTACTGCTTTCAGTCGCCTGCGGAAGGAATGTGAATAATTTAGAAATTGGGCTTCATTAATTAGAATGCAACCATATGGAGCTAATTACGCGGGGGTGTATTCCGTACCAGAACAACCTCAAGCGCCCTAGTCTTCGGATCCGTGGTAAGCTCCTTTGTTTTCGGGTCCTTCTTGTACCGGGCCCTGACAAAGTTCCTGGTCTGCTGATGGCTTCTCGCCCCTCGTTGGTTACCCCAAGTGGAAGGTTTGAGATGCAGTGTAGCGGTAGTTTTCCCTTGGCAAAGATACCAAGGATCGAATCCCGTGAGACTCCGAGGGTCAACAAGAAGGTGTCAACTGCTAGCGGCACAACTTAGCGATTGACAGGACCTGCACACAGATACAAATAACTTTGCTCCCAACGAGTACAGAGAGGTTGTCAATCCCTCCGGCCTTGTCGTTTACAAAGGATCAAACGCAAGAGATAATAGTGATAGGTATGACTGCAACTAGTAAGTAAGAACAGAAAGTAAATAGCGGGTGTGATCAGTGATGGTAATATGGACCGGGGTCCCATGATGTTCACTAGTGATGTCTCTCTCCCAAAAGACGATAAAACAGCTAAGCGAGGTAAACGAATTACAGCTGGGCAATTGACAGGATTATATGCGCAAACCAATGCTAACTATGCTGCAAAGAAAGGTAGAGGCTCAAAAGCATGGGCGGTACGCCAAGGCAAGTAGACCGAAATCGATCTGCATCTACTACTAATCATCCACCTTGAGATATCTATCCAGAACATCTCGCTGGTATTAAGTTGCGAGTCCCACCCATAGTGTAAAGTCAAAGCAACAGACAACTGCATTAAAAGAACTTTGCGTAAAGTAAACAATCCTTGCACCCGCAAGTACAAGCACCGTTGTTTTCCCCCTTGTGGCAACAGCACATCCCCTAGACTCATGTTTCTGTCACTCAAGCTAGTCACCGAGGGGCATGAACCCACAATCAAGCATAACGTTCCCTCTTGGAGTTACTACCTACTACTTGGCCAAAGCAATAAACAGCAACGGAGAACATGCAAGAATTACTCAAGAACATAAATATAAAAGAGGTGAATCAAATATATTACTCACACACAATCTGAACATAATCTCATAATCCATCGGATCCCAGCAAACTCATCATAGCAACAGCATAAGGATTACATATGTGCCTCGATCATGTAGGGCAGCTCACGAGGTCTAATCGGTGAAGAACAAAGAGGGGAGGAGAACATCACATAGCTACTGGTCATGGACCCATGGTCCAAGGGAGACTACTCACAACTCATCCGGGAGGCGTCCATGGTGGTGGAGAAGGTCCCGGTGGTGATCCTCCCCTCCGGCAGGGTGCCGGGAAGAGTTCTCCTGGTGCTCCCGATCTTGGAAGCGCGGTGGCGGCGGAACAGAGATGAGATCGTGAAAAAGGGTTCCGTCCTCGAGGGTTTCGGGACGCGGTGTAAATATATGCCAAAGGGGGCGTCAGAAGAGGTAAGGGGGGCCCAGGCGCCCTGGCGGCGCGGCCAGGAGGGGGGCCGCCCCCTCTGGTCGCCTGGAGCCCCTGTGGGCCCCCTCTGGCCCTACTTTGGCCGCATGGAAGCTTCCGGAACGCTGATTTTTTATATATTTTTCCCGGGATTTTTCTGGCAATTTACGTAATGGGAAAACCTGAAATACAAAAACAGCAGAAAACAGAAACTGGCACGGGGGTGCACTGAGTTAATAGGTTAGTCCAAATATGATCAAAAGTGTATGGAAGTGCATAAATATCATAGCAATATCACACAAAAGAGGCATGGAGCAAGCAGAAATTATAGATACGTTTTGGACGTATCAACATCCCCAAGCTTAATTCCTGCTCGTCCTCTAGTAGGTAAATGATAACAAGCATAATTTCTGTGGTGACATGCTACCAACCATATAAGAACTTTTCACAGTCACATGACAAATGCTTACTGAGACAATGAATCTGTAGTAATTAAGTTGCCTCATGAGAATGTCACAAAGAACTGAAAGTTTTACAATATGATACTGAAACACTCAATAGATTTGTAGTGAGCATGGTGTGCAAACATGACAAAGTGGTACCTCGCTTGCCCCCTTTAGTGAAGCAAAACATAAATGCAGGGGCACCTCCAAGGTTTAAGTGACGACTAGATACAATGATTTCAGAATAAACGATATCATAGTCATGCTGAAGACAATGGTACTTTGGGACAATGCACATTACACTCAGAATGACAATCATGCTCTCAATAGTTGGTGCTTTAAAGAAAGAAGGTGGTGACTCTCGAACCGTGGCTTTTGATGGCAAGGTTGAAAACCCGTGGTCGGAAACAAAAACTAAACATGTACCAGAGCTCTTGGTTTTTTTTAAAACAGAGGTAAAAATTATTTTTGGGATATGCATGTTTCGTCAACGAATGCTAGTAGATAACTCAATTACTTCTCGAGCTGGACAAGTTTCGAGGAACGGCTCCCATACGAGGACGATCACATCCCCTTAATCTCCTTTGTTTATCACTGCGAAAGTTTTCTGATTTCTCATGAACAAAGCGTGAAGGAGGGTTTGTTTGTTGTATATTTTTTAATGAGTCGGGCGCACTCTTTGCCAGTTCCTTCTCGTATTAGGGGTTTGCACATTACACATGCAATCCCGGGGTGAAGCTTGTCCAACTTAAAAAGATCATGAATTAACTACTACTTCCTCATGAGCTAAAACAGAGGCACAAAAGAGAAATGCTTTTGATTAATTTTGAGATGGTACACGAAAGTCTTCGTTAGGAATGGCAAGTAAATACCATGTATAGGAAGGTATGGTGGACTCATATGGCATAACTGGTTTAAAGGATTTTGGATGCACAAGCAGTCAGTCCGCTTAGTACAGGCGAGGGTTAGCAAAAGACTGGGAGCGACCAACTAAGAGAGCAATGACGGTCATAATCATGCAGAGCGACAAAGCAACATTGAATCGGGCATGGAAGTTATATTGCTACTCAGAAATTAAAGATCATCAAGGCTTGATAGACTTTCTTTACAGTCTTAAATATGCGTGAGCATACGCCAAGTCAATCAAAATAAATTCTTGGAGGAAGATATCACTAAACCATACCACATCATAGGCAAACAAATCATGTTGGTACTTCAATAACATATTAAGAACCCACCAGCTATTTGAGACTAACCATAAGGAAACATGAACTACTAAGCACCATTATGCACATAGCATTTTTATCATAGACATATCAACCAGTGCAACAGAAGCCAACTCTCTTAACAAGATAAGCATGATAACTCAAGAGAGTTCCAGCGACCAACTAAACAAAAGCTTTTTAAAAAGTAAAGCATGAAAACTAAGAGCTGAACATGACAGTAGCTATTGAAAGACAAAGAACATACACAGCAAAGATAAACATGAAAATCCCATGTTATGTTCTAGATTGAAGTGGAGCGTGTTTCTCTCCCACACAAAGAAAGCTGAGTTCCAACTTGTTATGAACAGCAAGCAAAGCTAAAGAAAACTAAAAAGGAAACTAAAAGCAAGACGCTCCAAGCATAGCACATAACACATGAAGTGATTAAAATATAATGGAACGAAAGACGAACTGATAATTGTTGATGGAGAAGGGGATGCACGGGGGCATCCCCAAGCTTAGACGCTTGAGTATTCTTGAATATTTCTTGGGGTGCATGGGGCATCCCCAAGCTTGAGCGTTTGACACTCCTGAATCTTTTTATCATCTTCCCTCCCACACTTGAAAACTCCCTTCATACATAACTCATCATAATCTGATTAGCGAGGTTAGTACCCATAATAAAATAAATTTTCCTTGCTGGAAATAAGGATAATCTTGAAGGTCTACTGTTTCTCAAGATTGCCAAAAGGTTTTTGCAAAGAAAAAGCAAGCTCAAAGTTTGCAAAACGAAGAAAAGGCAAAACAGGACAGAATCTGTGAAAAACAGACCAGCAGGTAGTAAATAATTTTTTCGGGGCACTTCTGCAACTCAAATCAAAAAACTCAGAACAGACGCCCGAAAGCCAATTGTATAGAGCACGCTGTCGAAAAACTTCAGACCAAAAATATGATCTGGTGATTTTATAAGAATTTTTATGTCCAAGGACAGAATCTGTTTCCTGGACAGCACGTCACAACTTTTGAACTTTCTTGCAATCAGAGGCTAAACTTGGCACAAAGCTGAAAAGTAAAGATACAATGATGATGCTACTGTAGTAACAAACAGCAAGACACAACAAAAGCAAAATAAAATTTTATTCATTGTGGGCTGCCTCCCAAAAGCGCTTTCTTTTATGCCTTTAAGCTAGGCATAATGCAAAGAGATCAAGTTGTATCAATTGAACCATCATCAAGATCATCAAAAAGCTCTTCAATAGTACAACTAGTCTTAAGAGGACTTTCAATTAAAGGCCTAATAGAGATACTTCTAGGGAGAAGACCAAAAGGAAAAAAGTCAAGGGAAGATTCATTTATAAATTTATCAAAGAGAGGTGTTTCTTCCAAAGTCTTCATAGTTTCAACCCCTTTGGCAATAGATGGATTACTTTTGGAGCGGGGAGCCTTTGGAACGTAAACGAACTTAGGCTCCTTCTTTGCCGGAGTTTCTACCTTTTTGGTTTTGATTGAGGAGAAAGTAGTTCCTAAAGTGTCAAAGATTTCCTCAATCTTGTCTATCCTAGAAGAGTCCAAGTCATGGGATTTGATGGTCTCCAAAGTTTTCAGAATTTTATGCATGGAGCTATCAAGCCTATTCAAATTCCCTTGGATCTTACGGTCCAACTCATTTATCTTATTTATGTTTGGCATCTCTAGCTCTATCTTTTCAAGTTTTTTCATAATGTGAGCTAGGGTAATGTCCTCCTGAATGCTAACAAGAGGGGGATTTCCAACAAGATTTTCAATAATACTAAGAGATTCCCAAACTGGGGCTTCTAGGAAATTTCCATTGATAGCAGAATCTAGAATAACCTATTCCAAGAAGTAATTCCAACATAAAAATTTCTAAGCAAGATAGTAGTAGATTGCTTCTTGGTGGCTCTTATATGAGAATCATTAATTCTATACCAAGCATCTTTTAGACTTTCTCCACCTCTTTGTTTAAAGGTGAGAACTTCTGCCTCACCAAAGTCAAAAGGACCAGACATAATACCAACTAAAAAAAAGAGATAACTATTTTTGTGATTTTTGATATTAGACACTAAAGCAAAAACTGAAAGGTAAACTAACAAGACTAAAAAGCAAAGGTAAAAGATAGCGTGCAACTCCCCTATCTTGAAGAGTGGAGTCCCCGGCAACGGCGCCAGAAAACTTTGCTTGATGGCTTCTCGCCCCTCGTTGGTTACCCTAAGTGGAAGGTTTGAGATGCAGTGTAGAGGTAGTTTTCCCTTGGCAAAGATACCAAGGATCGAATCCCGTGAGACTCCGAGGGTCAACAAGAAGGTGTCAACTGCTAGCGGCGCAACTTAGTGATTGATAGGACCTGCACACAGATACAAATAACTTTGCTCCCAACGAGTACAGAGAGATTGTCAATCCCTCCGGCCTTGTCGTTTACAAAGGATCAAACACAAGAGATAATAGTGATAGGTATGACTGCAACTACTAAGTAAGAACAGAAAGTAAATAGCGGGTGTGATCAGTGATGATAATATGGACCGGGGTCCCATGATGTTCACTAGTGATGTCTCTCTCCCAAAAGATGATAAAACAGCTAAGCGAGGTAAACGAATTACAGCTGGGCAATTGACAGGATTATGTGCGCAAACCAATGCTAACTATGCTGCAAAGAAAGGTAGAGGCTCAAAAGCATGGGCGGTACGCCAAGGCAAGTAGACCGAAATCCATCTGCATCTACTACTAATCATCCACCTTGAGATATCTATCCAGAACATCTCGCTGGTATTAAGTTGCAAGTCCCACCCATAGTGTAAACTCAAAGCAACAGACAACTGCATTAAAAGAACTTTGCGTAAAGTAAACAATCCTTGCACCCGCAAGTACAAGCACCGTTGTTTTCCCCTTTGTGGCAACAGCACATCCCCTAGACTCATGTTTCTGTCACTCAAGCTAGTCATCGAGGGGCATGAACCCACAATCAAGCATAACGTTCCCTCTTGGAGTTACTACCTACTACTTGGCCAAAGCAATAAACAGCAACGGAGAACATGCAAGAATTACTCAAGAACATAAATATAAAAGAGGTGAATCAAATATATTACTCACACACAATCTGAACATAATCTCATAATCCATCGGATCCCAGCAAACTCATCATAGCAACAACATAAGGATTACATATGTGCCTCGATCATGTAGGGCAGCTCACGAGGTCTAATCGGTGAAGAACAAAGAGGGGAGGAGAACATCACATAGCTACTGGGCATGGACCCATGTTCCAAGGGAGACTACTCACAACTCATCCGGGAGGCGTCCAGGGTGGTGGAGAAGCTCCCGGTGGTGATCCTCCCCTCCGGCAGGGTGTCGGGAAGAGTTCTCCTGGTGCTCCCGATCTTGGAAGCGCGGCGGCGGCGGAACAGAGATGAGATCGCGAAAAAGGGTTCCGTCCTTGAGGGTTTCGGGACACGGTGTAAATATATGCCAAAGGGGGGCGTCAGAAGAGGTAAGGGGGGCCCAGGCGCCCTGGCGGCGCGGCCAGGAGGGGGGCCGCCCCCTCTGGTCGCCTGGAGCCCCTGTGGGCCCCCTCTGGCCCTACTTTGGCCGCATGGAAGCTTCCGGAACGCTGATTTTTTATATATTTTTCCCGGGATTTTTCTGGCAATTTACGTAATGGGAAAACCTGAAATACAAAAACAGCAGAAAACAGAAACTGGCACTGGGGTGCACTAGTTAGTCCAAATATGATCAAAAGTGTATGGAAGTGCATATATATCATAGCAATATCACACAAAAGAGGCATGGAGCAAGCAGAAATTATAGATACGTTTTGGACGTATCATCTGCTTGTCACCGTATTTATCGAAGAGGGGCGGTAGGCCTTGCTCGGCACGGTCCGCCTCCTCCTTGTCCCATATAGGCTCCGCCACTCTGTAACCGCCGGGACCGAGTGTGTGTTCCCCTAAGTTCAGCTCCCGCATTTCTTTCCCCCACTGACTTGATTCGGAGGTTGCGGTGCTCGAGCACTTGATCTTGAAGTCGTTGTAGTCATCTTCGGTGATCGAAGGATTTTTCTCCTTGATCTTCTCAGAACTCTCACCTTTCTCGATCATTCTCTTCACCGTGCTTTTCCAAGTAGACAGGGCCGTGCTCATCTTCGTGAGGGCAGCATTGTTCACTTTATTCCCTTTGAGGCTTGTGTTTTCAAATTTAGCGGGGAACTTATATCGTTCGTGCAGCTTCGTGAAGAGGAGGTTGCGCAAATTCCCTCGGTCAGGATGCCTCAGGTTCTCAGTGTTGATCGAGACGGTGCTCCGGAGAATGCACCCGAGCTTAAGCGAGTACCCCTTGACTATTCGTTCGGGTGCCGTTGGATTCCTGTTGGAGTCCACTTCAGTAACTTCCTCCTTGAGGGTGCGGAGCACGGTCGGGCGCCGGTCCTTCCGTTGCCTCTTCGGTTGGCTGCCATCTGTGCGTGCGCCGCCATCATCAGTGGTGGCATCCTCGGCGGCACCATCAGTGGTGGCATCAGTGGGGTCATCCTCGGCGGTACCATCAGTGGTGTCAGGATCGGCGGGGAAGGCGGCGTCCTCATACAAGTGAGGTTGTTCCTCCATCTCCTGGGACAGCTCCCAGAATGCCTTGCCGCCCGAACCCCAGGCCTCATCGTTGTTGGCCATGTTTCTCTCTAAATAGGAACAAAGTTTGGTCAAAAAGTTGGTTATTGTCAAGGAACAAGATTCATGGTCTCATCATTTAGGGTTTGTCGACACCTAGGCATCCTAAAAGCTAAGCTTTTATAATTGAGGGTTTTTCGACGCCGAGGCACCCTAAAAGTCTAAGCTTTCATCATTTTGGTTTTTATCGACACCGAGGCACCCTAAAAGCCAATGTTTTTTAATTTCTGGTTTGTCGACACCGAGGCATCCTAAACGCTAAGCTGGGAAGGAGAATTCTAAGTTGGGCCTAATCACTTGGCTCTATTGCTACCTATGGTTTAATGCAGGTAGAATAAAGGGGCACTTGATCCTACTTAATTAACTACTAAGATACCCCGGCCCATGCATTAGTCACAAGTACCCTATATGTCCTATTTTTAGCAAAGTCATGCTAAAATTCACGGAAAATTTCAGCACGACCTTTGCTGAAAATAGGACATATGGAGTACCCGAATTTGCCGGAACGAAAGTTAATCGACATTCCAGCAAACTCAAGGGCCTCTCGGGGTACCTGCAAAATCATTATCCCCGCCTAATGAAGTCGCCAATGGGTCATTTCAGAAGATCACAAGTAGCATCATCACAAGTACAACATCATGACAAGTACAGTAGCAACAGCAGTGAATACAGGCATAACAGCAACATCAACAGTTAAGAAAAAGTTGCAGAAGCTTGTAAAACAATAGTTTGAAGTTCAAATATTTACAACAAGGAACCAAATACATGACCACCATTATTATCATTGTGCTAGTGTGACATACAAGTAGTACTAGTTTACATGAAAAAAAACCTAAAACCTAAAACCCCAACAGAACATCAAGCCCACCAACCGGCTAAACGAACTAAAGATCTCACTTGGGACTACCATACTAGTAAAGGCAAGAGCCAAAGGGGTTCTGAAAAAGATGAAATTGTCACGGACTATGGCATGCCAAAGTATGACAGCAAGCACTAACATGTCTTCCAATAAGTATGACAGCAAGCACTAACACAAAAGACAGAAACCAAGTGCTATCGAGACGACTCTGGAGCCAGATGACTTATTAAGCCATCTTTTAGATTTTAGTATGCTCAGTCATTCACAATTATTTCAGGCGGCTGATTCCAAGCATTTTCCTGCTAATTTCAGGCGGCTGATTCAATTAGTCTTTCGTGGTGGTAAAAATGGTGAGATGAACTTTTTATTTTTTTTGGGTTGATGACTGGAGTATGCTTTGGTTTCCAGTACAGATTATATTCTAGAAAGAATAACCTAGTTTTTTTTTCTTTTTGCTTTTACTTGTTGTATGCTTGTCTTACCAAACTCATAGTCATTTCCGGTTGGTTGTACCGCTGCAACTTGCCATCGACTGAGATAATACTGGTACTAACCTAGTGGCTGTTAACATTCTCTGCCCTAACCTAGTATGCATCAACCACATGTACTTACTAAATCAATTAATCACTTTTGACCAATCCAACTGTGGTGTCGGCAAACCAAAATACTTACGTCTTGTCACATTTGTTCTCATGAGACATCGCCTCCTATTCTAAAAGAATGAACTGAACACTTGGTAGTATATGTTTTATTTATTTATTACCCTAGCACGCAAAACATAAGATCGGGTGGGAACATTGCATGAATAGAAGTAAAACAGGCCCAAAAGATGTATATATATGTATTACCAAACTCATAGTCTTATAGCAATAGCAGCAGGAAGCACACCTAACTACAACATCAACGACAGGGTATAGCATCAACAGCAGTAGTTCAGCGGTAGAAGCGTTAGTATTATAAAACATTCAGACATTGCTTATGTCACTTAGACCAGTAGCAGCAGGAAACACACCTAACTACAACATCAACGACAGAGTATAGCATCAGCAGCAGTAGTTCAGCCGTAGAAGCAGTAGTCTTAAAACAAATTCAGACATTTCTTAGCTCACTTATAGCAGTAGCAGCAGGAAACACACCTGGCTATAAAGTTCCTTATTAACTTACTGTGATCGAAAACTTGTTTACTGTTAAAACAAATACTACTTGCACCGAAATACAATACTGTAAGTAGCCAATAAAACATCACTGAATAAACATCTCTAGCAAATTACTAGATGGCGTCTGATTTCAAGCATTTCCCTGCAAAAAGATAAAAAGTTCATCTCACCATTGACTGAGCACACTAATTGAATCCCCTAACCAGAGCCTAAACCATGACTTTCTTCAAATGTCTAAACCTAAAATTCCTAAAATGACTTTGTGGTGGTGATTAGAGAGGAAGGAGGGAGGAGTGATGGCTACTGCGTATGGAGTGGTCGCCGGCGTAGCTCCGGGCAACGGCATTGCTGCAGAGTCGGGGGAGGCCGCGGCAGAGGGCGAAGGGCTCGTCCGAGGGGGTGGGGAGGCGTCGGTGGCGTCGGGGGCGTCGGACGTCGGG
>LR738714.1:50290028-50305740 GCA_902687465.1 Secale cereale | reverse complement strand
CGGCGGCGGTTGAGTAGGGGAATCGAGGGTGCGGGGGGTCGGCGGCGGCGGCCGGTAGACCGGGGGGTGCTCGGCGGCGAGGGGGACCGGATCTGGCGAGGTGGGATAGCGATCGAAATGGAGGGGGGGTCGAGATCGAGAGTGTCCATGAAATTTAAAAATATTCATGATAGTTCAAAAAGTGCCCATGAAATACAATCGAGAAATGAAGGCTACAATTTAAATACAATCGATCTTAGCTAGCTATTTGTTCACAATCTTCTTGCCCTTCTTTTTCGCAAATGGAGTTCTTCTGTGGAACGGACGTCCTTTAGGTAGGGTGGTCCTGCTTCTTCTTGTGGTGTATGCTGCTACTTCATCATCGTCGTCATGTTCGATCCTCGGGTCGCCGTACTTGTCGAAGTCTTGCTCATTGGCTACTCCATCCATTCCGATGATCTTCCTTTTGCCTCTCCTCACGACAACACGACTGGGCTTTGACGGGTCAGTAATGAAGAAGCATTGGTCAACTTGGGAAGCCAGTACCCATGGCTCATTTTTCGCGGTGATGTTTGCGCTCGCGGTCTTGGATTTGGCTTCGGGTATAACCATGGTGGTGAAATACCGGTCTTCTTTTAGGACGCTCTTGGCCCATCTGACACGGAACATCGGGACCTTCTCTCCAGCGTAGCTCAGCTCCCAGATCTCCTCGATCCTTCCATAGTATCTGTCCTTGTCATTACCGGTGTAGGATTCCATCGTTACCACGGAGTTCTGATAAGCATCGCTCTTCATGTCCTTGGCCTCGGTGTAGAATGTGTAGTCGTTGATATCGTACACCTCATAGGTCATCAGGTTGTGCTCGGCGCCCTGTGACAAGGCGAATATGAGTTGTTCTTCCGCGGAAGATTCCTCATGTAAAGGGTACGACAGAAGCTTCTGCTTGAACCAACGCGTGAAATATGAGTTGTGTTGTTTGATTATATTTCCGTCCGTCCTCTGTTGGCCTCGGTCATTGTACGTCTTCTCAATAAAGGTTCTGTGCTCTACCACCCAAGGATCGACCACGTCTATGTGTTGTAGCGCGACTAGGTTTGCTCTTTCAAAGTCGGCGATTCGACCCTCGAAGTCGACATGCATTTCGCGGCGACCATCACGGTGACCCCATCCAGCGAGCCTGCCGAGGTGCCTGTTGACGGGCAGACCAACGGGGTTCTCGATGCCTAGATAATTCGTGCAGTAGGAGATGCACTCTTCGGTCAGAAAGCCCCTGGCTATGCTTCCCTCTGGACGTGACATGTTGCGAACGTATCCTTTGATGACACCATTCATCCTTTCGAACGGCATCATGTTGTGTAGGAACGTCGGCCCGAGTTGGATGATATCGTCCACGATATGGACCAGCAGATGCACCATAACATTGAAGAATGCGGGCGGGAAGTACATCTCAAGCTTGCATAGTATCACCACGATCTCTTCCTGTAGCCTTCTGAGTTGCCTCACGCCAACAGACTTCCGAGAGATGACGTCGAAAAAGTTGCATAGGCCAAATAGGGTTTCACGGACGTGCGCGTCCATGATCCCACGGATTGCAACTGGAAGTATCTGCGTCATCAGCACGTGACAGTCGTGAGACTTCATCCCGCTGAACTTCAGCTTCGCCCGGTCTAGGTATCTGCTTATCTTCCCCGCGTAACCGTAAGGAAGTTGTAATCCTACGAGGCGGGTGAAAAACTGCTCGATCTCCTCCTGACTTAGAGTGAAGCACGCGGGAGGGTAGTCATTTCTGGTCTTCTTTGCCTTTTTGCCTTTGCGACGACTTTCCGTGTCCTGCTTCGCCTCATCATCATCATCATCATCATGATCATCATATATAGCGTGAAGCTCCTGCCTGATGCCCATTGATTTCAAGTCTGCCCTTGCTTTCGGCCCATCTTTGGTCCTCTCTAGCATGTGGAGCAGGGTACCAAGCAGACTCTCACACACGTTCTTCGTGATATGCATTACATCAAGGCTGTGAGGCACACGGTGGATCTTCCAGTACGGCAAGTCCCAGAAAACAGACCTCGCTTTCCATACCTTCAGCAGCGGCTCTCGCGCCTTTCGCTTCTTTCCCGGCTCTGGCGCCTTTTGCTTCTTTCCCGACAGTGGGCAATCTTTCCAATTTTTCAACAGCTCGTCTATTTCCTCGCCGCTCCTCGTACACGGGCGTCCTCGGGGTTCGGTTTCACCATCGAACAGATCCTTGCGTTTTCTCCACAGGTCATCGTCGCGAAGCCACCTTCGATGTCCCATGAACACGGTTTTCGAAGACCCGGGATCTCTATCTAGCTGGAGATACGTTGTGTCATCCATGCACCTGACGCATCCAGAAAATCCGTGGACCACCTGCCCCGCGACATATCCGTAACCGAGATAGTCGTGCACCGTCATGAGCAGCGCGGCTCTCATAGGGAAATATTCTTTCTTTGCGGCGTCCCACGTATTGGCTGGCGTTTTCCACAGCGTGTCTAGCTCCTCTTTCAGCAGCCCCAGATATAGATTGATGTCGTTCCCTGGTTGTTTCGGTCCTTCAATTAGCATACTCATGTGAATGTACTTCCTCTTCATGCACAACCAGGGGGGAAGGTTGTACATCCACACAAACACAGGCCAGGTGCTATGTGTGCTTCTCTGGCTGCCAAACGGATTGACTCCATCGGTGCTCGCGCCCAGCACGATGTTCCTTGGAACGTTCCCAAATTCTAGGTCTTCGAAGTTCAACGCTTGCCACTGGCTCGCATCCTTAGGGTGACTCAGCATCATGGCTTTTTTATCTATCTCCGGATCATTTGCGTCATCTTCTCACTTCTTCTCCTCCCTATCCGCGTGCCAACGCAGGAGCTTTGCTACCTTAGGGTCCGCGAAATACCGCTGCAGACGAGGAGTGATCGGAAAGTACCACACCACTTTTCGAGGAGCTTTCTTCCTCTTCTTGTATCAAGTGACGCCGCACACCGGACATATGGTAGACTCCGCGTGCTCGTCCCGATAAATGATGCAATTGTTCATGCACACATGGTATTTCACGTGCGGTAAATCCAGAGGACACACGATTTTCTTCGCCTCCTCCAAACTGGTGGGGCACTTGTTCCCCTTGGGAAGACGTTCGTGCCAGAAAGACATGTTCTCGTCGAAGCATGCGTCGGTCATTTTGTGTTTTACCTTCATCTCCAGAGCCATGAGCGTTACTTTCAGGCGGGTATCCTCGGGCCTGCATCCTTCATACAATGGAGTAACCGCATCTAACTCAAGTTGATCCATCTTGGCTTTCTCTCGGGCGGCAGCTCTTGCGTTATCGGTCTGCTTGAGAAGCAGCTCTTGAATATGAGGGTCCTGCACCCAGCCCATCGATGGTCCAGCGTCGTCTGCTCCGCCGGCATCATCATCTTCATGATCATGCCCGTCGTCTGCTCCGGCATCTTCCTCATCATCATGTCCTGCATCTTCTACATGATGACTGTGTACAGCATCACCGTCGTGATCATCTCCTGGGGATTCTTCGTCTTCTCGCCCGCCCGAGCCGCGGTAGTTGTCTTGCTGCCCTTCCTCATTTCTTGCCCGGCCCCCATGGACGACTTCGTAGTCATCTTCATCACCTTACCACCGATAGCCATCCATGAAACCACGCAAGAGCAGGTGGTCCCGCACCTGCCCGGAATCCGGGTCCGCAATAAGGCTCTTCAGCTTGCATCTTCGACACGGACATCTTATCTCCGTCTCGTTCTTTTGAAACATCTCGGCCTTCGCGGACCTCAAAAACCTATTCACGATGCCTTCGGTCATCGTGCGCACCATGGTCGCCTGCGGGGTAGAGCAAAACGATATTTTAGAACCAAGAAAAATTTTGCCATGACTTTCCCTAAAAATAGGACAAAAAAGAATGCTTAATGCCAAAATTCTCACCGAAACGGAAATGAATCAACATTCCGAGAAAATATTGGCAATTATCGCATTTCAAATACCGGTACACCTCCAAACACAAACACATATGCAACACAACAAACATATGCAACACCACTAACATACATAGATCTAGCTAGGCCATACAAAGTGCATGTGCACATTGTTGTATGGAGAACAACATAAATATAGCTTCCCCCCTTACTTACCTATCAAAATAAGGTAATTTAACCACTTATTTGAATGAATCTATGGTGGAAATGAGGTGAAAAAGAGGAGGAACCCGAGACAATGAGGAGGTGGAGAGAATGAAGTGGGGGAGAAAGTGAGTGTGGGTAGGAGAGGCTGTCCAAAATATCTTGTTGCTGCCCACTTACTAATGGCGCACCCACTATAAATGCGCCATTAGTAATCAAGGTTACTAATGGCGCATCCTCAGTTAGTGCGCCATTACTAGTTTTGCAAAAAAAAAACATACTGATGGCGCACTGTCGCACAGTGCGCCATTACTAGTTTAAACTAGTAATGGCGCACTGTGGAACAGTGCGCCATTAGTAGTTTTGTAAAAAAAAAGAATAAAAAATATCAGAAAAAAAGAACATTAATGGCGCACTTTACTGCTGGTGCGCCATTACTAGTTACAACTAGTAATGGCGCACTTCGTCTGGATGCGCCATTAGTATGTTTGGACAGGCGCACTAGTTCAAAAAAAACTTTTTGATACTAATGGTGCATGCTGGGCCAAGTGCGCCATTAGTAGTTTGAACTCTAATGGCGTATCTGAGGTTGGTGCGCCATTAGTATATACTAATGGCGCACTGCTTGTCTGGTGCGCCATTAGTATCAATTCCATCTATAGCCCTTTTCCTAGTAGTGTCGGCCCCTTTCCCCGCGCAGCCGGGGGCTTTGAGTTCTTGTACGTCGCCATCGACAAGTTCACAAAGTGGTCGGAAGTGGAACCAGTGAGAAAGGTGACCGCACAGTCAGCAGTCAAGTTCTTCAGGTCGATTGTTTGCCGTTTCGGGATCCCTAACAGGATCATCACCGACAACGGTACACAATTCACCAGTCGCACCTTCATGCAATACATCCAAGATCTTGGCCCCAAGGTCTGCTTCGCCTCTGTTGCTCACCCGAGAAGCAACGGTCAAGCGGAGAGGGCAAACGCTGAAGTGCTACGCGGACTCAAGACCAGAACTTTCGACAGGCTGCGCAAGTGCGGAAGAAACTGGATCGAGGAGCTGCCAGTGGTTCTTTGGTCGATCAGGACGACGCCAAATCGAGCCACTCGACAGACACCCTTTGCTCTAGTCTATGGAGCAGAGGCAGTTCTCCCCACGGAACTCGTATACGGGTCGCCTCGAGTGCTCGCTTATGATGAGCTCGAGCAAGAGCAGGTGCGACAAGATGACGCGTTGCTCATTGAGGAAGACCGTCTTCAGGCCGCTGTGCGAGCTGCTCGCTATCAGCAAGCTTTGCGCCGCTACCATAGCCGCAAAGTTAGCGCCAGAAGTCTCGAGGAAGGCGACCTTGTTCTTCGGCGCGTTCAGTCCGCCAAGAATTCCAACAAGTTGACGCCGAAGTGGGAAGGCCCTTATCGGGTGAAACGAGTCACTAGGCCCGGCGTTGTCCGCCTTGAGACCGAAGATGGCTTGCCGGTGAGCAACTCCTGGAACATCGAGCATCTTCGTAGGTTTTACCCATAAGGCGCGGTTGCCGTGATCCGCTCCGGCAACCACCTTTTGTACAAGTCTTGCCGCTGTTGCATGTAATCCTTTGTACAAAGCCGGGCGCAGACCCCGTGCATCAGTAAAGTTTATGTGCCCCGCACGTCTTGTCATTTCATGCTTTCTATTTTTTGCATGTATCAACTGACACCCTGTGCAGCACCTACCCCTGGTAAGCAATAACGAGCCGCAAGGGCCCATATCTGTGTTTTCTCTTCTTTCTTTTTTCTCAAGGAGGAGAAGGTTCTCTCGCGCACAAGTTTGCCGGGGGGAAGAGAAGATAGTGGTATGGACCAAGTGCCGTTCAAGAAAGTATCGCCTTGCCGGGAAGCAGACAACACAAAAGCTAAGTTGCCAAAGTTTGAGCAATCAAATTTTTAAATTTTTGAGTTATCTTCCTTGAACGACCGCGCTTTGTATGGAAAACCTGTGCGCGAAGGAACCAACTCGTAGCTAGTTGCGCCCTTTACTTTGTTTCGAGTTCGCTCAACAGCTTAAGTGTGCTGCGACTAGTGTCGCGCCCTTACTTTGTTTCCGAGCCCGCTCAACAACTTAAGTGTGCTGCAACTAGTTGCGACAAGGTTACTTGTCGGCAACGGCACCGCCAGCAGGCTGCTCAAGTTCCGCACTCAGCGCTCGCGGCAAAGGTGCCTACGCCGGCAAGTTCCCTAAAAGTGTAGGGTAAAAACATACAAACCAAGGAAGTCAAGTAAAGGAAATAACGTTGCATTAACCGCATAAGATAGAGTTATATTACAAAATGACTTGCCGCAATTCTAATAGACTATTGTTCGTAACATGGTTGGCAGCGACAAGGAAAGAAGAAAGTAAAAAGCCTAGTCCGCGCGGTCGCCTTCAACCCTCTTGATCCCGCCCACCTTGTCCACAATGGGTGCGACAAGGGCCTTGAGAGCCTCCTGGTCGGCGTCGGGAGGCAGGGTCCTGAGGACGTTGGTGAGGTTGAGCCCTAGGTTGCGGAAGGCCACCTTCATCAACACCTTTTGGAGAGCCCCCGCGCAGAGCTTGCGCGATTCGTCCGCCAGCTGCTTCGGGATCTTCTCCCGGAGTTGCTGGAGGGCCGTCGCCACGCCCTTGAAAAACAGAGTGAGCTTGGCGCTGGGGTGGAGGTTCTCGTCGGTGGAGTACCCGAGATACTCCACCCCCAGCTGCGCCAACTCCATGTCGATGTCCGCGGCGGCGTTGACAAGGCCTTCCGTCCATAGCTCGATGGTCCGCCTAAAGCTATTCTGGGAAATGGCAGCACTGTCCAGCAACACCTTCTCGGCCCTGAGCTCCTCCTTCAGGGCCGTCTCCCGCTCCCTGGCACCGTCCAGCGTCGTGGTATGAGTGGACAGCTTCAGCTCCAGGTCGGCGATGGAGTCCTTGGCGACGGCGAGCTCCTTGCCCTTCTCAGAGAGGCGGACCTGCAGCTCGAAATGGCTGTGGGCGTCCTTCTCCCTCTCGAGCTTGAGTGCGGCAACCTCCTCGCCGCTCGTCTTGAGGTTGGCCTCCAGTTGTGCCATCCTCGTTTCCAGCTCCCTCTTGGCGGTCTCGGTAGCTGCAGCAGCATCCCTTGCTTCCTGTAGAGCCCGCCAAGAGATCATTCACGCGCGGCAAGTTCCTCCTCGTGGCCATCGAGGTTGACCTTCCTCTGCATCAACTCACCCTCCAGCGTGGACAAATGCTCAGCGGCAAGCCGCTGCTGCTCCTCCACCTCGGCCTTCTCCAGGACGAAGGCCTGCTGCGCCTCGGCAAGCTGCTCCCGCTCCTCCGCCAGGGACCGGAGAGCCGCTTGGTTGACGGCCCGGAGCTCTTCTGCGCGCTTCTCTAAGTCAACTCCCGCCTTGGCGGCCAAAGCCTCACGGGACTCCAGCTTGGCCTGCCGGGCACGGTAAAGAGACAGAAGCTTCCGCAGCAGCCGCTCCTCCTCGGGCTCGCTGCTGCTGCTCGGCGCATCGACGAGCTTCAGTCCGGCGGAGGCAAGGACCTCCCCGTCGAAGACCTCTCCCTCGACTGGCGCCCTAGACATGGACGCCCACGGGAGCTAGATGAAGACGTCGTCGCCGGCCTTCAGGTAGGCGCTTGGCTCGGGCTCGTCGGAGCTGGGGGCTGCGGCGGCGGCGGAGGGCTAGGCGGTCGGCGTAGCGCCTGGCGCTCCTGCGGCCTCAGTGCCGTCAGTGCGATCGCCAGCCTCTTCGCCAGCTGCCCCGGCGGCAGCCTTGGCGGCCTCTGCGCCGGCGGGCTCGTCCGCGCCAACCGTTTCTTCGGCAACGGCAGCATCTTCATCAACGACCTCCGTCTCCATTGGATCTGCCGCGGACGGGTCTGCCAGGAGAAAAAGAACAAACAGTCAAGCAAATATCCGAAAAGGAGAATTGAAAGAAGAAAAGTCCAAGGGATTACCTGCGCGGGCCGGCTCCTCGGTGGGGTTCCCGGCCGGGGAACTCTCCCTCGGCGGCGTGGTGGTAGCTCCCGCCGGCGGAGGGCCGCTAGCACCATCCCTCGCCGGAGAGCTCGCCCTTGGCGGGGTGCTCGCCCTTGCCGGGGAGCTCCCCCTTGGCGGTGTGGTCGAGGCGTGCGGCACGTCGGGGGCGGTCTCCTGGCGCTCCTGATGCTGCTGCTCTGCTCCTGCACGAATCAACAAGCAAGCGTCAGCAAAAATAGAGTACCCACACGCACCTGACAGCGGAAAGTGGACAAAAAACTTACACTGGGGGCTGCTCTGAAGACCAGACCCCGGGTCCGGCAAGCTCGTCTCGGGCGCACCCCCTGTTGTTGCGGCGGGCTCGTCCTCGATGACGATCACCGGGACCTTGGCCCTCTTCGCCGCCCTATGGGCCAGAGTTCTGAAAAGGACAGGTTCAGAGTTAGGCGAAAGAGATGCAAGACAAAGCAACAGAAAATCGAAGAAGTACAAGAATTGCAAAGACTTACTCTTCTTCCTCCTCGTCGGAGCTGAGCGCGGAAAAGTAAAAATCTGGCTCGCGCATCCCGGTGCGAGGAGGAGGAGGTGTGGGCTCCCTTGGCCGCTTGGCGGGAGCAGGGACGGTGGTCTGAGAAGACCCCGCTCCGGTTGCCGCCAAAGCGCGAGGGGCGGCAGGAGCAGAGGCGCCAGTCCGGGAAGACCCCCCTCCAGCCGCTGCAGAAGCGCGAGGTGCTCCCGTAGCGGCCTTGCTTGCCGTGGTGGCGCGTGCCGCACGGTGCCGTGGCTGTTGGCCCGCCTGCCGCTCCGTCACATCCGCGGCCTTGCGAAGACGCCTTCTTGTCGGAGCTGGAGGACTTGCTGGTGGTGGCGAGCTGCCCGAGGACGAGGAGGAGGAGCTGATCTCCAGCGAGCCGCTCGAGTCCTCGGTAGGCTCGCTTGACCCGACACCCTGCTCGGCGGGCCCGCTCGACTCGACACCCTGCTCGGCGGGCTCGCTTGTCCCGGCGATTTGCCCGGCAAGCTTCCCCGCTTTGCGAAGCTCCTCCTGCTCGGCAAGGCTTGTCGCCTCCGCTGCCTCCGCCTCCTCCACAGTGTACCCGAACTCGCCCGCGGCCCTAGCTGTCGCCGCCTCTTCCAGTCTGGTGGCAATATACGCCATCTCTTGGTCAGTGGTGTCGCGGGTGAGGCCTTTCTTCTCGTCGGAGTTGACTGGCTGTTCCACCAAGTTGTCGAAGAACGCCTGCACAGCTTCGTCGGAAGGCTCTTGCCAAGTGGGGTCGATCCCGTGGGAATCGCACAACGGCATCACTGCACGGATGGCGTTGAGCGATGAGTTGTTGCACAGCGGAACTACGCCCGCCGGCAACGTAAACCACTCGGGATGGTCGGAGTCATACTTGAACAACGCATGGAGCATCGCGTTGAGCTCTAGGACAGTGAAGTTATAATTGAGGCCCGGGCGCAGCCTCATGATATCTGCCGCGTTCTCGAACTCCCAGGCGGCCCTCTTCGTCTCCTGCAAGGGGGCGATGCGGCGGCGGAGAAAGTCTGCTCCAACTGCGCCTACAGTGAGCTTGGCGTGCCTAAGGCGAAGAATCCGGGTAGTGGCAATCTTCAATCTGCTATCCTCCGGGGCCAAATCGCTCCAGTCGTTGCCTCGTACTACTGGGGCTTGGCGCCGGGAAGTGAATGGCTGCGGGTCATCCTCTACGATCCAACACCAATTGACCCTCCATTCATCCCACTTGCCGCGGAGCTCCCCCTCCAGATAGGCTTCCTTCTTGTGCGTCCTCGAGATCCAGGAGACGCCGCCGAAGAAAGGCGACCCTGCCTCGACTCGAGGCGTGAAGTAATGGCGGAAAAGAGCTACATTGGGGAAGACTCCGACAAAGTTTTCGCACAGATGTGCGAAAACGGCCATGGTCACGACGTCGTTGGGGGTGAAGTCAAGGAGATGGAACCCGTAGGTGTTCATGATGTCGCAGAAGAACTCAGAATAGGGCGGGCAGAGCCCGCAGTAGAAGAACAGGGCAAAGAAGGCATAGCCGGTCGGGAACATCTTGCAGGCTACGGCGGGGAGTACCTTGGTGCGCGGATGCGCCTTCGTCTCCCTCGACCAGAAGAGGTAGAAGGAATTCCTCAGCTCCTCCGCGTCAAGCCTTGGCGGGAAGACCGCCATCTTCTTCCGCATTGCTGCTAGCCGCAGCGCCTCGGCGGACTTCGCAGACTTCCCCTTCTCGCCTTTCGGAGCCATGGCGAGGACGGTGGGGGAGGTCGACGGCGCTGGTAATGCTGGTGGCGGCGGAGGGGGCGGAGCGCTGCTCTCTTTCGACCTTCGGGGAGGAGGGGAGCGGCGGAGGTTTCTGAGGGACGAAGAAGCAACGGGCGAATGGAAGGAACTGCCCCTGTTTCCCCTGCTTTTAAGGGGGGGACGTTCCGCATTTCCCATTAAAGAAACAGGCCACGATCTCTCCCACGACGCCGCGATTGACGCGTGCCGTTAGGGGAGGGTGCGGTGGATACGGAGTGGGATACGGCGTGCCGCAGGCCGCGCATGCCCATGCACTGTTTTGGGCCTGGCCCAATAGCGCTCGGCACCGTGTATGGCCCAGGCCCGGGGGCTCCTGTCGGTGTACTAAAGTAGGGGTACCTTAGTATCCCGAACTTGTGCACGGGCAGTTGCAGCGTCCCGCGGCAAGGCTTACCAGGCGACCGCCAAGACCCCTCGTGGTTCCTTTGGAGCCATTCAAGGACAAAGTATCCAAGTCCAGAAGACAAGACCCCGGCAAGAGGAGCTAGCCGGGAAGGCCACTCAAGGCACAGAATCACTCAAGACACGAGACCCCGGCAAGAGGAGCTTGCCGGGAAGGCCAACCAAGGCACCTCAAGAGAACTTGTCGCGACGCGCCACGCGTCCCGGCAAGGCCCGGTGAGCGACAAGCTCCCAGGCGCGACAAGATAGTGACCGCGGCAAGGCACTTGCCGCGGCAAGCTTCCACTCAGTACCCACGCTCCAGCACATGCACCCACGTGTCGCCCTGGGACCCTTCCAGGCGCACGTGGCGGAAGGCTGTGCAGCCAGGGGAACACGGTGGCAAGCGGCGATGACAGGGCCACCGTCGTGGCGGACGGTGGCGCCCTGACGGTCACTTTTTGCACTGTTTGGGGCGACGGCGATGCCCTTGTCCCCTGCCGTCAGAGTTAGGTATAGAGCACTATACAAGCACTGTTCCAACTACCACTCTTTTTACATTTTTACCCTCATCGGTGTTGCCACCTGTCGGTGACCCCTTTTGACCTATAAAAGGAGGCCCATGCGCAACGCAGAGGGGGTTCCGAACATCGATCACTCTCACGCTCGGTCTTGCCAGCGGTAGAGCATACTGTAGCTCTCCTCGCTCCCGAGCCAAGAACTCAATACAAGCCAAAGCAGGAGTAGGGTTTTACGCATCCGTGCGGCCCGAACCTGGGTAAACTGCTCGTGTGCTCGCCTCGATCCGCTCTTTGCGCATCCTCCGCCCCCCGCCGTACCGAGAAGGGGCTCCGGTCCCATAGGTGTTCGTGGGCGATCAGTTTCCCCGACACGCAGGGTCCGGCGGCGGCTGCAACGACAAGGGAAGCGGGACGGCCTGACGCTCGGGGCGAAAGGCGCGCATGGCGCAAGGGGATTGGAGGAGGGAGGTGCCTGGGGCGGCTGGGCCAATCTGGACGTGACAAGTGGCGCCGGTGAGGTGGCTAGGTGCTGAATCCGATGGGGAAGGTGGCTGGCTGCGCGGAATTTGAGGAGGGAGGTAGGGGAAGGCCAAAAATGGACTAGGGGGAGTCCATTTATAGTAGAGGGCTAGGGTTTGGAGTTTGGAGGGGTTTTTGAGCCCTCCGATCGCGATCCGACGGATCCGATCGCGGGGGAGGATAGGGGAGTCCTAGTGGGCTGATTAGTGGGCTGTGTAGGAGGCCTCGGGCTTAGAGAAGAGAAGAGAGGGAGAGGCCCGCGGGGGTTTTCGGAGACCGAAAATGTCCGACGAATTAACCGGCGACTAGTGCCGCTCTATTTAACGGTTGGGCAATCAAACGAGCTCCGAATGCGATAAAATTTGGCAGGCGACCTGTCTACACTATAATTAGACCACACGCCAAGTTTCATCCCATTCCAAGAACGTTTTTCGGCCACTCATAAAATAAATATTCGGAGGCGCCGCGGGCGCGTGTGAGTGTGTCTGGGCTCAGAACGGACAATGGAGAGGATGAGGGAACTCGGACGGATGCAAGTTTTGAAAACATGCTGATGCAACACACATGATGACATGGCAAAATGCAACACGCAAGCAGATGACATGGCAACGACAACGAATAACCGGCTGACAACTGGCGCACCGGTCTCGGGGTGTCACAACACTCCCCTACTAACAAGAGATCTCGTCCCGAGATCTTAGGAACGAGACGGAAGAGAAAAAGGAAGAACAAAGTTCTTCGAGGACAAAAGAGTGAAAGCAAAGAACCTTGAGAGGTTGAGCCACTTCGAAGAAAGAATAGAATGGAGATGAACGAGAAAGAGAAGCTCCATTGCAAAATAGGAACAAGGAACACACGAGGACCAAGTAGGTTGAAAAGCACAAAAGAAGAGCTGAAGGAACGAGAATGAATTCGAAACCACTCCGGTTAAAAGAGGTAGAAAAGGAATTTCTGCGAAGGAATTCGGGCAGCACTCCGGCTCAAACTGAAAGAAATAGGACACCGGTTGCACCTGGAAGAAATAGGACATGAACTTGAGAAGAAGGAATAATACTTGACGAGAGAAACAACACAATGCCTCCGGAAGAATTGGAATAATGGAAAGAAAAGAACGGAGAAGAAGATGACAACTTTCACCACGAAAGAATTTGAAGGAGTATCTTCAAGAGAAAGACTTGAACGTAGTTGGTGAGAAAATCAACAACAAAAGAATAAGCTTGTTGTGGACTTATTTAATCATCTCAAAAGTTGAGGTGAATTATGCCGCAACCAAAAGATTGAATAGATGAGAATGAAGAGAGAAATGCAAAACTCCGCTTAAAGAATACAGAGAATTATTTGCATCTCGAGACACAAAAGAATAAGAATGCTTGCGCTTGATCCAAAAGAATTTGAGAAATAGTTGAGGAATGAGTTGGATCGCGATGAACCACCGGTAGGATTGAAATAAAAATGAACGGATTGATATGATAGCACCGGAAAAGAACTCTTGAGCGAACCACCGTAAAAATTGAAGCCGAGTGAAGAATAGAACAAACCACCGAGAAATTGAAATTGAGTGAGTAAAATAGAAATGAAACGCCGGGAAGAATAGATCACTTGGGGAATTTAGATGCAAGAGAATGAAGAGATCGCGGACGGATTAAAGAATGCTTGAACGAAGCACCGGAAAAATGTGTGACGAACGAAGAGGCATCAATGAAGAATATATGAAGGACGAAGTTGAAAGCTGAGAACGAAGAAATCTTCTGAAATGATGGCCTTCGGAGGAACACAATGAAAATAATTCATGAACTACTCCGGATGGTTGAAGAAAGAATTTGACACGAATCGGAACAAGTAAGAAGATAGCATGAAGCTAGAACGACGAACAGTCGAGAAAACGGACAAGATTTAGAGGAACTCCTCGTCGGTCTTGAAATGATGACGAGAAATACCACCAAAATTATTTAGATACTCCGGAAGAATGAAAATAGGACGGTTGAACCAACAATGAAAATAATTTGAAAATAATCTTGGAGAAGACATGTGACTGATGGAATCCATACATACGTCACACTTGAAAGAATTACGGAACACTCCGGGAAATTAGAAGAGTCAGGTAAGATCCTAGAAAAATACCTGTGGGTTATGACCCACCGAAGAGAAAAACCACCGTTGTGAAGGATTGAAAGGAGAAGATGCACCGGAGCGATTGAAAAACTCGAATGAGGTGACAGCCTCGAATTAATTAGAACACAGACGAATCACCTGAGATATCTTCGGAACACCGGAACAAATAAATGGTGAGAGGTAAACGAGCAAGGGGAATATCCGAGCCGAGGGAAAAGAATATGAACAACACCGAATACTTGAATTGAATCCACCGGAAAAAAAGAAGAGATGAAGAAGGACGAACGAGATGAGAATTCACCAGTTGAAACAATTGATGGAAGAAAGCAAAGACTCACACGAGTAGAATGGATACTCAATTAAGGACTCCGGTCCGAGAAGAAAAAGGGTGGGCGGGTGGGAAAAATAAAGACAACTTCAGAAGGGGAAAACGCCATCGGTTGAAAAGAACTGAGGGTGAACTAGCAAAGAAGAAGAGGGTTGAATCCACTTGACGAGAGATGCACCAGATGAAAGAACCGACATCGCAACGAACGAAAACTAACCGCGAGATCCTAAAAAAATTTGAAGGGGAAGAGAAGTAATTCAAAACAACTACGTCAAGATTTCTCACCAGAGCGACGAAGGGGCAGGGGAGTAAAAGAATTCCTACTCTCCGATATAACTAGACTCCGAAAACGTTTTCTGCTAGACTCGACAACGGCCAGACTAGGATCAATCAAGGGGGCTCCTATGGTCGGTCGAGGCTCTGATACCAATTTGTCAGGCCCAAGATGCGATTCTATCCCGATCACGTCACACTTACGTGATTGGGGCAGAACCGCATTTCGGGCGCTTAGCAAGATGGATATCATTACATCGTACCATTACATACATACATGGGGGATACAACAATACATACAAGGCACATGAATACAACAACATCAATACAAGGCATCCGACTATGGATGCAAACATGAAAAACACACGACATCCATCTGCTATCCCAGGCTGCCGACCCGGAACCTAACCCAAGACTGAAGAAGAAGAAGAAGAAGAAGAAGAATGCCAACAAAAGAACATCGCTCTCACGTTAAGTCATCGGAAACCTGTACCTGCAATTGTTGTTGTAGTATATGTGAGCCACGAGGACTCAGCAATCCCATAACCATGGGTAACAAGACTAGCAAAGCTTAATGGGTAGGAAGAGGTAAAGTGGTGAGGTTGCAGCAGCAGCTAAGCAAAAGTATGGTGGCTAACTTACGAGTACAAGAATAAGATGAGCATCTACGCAAATGGTCACAAACTAGTAGTGATCGCTAAAGATCCTGAACTACCTACGAGTCAAACATAACCCCACCATGTTCTCTTCTCAAAGTGAAAAGAGACAGTCACGTTTACTCACACAGTTGTGTGTTTTACTTCGGATCCTCTGTCAAGTTTTCTACAACCGGACATTAACAAATTCCAATCTGCCACATAACCGCGGGCACGGCTTTCGAAAGATCATAACCCTGCAGGGGTGTCCCAACTTAGACCATCACAAGCTCTCACGATGAGCAAGAGTAATAATAATATTACCCCTTATCTTAAGGACAATCCGATCAGGCTCGGTATCCCGGTGCACAAGACATTTCGACAATGGTAAAACAAGTCCAGCAAGACCTCCCGGTGAGTCGACACCCTGATAGTAGCCGCGCGTATCTCGTCTCAGGCCACAACCGGATGGGTGATCCTACAAGAGCCAGATACCTCGAGTTTCCCCGTGGCGGCCCCGCATAACCCCCGTTTGGGACCAACACCATCAGCGCTGCCC
>LR738714.1:50241756-50289916 GCA_902687465.1 Secale cereale | reverse complement strand
CCCCCCCCCCAATATGTATAAAGAATCCACGGGTAGCGCTAACTCCCTATGCAATTAATTAATTAATTAAGTTGTTATTATGATCAAATTAAAACCAATGTTGGGCCTTGCTGGAGAAGTTTTATTCAAAGACGAACTGTCAAGGGGTCCCCATATACCCAACCGTGTAAGGAACGCAAAATCAAGGAACATAATGCCGGTTTATCGGCTCCTAAGGTGGCATGAGTGGAACAAAATACCGAGCAAAAGGCCAAGCCTTCCACCCATGCCCAGTATATAGGTGTGTTCATATATATATAAGACATATTGTGATATCCAACAACACGTTCCAACATGGAACGATCTTCATCTTCACCTGCAACTAACAGCGCTATAAGAGGGGCTGAGCAAGCGGGTAACATAGCCAAACAATGGTTTGCTAGGAAGGTGTCAAAGGTTAGAGGTTTCATGGCAACAAGGAGAGGGGCTGACAATAAAGATGGGTAGCACGACATATAACGATAGCATCGAGACAACTAAGCATGGCAATGATAATAAAAGTATCCAAGGTGATGGTCATCTTGCCTGAGATCCCGCAAGGAAGAAGAACGGATCCGTGAAGAAGACGAAGAAGAAGCCGCGAAGATGAACCACGGGTAGACGAACGAATCCTCACGCTCGCAACGGAACAAGCACTAACGAGAAGAAGCAAGCAAAACGGTAAACACACCACACAAGACAAGACAAGGTGCTCAAACAAGTATGATGCAAGACAAGTCTATATAGGATGCAGTACATGGCAAGGTATGAAGCCCACAAGAACAACACCAACCAGCAAGTTTAAATTAGGCCGGAATCAACATATAACAAATCCAGAAAGTCCTCATATGCATATTTTGAAATTAGTCCAGATC
The DNA here is from genome assembly GCA_902687465.1 of Secale cereale. NCBI lineage: Eukaryota > Viridiplantae > Streptophyta > Magnoliopsida > Poales > Poaceae > Secale > Secale cereale. The sequence goes on along the minus strand of LR738714.1, from coordinate 50,289,023 downwards.
TGAACAAACCTTAAGTTAAAGTTGTTAAACAGCAAGTTAACATGCACCAAGATGATCTACACGAAATTCTAGTCAAGTTTCGTATAAAGTTCCTTTAATTCGGAGTTACGGCCTAGAAGATATGAGCAAAACAAGACAAATAAGTCAACGGTGGAAGATGCACCCAAACATCAAGCAAACACACTCCAAACATGTAAACCACATGATATTATGTTTCTACATGCAAAATCACACAAGTTTCATATAGGGCACGCTCAAAACGGAGCAACGGGCTAAAAGATACACATGAAACAAGATATAACAACAAGCTGATGTTAACAGCCACATAGCAACTTTGGAGCAAGATATATATATATGCTACAGCACTCAAACATGGTAAAAAGAAGCATGTATGTGAAGTAGACATGATACTTAACAAGCATGAACTTAGAACACACCCAAAAGCTTGCTGGAACACATTAACCAAGCATGGCAAGTTGCAATAAAATTATCCAGACTTAGTCAAAATCTGGGAAGGCAAAAACATCATCACGATGCTGCCTTCGGAGGCACAAAACAACAAGCATATCAACTCTAATAAGAACATAAAGACCATGTACATGTAGTAGACATATCCTACAGCAAACAACTCCATTGGAGCATCTCCATAGGAGGCATGGATCAATAGCAACAAGCTACACCAAATTGAACATGCTGATAAAATCCTGACAGATATAATTTATAGCAACTTGAGAGCAAGAAATAAATAAGCTACAGCAGGTCATATGAGCAAGTAAGGGCATGAATGGATAGAAAATAACATGGACAACAAGACATGATCATTAGCCACTCCAAAACAAGCATGGATTTGAGTGGGGCATCAAGCAAACATAGCATCAGGTTATAACAGACTCCCGACTTAGCAGTTTTTTCACTAAGTATAAAACAGCAATAACAACATGGCATGTTTACAAGCATGTTTAATTCAACACGAGGCACATCATGAAAAATGTATTGCACCACACCAAAGACCATATTATTGTGCTTCTAAAACATCTAGACATGTGGCATGAAGACAAACACATCAATAGCAATGGGCAAGTGAAATCAGCATCTCATAACAAGTTTCAGCACTTAACAACCACATGCACTTTTGCAATAGAGGTTAACATGGCAATATGGACTCAAACAAGCATGCTACAGCAACCATCATGTAGAGCACTTCACAATGAACATTTTGACATATCATATGCTCCATTTGGATAAACATGCACCAAGTTATCACATCTCAAACATGGCATCAAAATAACAAGTTTCAGCAGTTTATAACAAGTAGCACTCTTACAACAGATATTAGAGCAACACAGTGTAGAGCATATCACCACGATCATTTTGACATATCATACACTCAATTTGGATAAGCACACAAAAAGTTACAAGCATGCAAAGACGCAACAAAATATGCAATTACACGGACTTGGTCAAAAACAACCTCGGGTCAGCGGACATTGTCCGGTCCAGACGGACACGTCCGGCGACTGGGGCCCGCGTGGCAGTGGCACGAGAGGGGGGCGGACAAGTCCGGGCTCCTCCCGGACATGTCCGTCGGCGGGTGTGCGAGGGCCCACTGGCAGCTGCACAAAGGCGCTGGATCGGGGGAGGTCGACGGATCCGACCGGCGACGACGGAGCTGGCCGGCCTTCGGCGAGGGACGACGGTGGCGGGGGTCCCGAAGGTTAGGGACGGCAGCGGCGGGGCTCCCAGATCCATTCCCGGCGCTGCGGGGCTCGATCCGGCGGCGGGAGTTCAACGGAGCAACAGCCTCGGCTGCTCGAGCCCGCCTGAGCTCCAGGCGACGGCGACGCTGTCGGAGGAGGCGGTGGGCTGCGAGGCGGCGGCGCCTGGCTTGCGGCGGCGGCGGTGAGAGGGGTCCGCGGGGAGGGGCTGCTCCGGCGAGCTGCGGAGGCGGCACTGAGCAGACCGGCGGTGAGCTCCGCGGGGTCCGGCGGCGGCTGCAACGACAAGGGAAGCGGGACGACGTGACGCTCGGGGCGAGCGGCTCGCGGGCCTCGGCCCAGATCGGGGCCCGGGGCGGGCCTGGCTTGGCCTGCGGCAGCGGAAGGCGCGAGGGGCGCGGGGCGATGTGGCGGTTGCCACATGGCGCAAGGGGATTGGAGGAGGGAGGTGCTTGGGGCGGCTAGGCCAATCTGGACGCGACAAGTGGCGCCGATGAGGTGGCTGGGTGCTGAATCCGATGGGGAAGGTGGCTGGCTGCGCGGAATTTGAGGAGGGAGGTAGGGGAAGGCCAAAAATGGACTAGGGGGAGTCCATTTATAGTAGGAGGGCTAGGGTTTGGAGTTTGGAGGGGTTTTTGAGCCCTCCGATCGCGATCCGACGGATCCGATCGCGGGGGAGGCTAGGGGAGTCCTAGTGGGCTGATTGGTGGGCTGTGTAGGTGGCCTCGGGCTTAGAGAAGAGAAGAGAGGGAGAGGCCCGCGGGGGTTTTCGGAGACCGAAAACGTCCGACGAATTAACCGGCGACTAGTGCCGCTATATTTAACGGTTGGGCTATCGAACGAGCTCATAATGCGATGAAATTTGGCAGGCGGCCTGTCTACACTATAATAAGACCACACGCCACGTTTCATCCCATTCTGAGAACGTTTTTTGGCCACTCATAAAATAAATATTCGGAGGCGCCGCGGGCGCGTGTGAGTGTGTCTGGGCTCAGAACAGACAACGGAGAGGATGAGGGAACTCGGACGGATGCAAGTTTTGAAAACATGCTGATGCAACACACATGATGACATGGCAAAATGCAACACGCAAGCAGATGGCATGGCAACGACAACGAATAACCGGCTGACACCTGGCGCACCGGTCTTGGGGTGTCACAAGTCCCATGGGCCCAACTACCCACCAGGGCGCGCCAGGGGCCTGGAGCGCGCCCTGGTGTCTACTGGGCCCCACGGGCCTCTCCACGTGCGCTTCCTTGACTCCCTAGATGTCTTCTAGCCCAAAAAAATTCTCCAAAAAGTTTTGGGGCATTTGGACTCCGCCTGATATTGATTTTCTGCCAAGTAGAAAAACAAGCAAAAACAGCAAGTGGCACTGGGTACTATGTCAATAGGTTAATCCTGAAAAATAATATAAACTTACTAGAAAATGATTGTAAAACATCCAAGATTGGTAATATAACAACATGGGACAATAAAAAATTATAGATACGTTGGAAACATATCAGCACACAAGGAGTAACTATTGGGGACTCACGCGTCCCATTACACCTCATCTCAATGTAGTAGACAAACGATGACATAGGAGTGATTTCTTTCCTCCTGTCAGCTGATACGTCTCTCTATAATTTTTGATTGTTTAATGCCAACATTCTACAACGTTCATATACTTTTGGCAACATTTTATATTACTTTTGGTACTAACATCTTGATCCAGTGCCAAGTGCCACTTCCTATTTTCGCATGTTTTTTGTTTTGCAAAAATCCATATCAAACGAAGTCTAAACACAATAAAATTTTATGGATATTTATTTTCGAATATATGTGATTGTTTGGAAGAAGAATCAATGCAAGACGTGCCTAATATGGCCAGTAGGTCGCGTCGTGTTGCCTTGTTACTCCCTCGTAAGTCAGCTGCATCCCTTCTTTTGCCGCAATAAATATAATTTTCGGATAAATATTTCCCCCAAAATTCTAGCCCGGTCAGAGTTACGGGTCTACGGGAATATACAAAACGGTGAATGGGTCCAAAAATGAACTCGAAACAGCATAGAAACACACACACACACACACAGAGAGAGAGAGAGAGAGAGAGAGAGAGAGAGATCCAATCTCGGAGGGGCTCCTGCCCTTTGATACGTCTCCATCGTATCTAATTTTCCAAACTCTTTTGCCATTGTTTTGGACTCTAATTTGCACGGTTTGAATGGAACTAACCCGGACTGACGTTATTTTCAGCAGAATTGCTATGGTGTTATTTTTGTGCAGAAATCAAAATTCTCGGAATGACATGAAAATTTATGGAGAAGTTTTATGAAATACATAAAAAATACTGGCGCAAGAATCAACCGAAGGGGGGCCACCCAAATGCCACAAGCCCTTGGGGCGCCCCCCTAGGGCACGCCCCTGGCTTGTGGGCCCCCGGAGCCTCCTCCGACCCTAAGTCCAACTCTACATATTCACGTTCGGGGAGAAAAAAATAGAGAAGAAGGATTCATCGTCTTTTACGATACGGAGCCGCCACCGCCTCCCGTTCTTCATCGGGAGGGCTGATTTGGAGTCCGTTCAGGGCTCCGGAGAGGGGAATCCATCGTTGTCGTCATCATCAACCTTCCTCCATCACCAATTTCATGATGCTCACCGTCGTAGGCTTGCTGGACGGTGATGGGTTGGATGAGATTTATCATGTAATCGAGTTAGTTTTGTTAGAGTTTGATGCCTAGTATCCACTATGTTCTGAGATTGATGTTGCTATGACTTTGCTATGCTTAATGCTTGTCACTAGGACCCGAGTGCCATGGTTTTAGATCTGAACCTATTATGTTTTCATGAATATATATGTGTTCTTGATCCGATCTTGCAAGTTGTAGACACCTACTATTTGTTATGATCCGCATACCCCAAGGTGGCAATAATTTGGATTCTTTCCGGTGATTGCTGTAGTCTGAGGAGTTCATGTATTCACTAAGTGCTAATGCTTTGTTCTGGTTCTCTATTAAAAGGAGGTCTTAATATCCCTTAGTTTCCATTAGGACCCCGCTGCCACGGGAGGGTAGGACAAAAGATGTCATGCAAGTTCTTTTCCATAAGAACGTGTGAATATATACGAAATACATGCCTACATTATATTGATGGATTGGAGCTAGTTTGTCGTTCCCTAGGTTATAGCTTCTACATGATGAATATCATCCAACACAAATCATCACCGATCCATTGACTATGTGTTTGTCTCATATTGATCTTCGCTAAGTTACTTTTGTTACTACTACCGTTACAATCACAACAAAACTGCCACTGTTACTTTTGCCACCATTACCGTTACTTCCATATTACTTTGCTACTAAATACTTTGCTGCAGATATTAAGTTTTTTAGGTTGGTTGAATTGACAACTCAACTTCTAATACTCGTGAATATTCTTTGGCTCCCCTTGTGTCGAATCAATAAATTTGGGTTGAATACTCTACCCTCTAAAACTGTTGTGATCCCCTATACTTGTGGGTCATCAAGACCTTTTTTGGCGCCGTTGCCGGGGAGCATAGCTATATTTGTTGAGTCACTTGGGATTTATATCTATTGATCACTATGAAGAATCTAAAGGATGATAGAACCAAGATCGTTCCCTCTAGGACGAGGGGGGGTAAGGAACTGCCATCTAGCCGTGCACTTGATTCTCCTTCTGTTTTGAGTAAGATTGCGACACCACCGCCTGCTATTAATCCTGATATGTCATAAGTAATTGATGATGCTACTTCTGCTATGAGTGATACTTATGATGATGCTAGTACTTTGTTTAATGATGTACCACTAGGTGAATTTCTTGATGAACAACTTGCTGGAGTTAAAAATATTGAGAATGTTGAAACTGATGAAACCGCTGAAACTGATGAAGTCTTTGAAACTGAAAACTATGATACACCTTTTAGATCTAGCACACCTAGATATGAATTGCCTGATATACCTAAAGGTTATGTCATGGAGTGAGAGGTAGCTAGAGACTTTCTTGCTTGTAAGAATAGAGATGATGTGAAGAAGTTGTTATGCAAGTGGAAGGAATTTTTTTTAAATGCTAGTATGAAATATAATCCTGAGTTTGCTACTTCGCCTATTCATGTTACTGATAAGGATTATGAATTCTCTGTTGATCCTGAGATAATTACTTTGGTTGAATCTGATCCTTTTCATGGTTATGAAACTGAAACAGTTGTTGCCCATCTTACTAAACTGAATGATATAGCCACTCTATTTACTCATGAGGAAAAAAATTTGCTTTTACTATATCCTTAAGTTGTTTCCTTTCTCGCTAAGGATGGTGCTAAGATATGGTTTAATTCTCTTGCTCCTGGTTGTGTGCGTAGTCCCCGGGATATGATTTACTACTTCTCTGAAAATATTTTCCTGTTCATAAGAAACAAGTTGCCTTACAGGAAATATTTAACTTTGTGCAAAATGAAGAAGAGAGTCTCCCACATGCTTGGGGGAGGCTTCTCTAGTTACTTAATGCTTTGCCTGATCATCCTCTCAAGAAAAATGAAATACTTGATATCTTTTATAATGAACTAGCCGATGCTTCTAGGGACCACCTTGATAGTTGTGCTGGTTCTGTTTTGAGGGAACGAACTATTGAACAAGCTGAAGAACTACTGAATAATATATTGACAAATTATAATGAGTGGACTCTTCCTGAACCACTTCCGAATCCAACTCTGAAGAAGAGGGGAATTCTATTCTAAGTCCTGAAGATATGCAAGAGGCAAAGAAATGAATGAAGGAAAAAATGTATTAAAGCTGAAGATGTTAAGAATTTACCACCTATTGAAGAAATACATGGTCTTGATATCTCGACATAGGTAGTAAAGGTAAAATCTCTTTATAGATTAGATGAAGGTGATATTCCTCATAATAAATCTGCTAGTCAATGCATGGATGAATTTGACAACTTTATTGTCAAACAAGAAAACTTCAATGCATATGTTAGTGATACGTCCAAAACGTATCTATAATTTCTGCTTGCTCCATGCCTCTTTTGTGTGATATTGCTATGATATTTATGCACTTCCATACACTTTTGATCATATTTGGACTAACCTATTAACTCAGTGCACCCCAGTGCCAGTTTCTGTTTTCTGTTGTTTTTGTATTTCAGGTTTTCCCATTACTTAAGGTGCCAGAAAAATTCCGGGAAAAATATATAAAAAATCAGCGCTCCAGAAGCTTCCATGCGGCCAAAGTAGGGCCGGAGGGGGGCCACAGGGGCTCCGGGCGCCCAGAGGGCGCGGCCCCCCTCCTGGCCGCCGCGCCAGGCCGCCTGGGCCCCCCTTACCTCTTCTGACGACCCCCTTTGGCATATATTTAACACCCGTCGCGGAAACCCTGATTCGGGAACCCTTTTCTCCAGACGCAATTCCGATCTCCGCCGCCATCGCCACCAAGTTTCGAGGGACCAGAATTCCTGTGCCGGCACCCTGCCGGGACGGGGAAGTGCCCCGGATTCATCTCCATCAACGTTGCTTCCTCCCTCCATGATGCGGGAGTAGTTCCTCCTCGGGGCTGAGGTTTTCTACCAGCAGCTATGTGGTCAATTCTCTCTCCCATGATGTGATCTTCGTTGTGATCATAGGCTATGTTAATCTAGGGTGATCCCATGATATTTCCCCTTCCTCTATGTATTGGATTGATGTACTCACTTGTCTTTATCTAGTATAATCTCCGAGACCAAGGTGACAGCGGTCTATTGGACATGGATTAGAAGAATATTTTCATGAGTGATTTCCTCTTTTGTGTGTGGATTGAAGATTGAGAGTCTCTTGGTGCTTGTCTTTGACTATCCTTGAGATATGTTGTGGTGATTGTGGTACTCTCTTTGGATGGCCGCGGTGACATTGGGAAATCCATAGGTTGAGAACTACGAACTTTGAGGTGTGCTTTTGTAGCCCTACATAATTCTCGTCCTCTCTCGACCACAAAGGAATGACCTCCAAGTGCGTCTCCATTGCATGTTTTATGGGAAATATCATGTGATTAGTATATGTTAATATTGTTGGGAGTTGCCACTAGTGAAAGTATGAAGCCTAGGCCTTGTTTCCACCATTGCAATACCATTTGTGCTCACGTTTACCACTTGTTTGCTTGCTGCACTTTTTATTACAGATTTATATTACTTTGCTTTGCCACACCTATCATCCATATTTTACCATCTCTTCGCCGAACTAGTGCACCTATACATCTGACAAGTGTATTAGGTGTGTTGGGGACACAAGAGACTTCTTGTATCTTGATTGCAGGGTTGCTTGAAAGGGGTACGTTCAACCTCCACTTCCCTGTGTTCGATAAACCTTGGGTTACTCACTTAAGGGAAATTTGCTGCTGTCCTACAAACCTCTGCTCTTGGAGGCCCAACACTGTCTACAGGAATAGAAGCGTGTAGTAGACATCAAGCTATTTCTGGCGCCGTTGCCGGGGAAGTGAGGTAAGTGAAGGTACCTTCTCTAGATCTTGCAATTAAATCTTTTCGTTTCTTGTTTTTAGTTTCACTAGTTATGTTTATGGAAAACCGCACTCTTAGTTCGCTGCTTGGGGAAGGCCGCATTACCACACCCGTGGTAGAGAAGTCTCCTCCACCTACTGAATGTATCCCGTTCCAAATACCACTTGGGATAATTGAAATAATTTTGAATGATTGTTATGATGGGACGGTCAATCCTAGTATTCATTTGTTGAAACTTACAGAACTTTATGAGTTGTTTAAGATTTCAGGTTTGACAAGAGATGGAGTCATGACGAAATTATTTGCCTTGTCACTAAAAGGAAAAGCATTGGAATGGTATAGGCTACTAGATGACTCTCACCTGCTGGATTGGGAAGAGATCCAGTCTCTCTTTTACTCCAAGTTTATCCTCTTCATGAAGTCCATGAGAATAGGAATTATGTTTATAATTTCTATCCTCATGACGGAGAGAGCATAGCTCAAGCTTGGGGGGGACTGAAAACGTTAATGCTAAAATGTCCTAACCATGGGCTCCCCAAAGATATGATTATTACTAATTTCTATGCGAGGCTTTCTCGACAGGATAAAGATTTGCTCGATTCTTCCTCTATGGGTTCTTTCACAAACGAAAAGATTGATGCTAAATGGGAACTCCTTGAAAGAATTCAACTCAACTCTGAAGATTGGGAGATCGACAAAGGTAAAGAGTCAGGTATAATTTATGAGTATGATTGCATTAAGTCCTTTGTTGAAACTACAAGTTTTAATAAGTTTAGTGCTAAGTTTGGGCTTGATTCTCAACTCCTTGTTAATTTCCTCAAATCTTTTGTTTCACATCTTAATATGCCTAAGGAGGATTGGATCAAGCATCATGAACCTTTTAAAGAGATTTGCAAAGAAAATGAAATTGTTCATGATGATTGCAACATGCATGATCCAATTCCTAAAAATGAAGTTTTATATAAGCATGTTAATTTTTGTGGAGTGGATAGACCTTGTGAAAGGCCTATGATTGAAGAAGAGAAGTATTGTAAGCAACATAAGCATGAAAGAACAATCACTTGGGTCAAAGATTTAAATGAAATTGCTAGAGAATTGTGTGGCCTTTATCCTTTTACTTGTGAACTTTGCCGTATAGAGGGTCACTTTAATTTTCAATGCGTGCACTTTCAAAACATAATTGTTAACCAGTTGTGTGATAACATGATAACCTCTGATCTTTATGATGAGCTTATGTTATTTTTGATGTGTGAGGAGTTATCAGAAAAGACTTCTTGGCTAGATGTTAATGCCATAGGAATAAAAAACACTTTGCAAAATTGCCATCTCTATTGTGTTGTTAATTGCCATGAAAATGATTACATAAGTAAGATTAGAAAGGAGGGAACTTTACCAAAGTATAAAAATGTCTCTTATATTTCTGCTAATAAAAAGGAGAGTTTCTCCCAAGTTTCCCCTATTGTTTCTAATGATAAACCAGGATATGTGGAGAAGCTTCATCTCCAGCCACTCCCTCCTAAGGCGAAGAAGAAGAAAAAGAAGAGGAGCAAGAAGGAAGAAGAATGGGTATCAACCTGGCCTGAGCATATTCCTCCCATCAACTTTTATCCTAACGGTTGTAAGTTTAAAGAAGAAGGTGAAGTCTATTGCCTTAATTATCATCTTGATGATACGTCCGTAGGTACTATTGAAGATGATTTTGATTATGATATGCATGTTACTTATTGTGATGGGGAAAATGATGATAATGCTACTTACGATCTTGGAAATCTTTTTGGTACCAACTCTGAAATTGATGATATGGAAAGCTCTAAGCTTGGGGATGATAGGATTGCAAATCCTTTACCCACTAGTGATGTGATAATTGATAATTCTTTTGCTAGTAAGAATAAAGGCAACATGTTTACAAATATAGTTGCTAGTAATGATAATGCTATTCTCTACTATGATGATGTTATAACTCCAATCTATAGTGATTATAAAGGTACCTATGACATAAGGAGAAATTATCCTTATGAAACTTGTCATAATCATGGAGGGAATTACTCCCTTGTTGAACGCAATCTTCCTAATACACAATTAATCTATAGTGTTCAAGTTGTTTATGATAGTCCTACTCCCACTATTACCAATGAGAAAGATTATGCTTATGTGGAGAGTAAGAGTACCTTTTTGCATGTGGATCATGGTAACAATGCTTTATGTGATGCTTATATTGTTGAGTTTATTCGTGATCCCACTGAAAATTATTATGAGAAGGAAACATATGCTTATGGATATTTCAATAATATTAAGTTCCCTCTCTTTATGTTGAAGGTTTTGAAGCTGCACTTGTTTTGTCTACCTATGCTTATTGCTTTGTGCTTCAATGAATTATTCTATTGCAATATTCCTATGCATAGGAAACATGTTAGGCTTAAATGTATTTGGTATTTTCTTCTTGATGCTCTCTTTTGTTCTTCAACTCTTATTCCTACGAGAGCATCATTAAAGTCTTAAGCCTATCTTTATGGCTATAAAGAAAGAGCTCTAGGGAGACAACCCTTGTTATCTTTGCTTTCAGTTTGTTCTTTCAGTTTTTAGTGGTCTTGATGTTTGTTACTACTGTAGCAACAACATTGTATCTTTATTTTTCAGCTTTGTGCCAAGTTTAGCCTCCGATTGCAAGAAAGTTCAAAAGTTGTGACGTGTTGTCCAGGAAACAGATTCTGTCCTTGGACAGAAAAATTCGTATAAAATCACCAGATCCTCTTTTTGGTCTGAATTGTTTCGACAGCGTGCTCTATACAATTGGCTTTCGGGCGTCTGTTCTGAGTTTTTTGATTTGAGTTGCCGAAGTGCCCCGAAAAAATTATTTACTACCTGCTGGTCTGTTTTTCACAGATTCTGTCCTGTTTTGCCTTTCCTTCGTTTTGCAAACCTTGAGCTTGCTTTTTCTTTGCAAAAACCTTTTGGCAATCTTGAGAAACAGTAGCCCTTCAAGATTATCCTTATTTCCAGCAAGGAAAAATTATTTTATTATGGGTACTAACCTCGCTACTCAGATTATGATGAGTTATGTATGAAGGGAGTTTTCAAGTGTGCGAGGGAAGATGATAAAAAGATTCAGGAGTGTCAAACGCTCAAGTTTGGGGATGCCCCCGTGCACCCCCAAGAAATATTCAAGAAGACTCAAGCGTCTAAGCTTGGGGATGCCCCCGTGCATCCCCTTCTCCATCAACAATTATCAGTTCGTCTTTCGTTCCACTATATTTTAATCACTTCATGTGTTATGTGCTATGCTTGGAGCGTCTTGCTTTTAGTTTCCTTTTTAGTTTTCTTTAGCTTTGCTTGCTGTTCATAACAAGTTGGAACCCATCTTTCTTTGTGTGGGAGAGAAACACGCTCCACTTCAACCTAGAACATAACATAGGATTTTCATGTTTATCTTTGCTATGTATGTTCTTTGTCTTTCAATAGCTACTGTCATGTTCGGCTCTTAGTTTTCATGCTTTACTTTTTAAAGAGCTTTTGTTTAGTTGGTCGCTGGAACTCTCTTGAGTTATCATGCTTATCTTGTTAAGAGAGTTGGCTTCTGTTGCACTGGTTGATATGTCTATGATAAAAATGCTATGTGCATAATGGTGCTTAGTAGTTCATGTTTTCTTATGGTTAGTCTCAAATAGCTGGGGGGTTCTTAATGTGTTATTGAAGTACCAACATGATTTGTTTGCCAATGATGTGGTATGGTTTAGTGATATCTTCCTCCAAGAATTTATTTTGATTGACTTGGCATATTCTCACGCATATTTAAGACTGTAAAGAAAGTCTATCAAGCCTTGATGATCTTTAATTTCTGAATAGCGATATAACTTCCATGCCCGATTCAATGTTGCTTTGTCGCTCTGCATGATTATGGCCGTCATTGCTCTCTTAGTTGGTCGCTCCCAGTCTTTTGCTAACCTTCGCCTGTACTAAGCGGACTGACTGCTTGTGCATCCAAAATCCTTTAAACCAGTTATGCCATATGAGCCCACTATACCTTCCTATACATGGTATTTACTTGCCATTCCTAACGAAGACTTTCGTGTACCATCTCGAAATTAATCAAAAGCATTTCTCTTTTGTGCCTCTGTTTTAGCTCATGAGGAAGTAGTAGTTAATTCATGATCTTTTTAAGTTGGACAAGCTTCACCCCAGGATTGCATGTCTAATGTGCAAACCCCTAATACGAGAAGGAACTGGCAAAGAGTGCGCCCGGCTCATTAAAAAAATATACAACAAACAAACCCTCCTTCACGCTTTGTTCATGAGAAATCAGAAAAATTTGGCAGTGATAAACAAAGGAGATTAAGGGGATGTGATCGTCCTCGTACGGGAGCCGTTCCTCGAAACTTGTCCAGACCGAGAAGTAATTGAGTTATCTACTAGCATTCGTTGAGGAAATATGCATCTCCCAAAAATCAATTTTACCTTTTTAAAAAAATCAAGAGCTCTGGTACATGTTTAGTCTTTGCTTCCAACCACGGATTTTCAATCTTGCAATCAAAAGCCACGGTTCGAGAGTCTCCACCTTCTTTCTTCAAAGCACCGACTATTGAGAGCATGATTGTCATTCTGAGTGTAATGTGCATTGTCCCAAAGTACCATTGTCTTCTGCATAATTGTGATATCACTTATTCTGAAATCATTGTATCTAGTCGTCACTTAAACTTTGGAGGTGCCCCTGCATTTATGTTTTGCTTCACTAAAGGGGGCAAGTGAGGTATCACTTTGTCATGTTTGCACACCATGCTCACTACAAATCAATTTGGTGTTTTCAGTATCATATTGTAAAACTTTCAGTTCTTTGTGATATTCTCATGAGGCAACGTAATTACTAAAGATTCATTATCTCAGTAAGCATTTGTCATGTGACTATGAAAAGTTCTTATATGGTTAATAGCATGTCACCACAGAAATTATGCTTGTTATCATTTACCTACTCGAGGACGATCAGGAATTAAGCTTGGGGATGTTGATACGTCCAAAACGTATCTATAATTTATGCTTGCTCCATGCCTCTTTTGTGTGATATTGCTATGATATTTATGCACTTCCATACACTTTTGATCATATTTGGACTAACCTATTAACTCAGTGCACCCCAGTGCCAGTTTCTGTTTTCTGTTGTTTTTGTATCTCAGGTTTTCCCATTACTTAAAGTGCCAGAAAAATTCCAGGAAAAATATATAAAAAATCAGCGCTCCAGAAGCTTCCATGCGGCCAAAGTAGGACCGGAAGGGGGCCACAGGGGCTCCAGGCGCCCAGAGGGCGCGGCCCCCCTCCTGGCCGCCGCGCTAGGCCGCCTGGGCCCCCCTTACCTGTTCTGACGAACCCCTTTGGCATATATTTAACACCCGTCGTGGAAACCCTGATTCCGGAACCCTTTTCTCCAGACGCAATTCCGATCTCCACCGCCATCGCCACCAAGTTTCGGGGGACCAAAATTCCTGTGTCGGCACCCTGCTGGGACGGGGAAGTGCCCCCGGATTCATCTCCATCGACGTTGCTTCCTCCCTCCATGATGCGGGAGTAGTTCCTCCTCGGGGCTGAGGTTTTCTACCAGTAGCTATGTGGTCAATTCTCTCTCCCATGATGTGATCTTCGTTGTGATCATAGGCTATGTTAATCTAGGGTGATCCCATGATATTTCCCCTTCCTCTATGTATTGGATTGATGTACTCACTTGTCTTTATCTAGTATAATCTCCGAGACCAAGGTGACAGTGGTCTATTGGACATGGATTAGAAGAATATTTTCATGAGTGATTTCCTCTTTTGTGTGTGGATTGAAGATTGAGAGTCTCTTGGTGCTTGTCTTTGACTATCCTTGAGATATGTTGTGGTGATTGTGGTACTCTCTTTGGATGGCCGCGGTGACATTGGGAAATCCATAGGTTGAGAACTACGAACTTTGAGGTGTTCTTTTGTAGCCCTACATAATTCTCTTCCTCTCTTGACCACAAAGGAATGACCTCCGAGTGCGTCTCCATTGCATGTTTTATGGGAAATATCATGTGATTAGTATATGTTAATGTTGTCGGGAGTTGCCACTAGTGAAAGTATGAAGCCTAGGCCTTGTTTCCACCATTGCAATACCATTTGTGCTCACGTTTACCACTTGTTTGCTTGCTGCACTTTTTATTATAGATTTATATTACTTTGCTTTGCCACACCTATCATCCATATTTTACCATCTCTTCGCCGAACTAGTGCACCTATACATCTGACAAGTGTATTAGGTGTGTTGGGGACACAAGAGACTTCTTGTATCTTGATTGTAGGGTTGCTTGAAAGGGGTACGTTCAACCTCCACTTCCCTGAGTTCGATAAACCTTGGGTTACTCACTTAAGGGAAATTTGCTGCTGTCCAACAAACCTCTGCTCTTGGAGGCCCAACACTGTCTACAGGAATAGAAGCATGTAGTAGACATCAGTTAGTAGTGATGGGGAACGCAGCATGCAATTTCAAAAGTTTCCTACACTCACGCAAGATCTATCTAGGAGAAGCATAACAATGAGAGGGGGAGAGTGTGTCTACGTACCCTCGTAGACCGTAAGCGGAAGCGTTATATCAACGTGGCCGATGTAGTGGAGCAACTGCATGTCCAACTGCATGATCCAACCGATCAAGTACCAAACGTACGACACCTCCGAGTTTAGCACACGTGCAGATCGATGATGTATCCTCCTTCTTAATCCAGCAAGAGGGAGAGGAGAAGTATATGGGATTACAACCAACACGATGATGTGGTGGTGATGGTGGTGGTGGAGCACCGACAGCGCTTCGCTAAGCATCACCTGGATGAGGCGATGGAACTACGGAGTAACGAGAGAGGGAGGGCGCCAAGGGCTTGGTGTGTCTTCTTCGGGCGTCCCTCCCCTCTATATATATGTGGAGTCAGGATGTAAATGGCGCTGGGTCCCACTAGTCCCACATATGCCATTTACTAAAAAGAGCCAAAACGGCGTTCGTGGAAATCCTGTAAAATGAAGTGGCACAAGTGGGCAACCCAACAAAGCCCACAAACTCCGGCGGCCCATGATATTTGCAAATGTGTTCGTCTCCTTCCACCTCGCTGCCGACGACACCACGGCGCAGGGCGCGGGCCGTATAATGCACGGCCGCGGGTTGCGGGTCGACCTCGCCGAGAGGGCTGTCACGGTGCGCGGGAGCTGCCGGGGCGACCACGGGTCGCTCGTCGGGATGGAGGACGCCGTCATGTCGTCACGCCATCCACACCAGACGCCGCCTACCACACCCGATGCCCTGCCATCGTGTCCTACGCACGGCACCTGGCGGACGCGTCCAGGCACCAGTAGCGGGAAGCACGTCGGCCACGTTCGAGAGCTACGGCCCCGAGAACTGCCGGGCTGGACATGGTGACAGAGATAGTGCGGCGCCTGCTAAATAGTCCTTGCTTCACTAGACGCAAGTGTATTGGAATGGTTTTAATTTCCTTCACTAGTACTCGAGTATAAATCTGTAATTGACTCAGAACTGTGTTGCTGAAAACCTTGCTAGTACTGACAGTACTGTAGTTGTTAATGAGTTGAATATTGCGTTGTGCAAGAGCTAAACTGCGTGTTATTAACATCATCTGTGCGTGCATGAAACCGATGATGGGCTAACGAGAATCACAGGCGAGCTGGAGCAAAGTGTCCGCGTAAGGTCGACGAGAGCAGAGAGGTTAGCACTTTGTGGCGTCGGGGCACCATTTAACTGCCAAACAAATTAAGTGGTTGCCACGAAATCCCACATAACTGGCATGCGGCGGAAGCGGCTATCGCCGCATTGCCCAGCGGACTGACCATTTACATCCTGAATGTGGAGGGGCGTGGCAAACAGCCCCTCCAAGCTCTAGGGCGCAGCAATAGGGGAGAGGCCTTGGACTCCAAGTCCAATCCTATTCCTATTAGGATTCCTTCCCTTTTTGCCTTCCCTAGCCACATGGGCTTTTGAGGACTTGGTGCGCTTTTCCCAACAAGGCCAGAGCACCTCCCCTTAGCCCATGCCAGCCCTTGGGACGTGGTGAACCTATTTGTGGACTTACGGACCCCTCCGGAATCCAGCGGAACCTTCTGGAAGCTTCCCGGTACAATACCAAAAAAACTGCACTTTTTTCAGAATCCAAAATATGACTTCCCATATATAAATATTTACCTCTCGACCATTCCGAGACTCCTCGTGACATCCCGGATCTCATCCGGAACTCCAAACAACATTTGGTTACCACTCATCAAATATCCCAATACTACTCTAGCGTCACCGAACGTTAAGCGTGCGACCCTGCGGGTTCGGGAATTATGTAATCATGACCGAGACACCTCTCCGGTTAACAATAAATAGAGGAACCTAGATGTCCATATTGATTCATTCATATTCCATGAAGATATTTATCGGTCGAACCGTTATGACAACATACGTAATTCCCTTTGTCCATCGGTATGTTACTTGCCCGAGATTCGATCGTAGGTATCTTCATACCTAGTTCAATTTTGTTACCGGCAAGTCTCTTTACTCGTTCCATAATACATCATCCCGTGACTAACTCATTAGTCATTCGCTTGCAAGGCTTATTATGATGTGTATTACCGAGAGGGCCCAGAGATACCTCTCCAATACTCGGAGTAACAAATCCTAATCTTTATCTATGCCAACCCAACAAATACCTTCGGAGACGCCTGTAGAGCATCTTTATAATCACCCAGATACATTGTGACGTTTGATAGAACAAAAGGTGTTCCTCCGGTATTCGAGAGTTGCATAATCTCATAGTCAGAGGAATATGTATAAGTCATGAAGAAAGCAATAGCAATATAACTTAATGATCATTATGCTAAGCTAAGGGATGGGTCTTGTCCATCACATCATTCTCCTAATGATGTGATCCCGTTCATCAAATGACAACACATGTCTATGGTTAAGAAACTTAACCATCTTTGATTAACAAGCTAGTCTAGCAGAGGCTTACTAGGGACACGATGTTTTGTCTATGTACCCACACATGTATCAAGTTTCCGATTAATACAATTCTATCATGAATAACAAACATTTATCATGATATAAGGAAATATAAAATAACAACTTTATTATTGCTTCTAGGGCATATTTCCTTCAGTCTCCCATTTGCACTAGAGTCAATAATCTAGTTCACATCGCCATGTGATTTAACACTGATAGTTCACATCGTGATGTGATTAACACCCATAGTTCACATCGCCATGTGACCAATACCCAAAGGGTTTACTAGAGTCAATAATCCAGTTCACATTGCCATGTGATTAACACCCAAAGAGTAATAAGGTGTGATCTTGTTTTGCTTTTTAGAGAAGTTTAGTCAACGAGTCTGTGACATTCAGATTCATATGTATTTCACAAATTTCTATGTCTACAATGCTCTACATGGAGATACTCTAGCTAATTGCTCCCACTTCCAATACACATCCAGATTGATACTTAGAGTCATCTGGATTAGTGTCAAAGCTTGCATCGGCGTAACCCTTTACGACGAACTCTTTTTCACCTCCATAATCGAGAAACATTTCCTTAGGCGTCTAGTTACTAAGGGTAATTTTGACCGCTGTCAAGTGATCTACTCCTGAATCACTATTGTACCTCCTTGCCAAACTCATGGCAAGGTACATAACAGGTTTGGTACACATCATGACATACTTTATAGAACCTATGGCTGAGGCATAAGGAATGACTTTCATTCTCTCTATATGTTTTTGTCGTGATCGGGCTTTGAGTCTTACTCAACTTCACACCTTACAAATGAGGCAAGAACCTTCTTTGACTGATCCATTTTGAACTACTTCAAAATCTTATCAAGGTATGTACTAATCAAAAGTCTTATCAAGCATCATGATCTATCTCTATAGATCTTGGTGCCCGATATGTAAGCAGCTTCACCGAGGTCTTCTATTGAAAAACTCCTTTTAAAGAATCCTTTATGCTTTCCAGAAAATTCTACATCATTTCCGATCAACAATATGTCATTCACATATACTTATCAGAAATGTTGTAGTGCTCCCACTCACTTTCTTGTAAATACAGGCTTCACCGTAAGTCTTTATAAAACCATATGCTTTGATCACCTTATCAAAGCGTATATTCCAACTCCGAGATGCTTGAACCAGTCCATACATGGATCGCTGGAGCTTGCACACTTTGTTAGCACCTTTAGGATTGACAAAACCTTCTAATTGCATCATATACAACTCTTCTTTCATAAATCCATTAAGGAGTATAGTTTTGACATCCATTTGCCAGGTTTCATAAAATGCGACAATTACTAACATGATTCGAACAAACTTAAGTATTGCTACGGGTGAGAAAGTCTCATCATAGTCAACTCCTTGAACTTATCGAAAACCTTTTGCGACAAGTCGATCTTTGTAGACAGAGACATTACCATCAGCGTCTGTCTTCCTCTTGAAGATCCATTTATTCTCTATGGCTTGCCGATCATCGGGAAAGTCAACCAAAGTCCACACTTTGTTCTCATACATGGATCCCATCTCAGATTTCATGGCATCAAGCCATTTCGCGGAATTTGGGCTCATCATCGCTTCCTCATAGTTCGTAGGTATGGTCTAGTAACATGACTTCCAGAACAGGATTACCGTACCACTCTGATTCGGAACATACTCTGGTTGACCTACGAGGTTCGGTAGTAACTTGATCTGAAGTTTCATGATCATCATCATTAGCTTCCACACTAATTGGTGTAGGCATCACGGGAACGATTTTCTATGATGAGCTACTTTCCAATTTGAGAGAAGGTACAATTACCTCATCAAGTTCTACTTTCCTCCCACTCACTTCTTTTGAGAGAAACTCCTTCTCTAGAAAGGATCCATTCTTAACAACAAAGATCTTGCCTTTGGATCTGTGATAGAGGGTGTACCCAACTGTTTCTTGTGGGTATCCTATGCAGATGCATTTCTCCGATTTGGGTTCGATCTTATCAGGCTGAAGCTTTTTTGCATAAGCATCGCAACCCCAAACTTTAAGAAATGACAACTTAGGTTTCTTGCCAAACCATAGTTCATACGGTGTCGTCTCAACGGATTTAGATGGTGCCCTATTTAACGTGAATGCAGTTGTCTCTAATGCATAACCCCAAAACGATAGTGGTAAATCGGTAAGAGACATCATAGATCGCACCATATCTAATAAAGTACAGTTATGACGTTCTGACACACCATTACGCTGTGGTGTTCCAGGTGGCATGAGTTGCGAAACTATTCCACATTGTTTTAAATTAAGACCAAACTCGTAACTCAAATATTCGCCTCCGCGATCAGATCGTAGAAACTTTATTTTCTTGTTACGATGATTCTCTACTTCACTCTGGAATTCTTTGAACTTTTCAAATGTATCAGACTTGTGTTTCATCAAGTAGATATACCCATATATTCTCAAATCATCTAAGAAGGTCAGAAAATAACGATACCCACCGCGAGCCTCAACACTCGTCGGACCGCATGCATCTGCATGTATTATTTCCAATAAGTCATTGGCTCGCTCCATTGTTCCGGAGAATGGAGTTTTAGTCATCTTGCCCATGAGGCATGGTTCGCAAGCATCAAATGATTCCAAAAGTCCATCAGCATGGAGTTTCTTCATGTGCTTTACACCAATATGACCTAAACGGCAGTGCCACAAGTATGTTGCACTATCATTGTCAACTCTGCATCTTTTGGCTTCAATATTATGAATATGTGTATTACTACCATCGAGATTCAATAAACCATTCACCTTGGGTGTATGACCATAGAAGGTTTTATTCATGTAAACAGAATAACAATTATTCTCTGACTTAAATGAATAATCGTATTGCAATAAACATGATCCAATCTTGTTCATGCTCAATGCAAACGCCAAATAACATTTATTTAGGTTTAACACTAATCCAGAAAGTACAGGGAGTACGCAATGATGATCATATCAATATTGGAAGTATTTCCAACACACATTGTCACCTCACCCTCAACTAGTCTCCGTTTATTCTGCAACTCATGTTTCGAGTTACTAATCTTATCAATCGAACATGTATCAAATACCTAGGGGTTACTACGAGCACTAGTGAGGTACACATCAATAACATGTATATCAAATATACCTTTGTTTACTTTGCCATCCTTCTTATCCGCCAAATATTTGGGGTAGTTACACTGTGAGGCTGTTGCCTTGCAGTACATAGTCAAAAAAAATTTGGGGTAGTTCCGCTTCCAGTGACCATTTCCTTTGTAGTAGAAGCACTCAGTTTCAGGCTTGGGTCTAGCTTTGGGCTTCTTCTCAGGAGTGGCAACTTGCTTGCCGTTCTTCTTGAAGTTCCCTTTCTTTCCCTTGCCCTTTTTCTTGAAACTAGTGGTCTTTTTTAACCATCAACACTTGATGCTCTTTCTTGATTTCTACCTTCGCTGATTTCAGCATCGCGAAGAGCTCAGGAATCGTTTTCGTCATCCCTATATTATAGTTTATCACGAAGTTCTAGTAGCTTGGTTATAGTGACTAGAGAACTCTGTCAATCACTATCTTATCTGGAAGATTAACTCCCACTTGATTTAAGTGATTGTAGTACCCAAACATTCTAAGCACATGCTCACTAGCTGAGCTATTCTCCTCCATATTGTAGGCAAAGTATTTGTCAGAGGTCTCATACCTCTCGACATGGGCATGAGTCTGAAATACCAATTTCAGCTCTTGGAACATCTCATATGCTTTGTGGCGTTCAAAATGTTTTTGAAGTCTCCGTTCTAAGCCGTAAAGCATGGTGCACTAAAATATTAAGTAGACATCATATTGAGCTTTGTCAAAGGTTCATAATGTTTGCATCTGCTCCTGCAATAGGTCTGTCACCTAGCGGTGCATCAAGGACATAATACTTTTGTGCAGCAATGAGGATAATCCTCAGATCACAGACCTAGTACGCATCGTTGCTACTGACATCTTTCAACTTAGTTTTCTCTAGGAACATATCAAAAACATAGGGGAGCTACAACCCGAGCTATTGATCTACAACATAATTTGCAATACTATCAGGACTAAGTTCATGATAAATTAAAGTTCAATTAATCATATTACTAAAGAACTCCCACTTAGATAGACATCCCTCAAGTAATCTAAATGATCACGTGATCCAAATCAACTAAACCATGTCCGATCATCACGTGAGATGGAGTAGTTTTCAATGGTGAACATCTTATGTTGATCATATCTGCTATATGATTCACGCTTGACCTTTCGGTCTCCAGTGTTCTTAGGCCATGTCTGTACATGCTAGGCTCGTCAAGTTTAACCCAAGTATTCCACGTGTGCAAAACTGTCTTGCACCCGTTGTGTGTGAACGTAGAGCCTATCACACCCGATCATCACGTGGTGTCTCAGCACGAAGAACTGTCACAATGGTGCATACTCAGGGAGAACACTTATACGTTGAAATTTTAGTAAGGGGTCATCTTATAATGATACCATCGTTCTAAGCAAAATAAGATGCATAAAAATATAAACATCACATGCAATCAAAATATGTGACATGATATGGCCATCATCATCTTGAGCTTTTGATCTCCATCTCCAAAGCATCGTCATGATCTCCATCGTCACCGGCTTGACACCATGATCTTCATCGTAGCGTCGTGGTCATCTCGCCAACTATTGCTTTTACTACTATCGCTAACTCATAGTGATAAAGTAAAGCAATTACATGGCGTTCGCAATTCATACAATAAAGAGACAACCATAAGGCTCCTGCCGGTTGCCGATAATTTACAAAACATGATCATCTCATACAATATCATATAACTCATCACGTCTTGTCCATATCACATCACAACATGCCCTGCAAAAACAAGTTAGATGTCCTCTACTTTGTTGTTGCAAGTTTTACGTGGCTACTACGGGCTTCTAGCAAGAACCATTCTTACCTATGCATCAAAACCACAACAATTTTTTGTCAAGTGTGTTGTTTTAACCTTCATCAAGGACCGGCCGTAGTCACACTCGATTCAACTAAAGTTGGAGATACTGACGCCCGCTAGCCACCTGTGTGCAAAGCACGTCGGTAGAACCAGTCTCATGAACGAGGTCATGTAATATCGATACGGGCTACTTCATCCAACAATACCGCCGAATCAAAGTATGACGTTGGTGGTAAGTAGTATGACTATTATCGCCCACAACTCTTTGTGTTCTACTCGTGTAAATCATCTACGCATAGACCTGGCTCATGATGCCACTCATGGGGAACGTAGCATGCAATTTCAAAATTTTCCTATGCTCATGCAAGATCTATCTAGGAGATGCATAGAAACGAGAGGGGAGAGTATGTCTACGTACCCTCGTAGACCGTAAGCGGAAGCATTATATCAATGTGGTTGATGTGGTGGAACAACTGCATGATCCAACTGCACGATCCAACCGATCAAGTACCGAACGTACGGCACCTCCGAGTTTAGCACACGTGCGGCTCGATGGCATCTCCTCCTTCTTGATCCAGCAAGCGGGAGAGGATAAGTAGATGGTATCACAACTAACACAAGGCGTGGTGGTGATGGTGGTGGTGGAGCATCGACAGTGCTTCGCTAAGCATCGCCGGGATGAGGCGATGGAACTACAGAGTAACGGGAGAGGGAGGGGCGCCAAGGGCTTGGTGTGTATTCTTGGGGCGCCCCTCCCCTATATATATGTGGAGGGGCGTGGCAAAAAGCACCTCCAAGCCCTAGGGCGCAGCAATAGGGGAGAGGACTTGGACTCCAAGTCCAATCATATTCCTATTAGGATTCCTTCCCTTTTTGCCTTCCCTAGCCACATGGTCTATTGAGGACTTGGTGCGTCTGGCCCGGCAAGGCCAGGGCACCTCCCCTTAGCCCATGCCAGCCCTTGGGATGTGGTGAACCCACTTGTAGACTTCCGGACCCCTCCGGAACCTTCTGGAAGCTTCCCGGTACAATACCGAAAAAATTGCACTTTTTTCTGGAACCCAAAATATGACTACCCATATATAAATCTTTACCTCTCGACCATTCCGAGACTCCTCGTGACGTCCAGGATCTCATCTGGGCCTCCGAACAACATTTGGTTAGCACTCATCAAATATCCCAATACTACTCTAGCGTCACCGAACTTTAAGCGTGTGACCCTGTGGGTTCGGGAATTATGTAGTCATGACCGAGACACCTCTCTGGTCAATAATCAATAGCGGAACCTGAATGCCCATATTGATTCCTTCATATTCCACGAAGATCTTTATCGGTCGAACCGTTATGACAACAGACGTAATTCCCTTTGTCCATCGGTATGTTATTTTCCCGAGATTCGATCGTCGGTATCTTCATACCTAGTTCAATCTCGTTACCGGCAAGTCTCTTTACTCGTTCCGTAATACATCATCCCATGACTAACTCATTAGTCATTTGCTTGTAAGGCTTATTATGATGTGTATTACCGAGAGGGCCCAGAGATACCTCTCCGTTACTCGGAGTAACAAATCCTAATCTTGATCTATGCCAACTCAACAAATACCTTCGGAGACACCTGTAGAGCATCTTTATAATCACCCAGTTACGTTGTGACGTTTGATAGCACACAAGGTATTCCTTCGGTATTCGGGAGTTGCATAATCTCATAGTCAGAGGAATATGTATAAGTCATGAAGAAAGCAATAGCAATAAAATTTAACGATCATTATGCTAAGCTAAGGGATGGGTCTTGATCATCACATCATTCTCCTAATGATGTGATCCCGTTCATAAAATGACAACACATGTCTATGGTTAGGAAACTTAACCATCTTTGATTAACGAGCTAGTCTAGTAGAGGCTTACTAGGGACACGATGTTTTGTCTATGTATCCACACATGTATCAAGTTTCCGATTAATACAATTCTAGCATGAATAATAAACATTTATCATGATATAAGGAAATATAAAATAACAACTTTATTATTGCCTCTAGGGAATATTTCCTTCAAGTAGATAGTTGAAACAAAATGCTTATATGATTGAACACTTGAGTGACTACACGTTGATAACCCACAAGTGTAGGGGATCATTTGTAGCCTTTTTCGATAAATAAGAGTGTTGAACCCAACAAGGAGCTAAAGGTAAAACAAATATTCCCTCAAGTGCTATCGACCACCGATACAACTCTACACGCACTAAACTTTTGCTTTATCTAAAAAGTATAAAACTAGAAGTTCTTAGCGGGAGCTTGAAGTAAATTTGCAAGACAGTAAAAGTAGTGTAGTAGCAAGCTTTTTGTAACACAAGAGAATGATTTGTCCATAGGCCATCATCAACGTTACTAGATTGATAGCAAGTTTATATGTGGGAGAGCCCACTTCTAGCATGTCGTCCCTTACTTGGAATTCTATGCACTTATGATTAGAACTCTAGCAAGAATCTGCAACTACTATCATTCATTAAGGTAAACCCAACCATAACCTTAAGATATATTGGCCCCCCTTCAATCCCATATGCATCAATTTCTATGCCAGTCTGGAATTTGCTGTCACCCTTGCCCTCCAATACATAGTCCTATCAGCATACAACTAACCATGTGGTGTGATCCACGCACGCACTCATATGATGGGCACCAAAGGACAGCAACATAACCACAAGAAAATTAAACCAATCATAGTAATTTCACCAATAAGCCCGTAGGACAAAACAGATCTACTCAAACATCATAGGATAACCACATATCATTGGATAATAGTATGTAGTGTTGAGCACCATGTTTAAGTAGAGAATTACAGCAGGAATAGAGAGGTTACACCACTGCATAAAGGGGGATAAAGTTGGTGTTGACGGTAGGAAGACTGTTGATGTAGATCGTCGTCACGATCCTAGCCCCAGCGGTACTCAGGCGCCACCGGGAGAGAGGGGGAGAGAGCCCCCTCCTCCTTCTTATTCCTTGGCCTCCTCCCTAGGTGGGAGGAGGGTTCCCCCTCTGGTCCATGGCCTCCATGGCGGCGGAGGGGCGAGAGCCCCTCCGAGATTGGATCTGTCTCTCTGTCCTCTTCTATTTTGCGTTCCCTAGATCTGGCCCTTCACCGTTTTTAAATATCCGGAGATTCGTAACTCCGATTGCGCTGAAATTTTAACACGTTTTTTTACAGATATAAGCTTCCTTGTGCCCGAAGTAGAGGTCCAATCGACATACGAGGTGAGCACAACCCATCACGGTGCACCGGGCACCCCCTAGCGCACCCGGGTGTATCGTGGGGGCTGTGGGTCCTGTTTGCGTTGATTCCAAGTCCGAAAAATCACATATATTCCAAAATAATTCTCCGTAAATTTTTATCGCATTTGGACTTCGTTTGATATGGATTTTCTGCGAAACAAAAACATGCAACAAATAGGAACGGGGCTGGGCACTGGATCAATAGGTTAGTCCAAATAAATCATATAAATAATTGCCAAAAGTATATAAAAGTTTAATAATATTGGCATGAAACAATCAAAAATTATATGTACGATGGAGACGTATCACATGTCTAGAGTTAAAGATGATCTTAAGCTTGTCGGTAAATATGCTTCCATGATAAAAAACCCAAGTAGAACAAGTTCTCAAAGCACAAAGTGATATGATTAATGAGATGAACAATAAGAAAAATGATCATGCTGTTAGAGTTATGACTAAAACTGGTAAAATGACTCAGGAACCTTTTATATCCTGAAGGTCATCCTAAAAGAGTTGAACAAGACTCTCAAAGGATTAATGTTGATGCACCTAGTTCATCAAAGAGAAATAATGGCAAGACTTTGCATGCTTCTAGTGAACCTATTGTAGACACACCTGAAAATCCTAATGATATTTCTATTTCTGATGTTGAAACGCAATATGGTAATGGACATGAACATAGTAATGATGATAATGATGATGTTCATAATGATGCTCAACCTAGTAATGATAATGATATAGAGATAGAACCTGATGTTGATCTTGATGACCCACAACCTAAGAACAAAAGGTATGAGAAAAGAGACTTCATTGCTAGGAAACATGGTAGGGAGAGAGAGCCATGGGTTCAGAAACCCATGCCCTTTCCTCCTAAAGCTTCTTAGAATAAAGATGATGAGTAATTTGAGCGCTCTTGTGAAATGCTTAGACCTGTCTTTTTGCTCTTGCGTTTGACCGATATCTTGAAAATTTCACCCTAGGCTAAGTATATGAAAGATATTGTTACTAATAAAAGGAAGATACCGGAAGCTAAAATTTTCACCATGCTTGAAAATTATACTTTCAAGGGTGGAATACCTAAGAAACTAGGAGATCCGGGAATACCAACTATACCATCCTCCATTAAAAGAAACTATGTTAAAACTACTTTATGTGATTTAGGAGCCGATGTTAGTGTTATGCCCT
The DNA here is from genome assembly GCA_902687465.1 of Secale cereale. Classification (NCBI taxonomy): domain Eukaryota; kingdom Viridiplantae; phylum Streptophyta; class Magnoliopsida; order Poales; family Poaceae; genus Secale; species Secale cereale. Next base: position 50,262,419 of record LR738714.1, on the reverse strand, counting down.
TCTCTTTGTACCGAAGACTTGATTTGAATAAGTTGACACCAACTGAAATCTCTTTGCAAATGACTGATAAATCAACTGCTATGCCCATCAGTATTTATGAGGGTGTACCTGTCGTAGTTGCAAATGTTACTATCTTAACAGACTTTGTTATTCTTGATATAGCCGAGGATGACAGTATGCCGATTATCCTTGGTAGACCTTTTTTGAATACTGCAGGGCCTATTATTGATTGCAATAAAGGCAATGCCACTTTTCATGTTAATGGTAATGAGCATACGGTACACTTTCCAAAGAAACAACCTCAAGTGAAAAGTATCAATTCTAATGGGAAAATTGGAATAATTACTATTGGAGGTTTTGAATTCCCTCTTCCTACTGTTAAAAAGAAATATGATATTCTTATTGTTGGGGACAGTCATATTCCCATTGAGGTAACCTAGTGTTATACGAAAGTTCTCTGGTTTCATGTCATTTGGAAGAGGTTTGTTAATAAGACTTGATCAACCTTATTAATGGATTCCTTTTGATGGGCATGAGATGGATGAATTTAGTAAACACAACTCTCTGTATCCAACTTTTACCTTATTTTATTTAGATTAAATAAAACAAAAAATAGTATTATTTTCCTATTTTATGAATTATCCGTGCAATAAAAAATGTCGAAAAAATATAAGTTCTCCAAATGCCCTAAAAATTTAGTATGATTTTTTCTGGAATATATAAGAATTTTTGGCACTAAAAACACATCAGGGGGGTGCACCAGTGGGCCACAAGCCCACGGGGTGTACCCCCTGGCTTGTGGGTACCACGTGGGCCCCCTCACTTATTCCAGCACCCATCCACTCCATCTTCCTCCAGAAAAAATAACTCCATTGCTCAAACCCGTGTTCTTGATCATCTTGCTGCCATTTTCGATCTCCTTGCTCAAAGTTCCATTTGCAAAACTGTTTTGGGAGATTGCTCATTGGTATGTGACTCCTCCATTGGTCCAATTAGTTTTTGCTCTAGTGCTTTGTATATTACAATTTTTTGCTACTGTGGTGACCATGTTCTTGAGCTTGCATGTCAAATTTATATGGTCCAAAGTAGTTTTGTTGCATGATATAGCCTCTAGACACTTGTAGGAGTAGTTGTTATTACTATGGTTGAGTTTTGTTCACTTTTATTTTGAGTCACTAAAAATTTCAGAAAATTTCAGAGAAAGAAAATGATGAGGAAAATATTCCAAGGAGGTTCCTCGAAGAAGAAGAACCCCCCCAAGGCGTGCAATACATGAGCCAAGCCTTGAAGCACCACGAGAAGCACTAGTACGACCTTGTGAATGGCGATCAGATGAATTTATGACAAATGCAGACTTCAAGGAAGAATTCGATACGCTTGTGCACAATGCCGACCTGACGGAATTCTTTTCAGATAAGTGTCTGCAGCATTACAACCTTACTGACTCTTTTGTACAAAGATTTGAGTATTCGTACACCATGGATCTTGAGGAGTTTAATGAAGCATGTAAAATTCGGCATTGGGGCAGTTGTGTTGAACCATGAAAAAATGATTTTCGCTGAGTTCCTTGCTATCATAGTAGGAGAAACTAGAAATATAACACAAGCTAGTATGGGGAGCATTCACTTTCCTGCTTTACAATATTTTGCTCTCTTCATAGGCAGATGTATTAATGGTAAACATGATCATAGCCACCTATGTGCTTCTGATTTGAGTGTTCTTAGAAGTGCAGTAATAAATGATAGAAAATATAATTTAGGGGCTATTGTCACACATTGTTTACATAACAATGCTAAGGATGGAGATTTCTTTAGTGGTATTTATGCCACTCGTGTAGCTGACTATCTTGGGGTACCTATAAGAATGACATTCAATTACCACCTGCTTTCCTTGACTATGAGGCTATGGAACATTATAAATTTCTTGAGAGAGACGAGGTGCCTTTTCAGTATAGACTAATCTTTGATAGACAGTGCGATGTCCGTATTACGCTCCCTGCTCCTTCTTTCTTTGACTTTCGGGTAAAAAGAAGATACTTCATAACCAGAAAGGAGGCACACGAGTATGAGAGGGTGAGGGAGACAACTCGCCTCTAGGAAGCAGCACGCCAGGCAATGGAAACTGCAATCGAGTACAACCCCAACTATGACAATGGATTTCATCCAGGCCAGCCGTGGGCATATACCAACTTAGCCCAAAAGGCCTAAGCTTGGGGGAGTACGTGTTTCTCACCGACATTACATTCATGTTCACACACTTATTTCAGTTGTTGGTGTTCACACTTTTTCATTGTATCATCCATGTTAGTTTATTTTTTTGCCTTCTTCTTGTGTGTTTGAAAACCTTTGAAAACCCAAAAATATTTATCATTTCTTTTTGTCTTTTCTTGCTTGTCCGTCAAGTAGTTTGTAGTATTAAAAATAAAATCCAAAAATATTTCTCGTTCTTCTTTTAATTGTTGGGAGCTTTCCCGTGTAAATATTTTTTCTCGTTCTTATTTTCTTCCGAAAAACAAAAACTCCAAAATATTTTAGTGTCTTTCTCTGAAATTCTTTTGCTTTCCTTTTGGGTCGAAAGGAGAAGACCACGATGAAAATGTTGAGTGGCTCTCATATGCATTATTGATGATCTAACAAAGAGCCCATATTACCTTGTCTTCTCCGTTGAATAAATGTTTGCAGATTCCAGCTTAGTTCAATGCACGTGCACTCTTATTATTATTCACACCATTAGGTCGCGCAAGTGAAAGGCAATAATGAAAAAAATTGATGAAATGGTTGAGATGAAGAAAAGCTGGTATGAACTTGACCTATTTTGTTTTTGTATATATGATTGGCTCATCGTTCCCGATTCAGCTCATTATGGATGAACATGTTTGCAAATCCAATTAGAGATTATAGTTACTCATGCCATGCTTAATTAGCTAGGAGTGTATAATGGTTTGTCCTGTTTGTCAACATGCAATTTAAAATTGTTATGATGTAGTATGATAGGATGGCATCCTCCTTTGAATGATTCAAGTGGCTTGACTTGGCACATGTTCACGCATGTAGTTGAAACAAAAACAACATAGCCTTCACGATATTTATGTTCATGATGATTTATATCCTACTCATGCTTGCATTCAATGTTGATTAATCTCAATGCATGTTTATGACCGTTGTCGCTCTCTAGTTGGCGCTCCTCAATCTTTTGCTAGCATTCACTTGTACTAAGCGGGAATATCTTGTGCATCCACTTCCTTAAACCCAAAGTTGTTCCATATGAATCCACCATAACTACCTATATGCGTTATTTACCTGCCGTTCCAAGTAAATTTGCATGTGCCAAACTCTAAACCTTCAAATAATAATCTCTTTTGTATGTCTGAATCACTCATGTGGCTACTGGGGCCTGTCAGTATCTTCCATGCTAGGTGGGTTATTTTCACGATGAGTGGACTCCGCTTGTCATTCACGAGAAAATGGTTGGTAATTGGGATGCCTAGTTCCATGCTCAAAATCAAATCAAAATATAATGAACAAAACTCCCTCAGGACTGTTGTTTGTATGGATGGTAACCCGTGGATCCGGCTGGCCGTGGAGTGTGATTGTTGGTGGTGGAGGAGTAAAAAAATTACCATTCTGTTTGGCAACCGCCTATAATGTGCATAACATGGAAGATAGTGAGAACTCTTGGTTGTTATGTTGACAATGAAGGCATACCGCTCAAAATTATATTCATCTCTATTTTAAAAGTTTCGAGCTCTGGCACCTCTACAAATCCCTGCTTCCCTCTGCGAAGGGCCTATCTATTTACTTTTATTGTTGATTCATCATCCTCTTATAAAAAGCACCAACTGGAGAGCACCGCTATCATTTATATGATTTGTTTTTAATTGATGTTGAGTATGAGTGTGACTAGATCTCTCTTACCATGAATTATAATATCTAGTCAGTCCTTGATCTTCTCACGTGCTCTGCATTTATGTTTTGCGGTCTCAGAAAGAGCTAGCGAGATACACCCTCCGTCCGGAAATACTTGTCATCAAAATGAATAAAAAGGGATGTATCTAGATGTATTTTAGTTCTAGATACATTCCTTCTTGTCCATTTTGATGACAAGTATTTTTGGACGGAGGGGGTACCATTATATCATGATTGTTTTGAAAAGTGTTGTCATTCGAGATTTATTATTATTACTCACTAGTTGATTATGCCATTGATATGAGTAAATGTGAGACCTAAATGTTATTGTGAATATGGTTCGTTCATAATCTTTGCTGAAAACTTGAACATCATTTAGACATATTTACAACAATAAGATCAAATAGAGTTTATAAAAGTTTTTCTTCGTCACTTTCAGTTTGTCAAATGAATTGCTTAAGGACAAGCAATGGGTTAAGCTTGGGGGAGTTGATACGTCTCCATCGTATCTACTTTTCCAAAGACTTTTGCCCTTGTTTTGGACTCTAATTTTCATGATTTGGATGGAACTAACCCGGACTAACGTTGTTTTTAGTAGAATTGCTATGGTGTTATTTTTGTGCAGAAATCAAAGTTCTCGGAATGACCTGAAAATTTATGGAGAATTTTTATGAAATATATAAAAAATACTGGTGCAAGAATCAACCGAAGGGGGGCCACCCAGTGGCCACAAGCCAAGGGGCGCGTCCCCCCTAGGGCGCACCCCTAGCTTGTGGGCCCCCTGAGCCTCCTCCGACCCTAACTCTAATTCTATATATTCACGTTCAGGGAGAAAAAATAGAGGAGAAAGATTCATTGCGTTTTATGATACGGAGCCACCGCCACCTCCTGTTATTCATCGGGAGGGTTGATCTGGAGTCCGTTCGGGTCTTCGGGGAGAGGAATCCACTGCCGTCGTCATCATCGACCTTCCTCCATCACCAATTTCATGATGCTCACCGCCGTACGTGAGTAATTCCATCGTAGGCTTGCTGGACGGTGATGGGTTGGATGAGATTTGTCATGTAATCGAGTTAGTTTTGTTAGGGTTTGATGCCCAGTATCCACTATGTTCTGATATTGATGTTGCTATGACTTTGCTATGCTTAATGCTTGTCACTAGGGCCCGAGTGCCATGATTTCAGATCTGGACCTATTATGTTTTCATGAATATATATATATATATATATATGTTCTTGTTTCGATCTTGCAAGTTGTAGACACCTACTATGTGTCATGATCCGCATACCCCAAGGTGACAATAATTGGGATTCTTTCGGGTAATTGTCGCAGTCTGAGGAGTTCATATATTCACTAAGTGCTAATGCTTTGTTCCTCTACTAGGGAAAACCCTAGTAGTAGCGCTGGAAATATGCATAGAAGTAGCGCTGGGTCCAGCGCTACTGCTAGCGCGCTACAGCTAAGTTGTAGCAGTAGCGTTGGTATGGGCAGCGCTACTGGTAAGTACTGTTAACAGTAGCACTTCCTGGACCGGCGCTTGAACAAAGGAAGCGCTGCTGATAACCCAGCACTGCTATTAGATGCAATCCAGCGCTGCTATTAGATGCAATCCAGCACTGCTGCTAGTATTCGTGCTTTCACATATTTACACCCCTCTACGTATTTGTGATGTATTTATACAGGCTCTATACAGTAGTTTCATCAGATCATACTAAATATCATCATCATAGACATACAGTACTCTCGTCATACCATCATCATCATTCACACATATTTCATCACATTTCGAAAATAGCGATACACAAGAGTGATCATGTCATGTCTCGAATAAGTGTAAATGCATGGTTATGGCACACACACAAGTTTCATCATCCCTATCTAAACCATGATGTAGAGGATAAGAGCGATCAACATGAGCAAGAGCGCGACTATGTAGTACTTGAGGCACCGGCGGTCCCGCCCCCGCTCATGCCGGAGTGTCCACCTCAAGTAACTACTTTCCCCTTCGGCTCTGCTGTCGAACCCTCTGTAGCTAGCACCCGGGTACTTATACACCTGTGCCTGAGCGTTTGGCCAGCTGTCGTAGACTCCTGGAACCCTCCCAATGAACACGGCGTAGCAGTCCTTCACCATCTCTGATCTATGTACCTGCATCGACGGTTGATCAATTGAACGATAATATGCAAAATAATGTACTTAAGAAAAGAAAGAGGCATAATTAGAAAAATACAAGCAACTTATAGCAAACATAAGTGACGAAGTTCCTCATACCCAAACTAATTAACTAGAGCGATTAGTCCTCCATGTCGGCGGTCCAATCTTCATAGCCACGGAGGAAGCACCCGAGCTTCGTAAAAAGCTTAAGGTCTAGATGATGAGCGAGTAGCGGTGCTCGGACATCATCCCGCGTCATTTTTAGCCCATGGTAGAACATCCTTGTTGGTTTGAGGACCTGCTTCATCATCACTTGGGCAAGTTCACACTCGACGTGATAAAACTCAGCTCGGATTCGATGATCCGGTGTCTTTCCTATGCTTGTGGCCCAGCTGACAATCTCAGCATCTTCGGTAGTAGGTGACATGCGAAGGCATTGATTATCCCTTCAGTACTCGAGGAGGTGATGCATGAGGTAGAATTCATCAGCCTGACTGGTGTGCGGTTGCTGGATGCAGCAAAAGTCGGTCTTATGGCAGAAAACCAGCCTGTTCTTCCTGTTCCTTTTTCTTGATGTTCTTTGATGAGTCCAAGTACATAGCATGGGAGTATTCCGGGTACATAACGATGAGTACGACGCCGCCCCCGCTGCGCAAATTAAGTACACCTCAAATTAGCCTACATGCTTGCAAAGGAATGATTAACACTTACGAAAGGATATGCGTGGATGACTTACGTGGGATGATAAGGCAGGAGAATCGCTTCCTTGTCCTTATTAGCGATCATGAATACGCCGAGGTACTTGCTCGCATATCCACGATGCTCTTTGCAAACTACCAAGAAGCTCTCGTGCATATAGAACGGGTCCGCGACGCAGATATATTGTATGTTCTCAATCCTGATGAAGTAGTTGAGATACAACGCATACATGCGGATGAACTGGAAATCCAGCTTGGTCATGTGGAACATGTCGAAGATGTAGTCAAATCGCAGGATGAACTGGTTCGCGGGCTAGGTGTCGACTTACAACTTCCCACCCGGCACCTGAGCCGCGTAAAGCAGGTATCCTGGTTTTTCCGCGATCAGAAGGCTTTTCTCTCTGGCCAGCACATCTTCATGGAGTCTCCTTAGATCATTGTCCAGTATGTGATCTAGCGCTTTGGCAGGTAGGATCGGCTCGCCGGCGACATGGAAACGATTCTTAACTTCGACGGGTATTCTGTCTACCACCCGGGGCTTCAGAGGCGGCTGGCTGCTTGAAGCAGCTCTGGCGCCTTTAGGGCCTTTCTTGTCCGGTCTCCTCCTTTGCTTCTTGGTGGGTGGCGGTAGTGATCTCACCATACCTTCCCTAACCACCACCCCAAGTGTCGTTGGGCTAATCATTGGACGGGCCTCGGGGGGTTGCTGGGTAGAGGCGGCATCTGGAGGTGTCTCCTGCGAGGATTTCTTGAAGAGAGACTTTTTGCATTCTGCCTTAGGATGTTCCGGCTCCGGCAAATCAGGCAGCATCAAGTCATCATCTCCATGCTCATAGCCTGAGTCTTCATCATCCTAAGCCATCAACCTTCCATCATCATAGACGGTATTGAAATACTTGTCTGGGTCTTCATCATCATCCTCCTCCATGTAATCATCAACATTTGCTTCTTCGACAGCGGGGGCGACATGATCTAGCAAGGTTGTCAGAATCACGATTTTGAATCGGATCGGAGCACTGATGGTAGGATCGCAAATCGTGGAATCTTCACTATCATGATCGTAGAAACGTAGATTCTATGAACTAAAGTCGTAGAATCAGAGGGATTAGTTTGGATAGTAAAGTCGTAGAATCGTACAACAGAATCGTGATTCTGACAACCTTGTGATCTAGTACCCTCGCGTCGTCCGCTATCACCCGCCATGACAGGTGTAGGTAATTTGGTAGGTGGGGTGGTGGTGTTCATACCTTCTTGAGAAGGTGGCGTTGGCGTGATACTGAGCGCCTTGAGACGAAGAAGAGACCTGGGCCAAGGCAAGAACCAATTCTTGCATGCACCAATCATCTTAGGGGTCTCGTCGTCAGCGACTGGTACCGGAGGAGGCAAATCCTCGAAACCCGCTAAGACACTGGCCACATTAACATTGAAGACGCCATCGGGCATCTCTCGGTTGTGGAACATGCTGTCCTTGGGCTTCACCATCGTTGCCTTTCCAATGGCCACCTTCTGGCCCTTGATGCCATAGAGTATGGTGCACAGGGTGTCGTCGGCCTACGAAGGAGACATGTCTGCGACGTCAAACATCTGAAAGGCAACTAAAACGGAAGACTATAGACATGCTGCTGAAAAGGGTATGCCGCGTAATTACCATGAGGGCGTCGAGCTCATCCAGCAATGAAGGCCCGCCAAGCATGCAAGAGACGGTCGGGCTGCTATGAACATGAGCAGGACCTTTTGTGGTTGCTTGAGTAGGTGCTGGTGCTCTGGTGTTCACCGAATTGCTCCCGACAAAGCTGGGAAGAGGAAAGTCCTCCGGCCGTGCATTTGGATTGTTCTTCGTGTAATCGAAAAGTGTCGGAAGCAAGCTGACCACCGCGTCAGTGACCGCTGCATTGATGGCCCCGAGCAACTCTTCTTTGGTCTCAGCTTTGGTCTTATCGACCGCAATCTTGACCTTCTCGTCGATGCTCTGCTGAGTGACGATCAAGCGTCTCTTCTTTTTTCCTCTAGCTCCTTGCACGTCTTCCACGAGGCGCCATCTCCGACGCCGTGCACACGTCCATATGATGGCGGCTTGTCCACCGGGACCTTTTCAGTATGTTCAGGGCCCGGTTGAATGGGGTGTCCCACTTGGGCCTCACCGACGACTGTGACGACTCCTCGCTTTTGACTGCCTTTTGGGGCTGCTTTTTCTGCAAAAGGAACGTGGATGATTTACTAATGTGGCAAAACGTGCAATCGAATTGATTGGAAGCTAATATGATAATGTGGTAATATAACAATTACCAGAAGTCTCATGAACTCCCTCGTGTTCGGGTCTGTGTAAAAGATCTTTTTGACTTTGTCCCACTTGTATCGGGCCCTGATCCAGTCATGCTCCAACGAGTCGGTGAACTCCACCAAGGGGTCTGGGATTCCATGACTTTCACGTTCGGCGTCCTCCTTGGCCCATATGTGCATCTTCCCCTCGCAACCACGGCTTCCGAGGCGGTGGGGAGGCGTGTTCCTAGCCTGGAGCGCCTTCATTTTCTCCGACATTGCCTTGACACTTTCTTTAGCGCAATTGTCCTTGAATTTTGCAAGGTCTGCTTCTGTTATTGACAGATTATCAGCATGAATCTTGGACCACGGTTCATTCTTCGCAATCGCTCTTTTCACCCAAACTTTCCAGGAGGACAAGTCATTGGTGAACGTCACCATCGCCTAGTCGTTTATCTTTGTCATGCCAGGATCGTCCCACGGATCTTTATATTGGCCTTCATTCTGGCCAAGGAATAGGAACCTATTGTGCAACTTCTTTAGGAGCATGTGCTCCATATGTGGTATCTTCTCCAACAAAACGTCATTGATGTTGGCGGTTTCCCTGAGGATGCATCCTAGTTGATTGCCCCAGCACGAGCGCGCTTCCTCCGGCGCCGTTGGCTCTAACTTCTTGGGGTGCATCTCCGTGACCACAATTTGTCCGATGCCAAGCACGTTTGGTTTTCGTGTCCTCTTCTTCTTCGGTGCTTTACCGGCTATGACATCATCGTTGCCGGTCTCGGGGGTGGTGTCGGTCCTGGTGCCAGTGCTGGTGCCGGCGTCGGTGTCGGTGTCGGCGTTGGTGGCACTGCCACCACCATGCAACCCCATCTGGTGTTCATCCAAGTAATCGAAAAAGTGATTTGCTGCCTCAATGGGGTCTTAGAGGCGAGCAGAACCACCCACGACCTCGGCGTCGATAGACATGTTTCCTATTGATCAACAATTGTAAATAAAGGATATAATGAAGAGGAAAAGGGGGCCTATGTTTGGTCGGAATGTTGATTCATTCCCCTTCCGGCAAATCCCGGGTACTCCATATGTCCTAGTTTCTAGGGCAAGTCATGCCGAAAATCACGGAAATTTTCGGCATGACCTTTGCTTAAAAGTGGACATATGGAGCGCCTGAAATTTGCCGGAACGGAAATGAATCAACATTCCGGCAAAACATAGGGCACTCATCAGATATTCTTCAACAGATGGCACAAGTTCATATAACAGATTTGATGATATCACAGGAGAACATGGCAACATTATATGACAGATTTTCAGGACTTAGCAAATTAACCAAGTGTTAAAAACAACAACATTGCATAGACTATATGCTCCTAAAACATCATTTAGGGTTTGATGTGCTACTGCCCTAAACAAATTTGCCCTAGCTAAATTTGCTCATTTGCTAAAAAAAAATTGGCCCTAGCTATATTTGCTACTGCCCTAATTAGCTACAGTTTTTTATAAATTTTTGCTACTTTTTCTATAGCTAATTTATATACCTACAAAAACGAGTTAGCTACTATTTTTTATAAATTTTAGCTACTGCTTTTTATACCTACGAAAACCAATTTGCTACCGTTTTTTATAAATTTCCCTAAACTAAATTTCCTAAATTTCCTAAACTAAATTGCCCTAAACTAAATAGAACTAAACTAAATTTGCTTAATTTCCCTAAACTAAATTGCTCTCTCTCTCTCTCTCTCTCTCTCTCTCTCTCTCTCTATATATATATATATATATATATATATATATATATATATATATATATATATATATATATATATATATATATATATATATATATATATATATATATATGCTGCATCTCCTAGCTAGGCCGATTCATACATCTAACACTTAGCTAGGCTAAATTCAAATTAGAGATAGAGCAGAGAGCAGAGAGAGAGAGAAGGGCAGAGGAGAGGAGAGGGAGAGGCTTACGGGGCAGTGGAGAGGGCGCGCGGCGTCAAGGTCGAGGGCGGCTGCTAGGTCGAGGGTGGGTGCAGGGGAGATGACCGGCGAGGTCGAGGGCGGGCGCAGGGGCGACGACTAGTGGCGGCGAGGTCGTGAGGGCGTCGACGGTGGGCGCAGGGGTGACGGCGAGGTCACGAGGGCGTCAACGGCGGGCGCAGGGGCGACAGCGAGGTCGCTAGGGCGTCGATGGCGGGCGCAGGGGCGAGGTGTAGATGGGGGGAATAGGACTTGGTGAAATTTTAAGAGCCCGCGTGGCGGCGGTTAACTCACAATAGCGGTAGCGCTGCTTTACAATAGTTATAGCGCTTGTTTGTAAAGGAGCACTACCGCTATCGCTATGTTTTTTTTATTTTTTTTGTTCTAAAATACTTAGCTATATCGCTGGTCCGCAGACAGGAGCTACTGCTATTTTTCTTTTTTATTTATTACTTTCGTTTTCTAGTTTTTAGTTTTCTTTTCTTTTATTTTTTTCTTTTTTTTTTCTTTTATTATTTTCCTTTTCTTTTCTGCTTACTTTTCTTTTTCTTGTGTACTGCTTTCTCCCTTTTGTTTTTGTTTTTTTGTTTTTCTCCCGACGGCGTCTCCCTCTTCTCCCCACTACGTGAATATCATCAAAACCTGTGCATGTGGTAACATATTAGTTTACCGATAAGGGTTACTTAAGTGCGTACACAAAATAGATACATATATATAAATGTAGGTTTCTGATCAGCTGCATCGACGATGTTTCACATTGAGCTTCTTCCCTTTCTTGTTCGTTGCCGAGTAATTGAGCCCCTCCCTATGACTTTTCCGGAGCCATGGATTACGATCTTTCTTAGGTAATGTAGTATTGATTCTTCTTTTCACATATGATTCATCGTCATCATCATCTTCCCTCATCGGGTTGCCGTATTGGTCGTAGTCTTTGTCGTTGGCTACTCCATCCATTCCGACGATGCTCTTTTTGGATCTCCTCACGACAACACGGCTGGGATTGGCTAGGTCGGTTATGAAGAAGCATTCTACCACGTGCTTAGCGTGTACCCATGGCTCATTTTTGGCAATGATGTTAACGTTCACGGGAGTGCTCTTCGCGCCGGGTATAGACATGGTGGTGAAATACTTGTTTTCTCTTACGACGTCCTTGGCCCATCTGACACGGAACATCGTCGCATCGTGCATTCCAGCATAGTCAAGCTCCTAGATCTCTTCGACCCTTCCGTAGAATCTTTTAGTTGTGCCGTTGGCGTCAGTCACGCATTGAATTGTCACCCGCGAGTTCTGGTAATCACTGTCCATGTCTTTGGCTGCTACTTCTCGAGCTTGCGTTGTATTCCCTCGAAGAGGAAAGGGAGATGCAGCACAGCAGCGTAAGTATTTCCCTCAGTTTTTGAGAACCAAGGTATCAATCCAGTGGGAGACCATGCGCGAGTCCCTCGCACCTGCACAAACAAATAAGAACTTCGCAGCCAACGCGATAAGGGGTTGCCAATCCCTTTACGGTCACTTACGAAAGTGAGATCTGATAGATAGGATAGTTTGGTATTTTTGGATATAAGAACAGAAAGTAAAAACAACAAAGTAAAGTAGATTGTAGATTGATATGTTGAGAATAGACCCAGGGGCCATAGGTTTCACTAGTGGCTTCTCTCATGATAGCAAATTTCTACGGTGGGTGAACAAATTACTGTCGAGCAATTGATAGAAAAGCGAATAATTATGAGACTATCTAGGCATGATCATTATATATAGGCATCACGTCCGAGACAAGTAGACCAAAACGATTCTGCATCTACTACTATTACTCCACACATCGACCGCTATCCAGCATGCATCTAGAGTATTAAGTTCAAAAGAACCGAGTAACGCTTTAAGCAAGATGGCATGATGTAGAGGGATAAACTCAAGCAATATGATATAAACCCCATATTTTTATCCTCGATGGCAACAATACAATACGTGCCTTGCTGCCCCTACTGTCACTGGGAAAGGACACCGCAAGATTGAACCCAAAGCCAAGCACTTCCCCCATTGCAAGAACTATAGATCTAGTAGGCCACACCAAACCGATAATTCGAAGAGACTTGCAAGGATATTATAATCATACATAGAAGAATTCAGAAAAGAACCAAATATTTCTCATAGATAATCTTGATCATAAACCCATAATTCATCGGATCTCGACAAACACACCGCAAAAATATTACATCGAATAGATCTCCTCGAAGACCGAGGAGCTACGTTGCACCGATACGGCAACACCGATACGGTGATACGAGTACGGCGATACGGGATACGGCAATTTCTAGAAACAACAATATGCGATATGGCTAGTATATATATAATTAATTAATTAAATGACATGTAAGAAAAACAAACATAACAAAATGTCATCAACTCCATTAGTTGCCTGATTGCCTAGCCTCTTTTCTTTTCAGTCTTGAATTCATCTTGGTCCTCAACTCCTTATGGTGTATGTAAAATAGAAAATACATCAACAAGCAGCAACATCAGCACACACTTCTATCCAACAAACATCAACAAGCAGCAATAGATAGAAGTGATAGCCTCCTTTGTGCAGCTATTTCTCTCGGTGTACTAGTACTACTACGGAAGCCGGCAAGCACAGGCACAGCCAAGCAATAATCCAGCAAGCAGGCAAGCATACAGACTTTACTCGGTGCTTGGCGAAGTAGTTTACATTGCGACGGCGACGCAGAAGACTCAAGGCGGAGAGGCGATTCCAGGTTGTGGGGACGGCGGCGGCGAGCAACTCCAGGCGGCGGAGGTGACGATGGCGAGTAACTGCAGGCGGCGGCGGCGGCCAGTCGCCCTCGATCCATTCCTCATGCGGTCGAACAGAGTGCGAGAGAGAGAGATTAGGTTTAGATGCTCGTGGGCTATTGGGCTCGCTCGGCCGCTCGAGGCTGCGCTCTATCGCTCACCGTATCCCAGCCGTGTCATGAGCGTGTCGCTGCCGTATCAGTATTTTTTTTTGTTTAAATCAAAAAATGAGATACTTCTCTGATACGCGTATCGAAGGCGTATCGGCCGTATCGGCGTATCGAAGCCGTCCGGAACGGCGATACGGCACTTCCAGGCGTATCGGTGCTACGTAGCCGAGGAGAACTTGGTATTGAGATCCAAAGAGAGAGAAGAAGCCATCTAGGTACTAACTATGAACCCGATGGTCTGTGGTAAACTACTCACAACTCATGGTGAGGCGACGGTGTTGATGTAGAAGCACTCCGTGGAAGATCCCCCCTCCGGTGGAGCTCCGGAATAGGCCCCAAGATGGGATCTCATGGGAACAGAAGGTTGCGGCGGTGGAATAAGGGTTTTCTCTGTTGCCTCGATGTTTCTAGGGTACATGGGTATATATAGGAGGAAGGAGGGCACCGGGGGAGCAACGTGGGGCCCATGAGGCAGGGGGCGCGCCCAGGGGGAGGGGGCGCGCCCCCCACCCTCGTGGACTCCACGTGTGCCCTATTCCGTGGTTCTCAAGTCTCCCGTGAAGGTATCGCTCCAAAAATATCTCTCCCGAAGGTTTCATTCCATTTGGACTCCGTTTGATATTCCTTTTCTGTAAAACCCTGAAATAGGCAAAAAAACAACAATCTGGACTGGGCCTTTGGGTTAATAGGTTAGTCCCAAAAATAATTTAAAAGTGTACAATAAAGCCCATTAAACATCCAAAACATCATATATATATATATAATAGCATGGAACAATCAAAAATTATAGATACGTTGGAGACGTATCAAGCATCCCCAAGCTTAATTCCTACTCGTCCTCGAGTAGGTAAATGATAAAAACAGAATTTTTGATGTGGAATGCTAACCAACATAATTTTCAATGTAATTCTATTTATTGTGGCATGACTGTTCAGATCCGAATGATTCAAGACAAAAGTCTATATTGACATAAGAAATAATAATACTTCAAGCATACTAACAAATCAATCATGTCTTCTCAAAATAACATGGCTAAAGAAAGTTATCCCTACAAAATCATATAGTCTGGCTATGCTCCCTCTTCATCACACAAAATATTCATATCATGCACAACCCCAGTTTCAGCCAAGCAATTGTTTTCATACTCAATTTTTTCAAACCTTTCAACTTTCACGCAATACATGAGCGTGAGCCATGGATATAGCACTATAGGTGGAATAGAATGGTGGTTGTGGAGAAGACAAAAAAGGAGGAAGATAGTCTCACATCGACTAGGCGTATCAATGGGCTATGGATATGCCCATCAATGTGAGTGAGTAGGGATTGCCATGCAACGGATGCACTAGAGCTAAAAATGTATGAAAGCTCAACAAAAAAAACTAAGTGGGTGTGCATCTAACTTGCTTGCTCACGAAGACCTAGGGCATTTGAGGAAGCCCATCATTGGAATATACAAGCCAAGTTCTATAAAGAAAATTCCCACTAGTATATGAAAGTGACTAAACACGAGACTCTCTATCATGAATAACATGGTGCTACTTTCAAGCACAAGTGTGGAAAAAGATAGTAGCATTGTCCCTTTTCTTTTCTTTTTTTTCCTTTTTTGGGCCTTTCTTTTCTTGGCCTTTCCTTTTTTTTCTTCGGGACAATGCTCTAATAATGATGATCATCACACTTATATTGATTTACAACTCGATATTACAACTCGATACTAGAACAAAGTATGACTCTATATGAATGCCTCCGGCGGTGTACCGGGATGTGCAATGAATCAAGAGTGACATTTATGAAAAATTATGCATGGTGGCTTTGCCACAAATACGATGTCAACTACATGATCATGCATGGCAATATGACAATATGAAGCGTGTCATTGAACGGAATGGTGGAAAGTTGCATGACAATATATCTCGGAATGGCTATGGAAATGCCATGATAGGTAGATATGGTGGGTGTTTTGAGGAACGTATATGGTGGGTGTATGGTACCGGTGAAAGTTGCGCGGTACAAGAGAGGCTAGCAATGGTGGAAGAATCTGGACTGGGCCTTTGGGTTAATAGGTTAGTCCCGAAAATAATGTAAAAGTGTATAATAAAGCCCATTAAACATCCAAAACATCATATATAATAGCATGGAACAATCAAAAATTATAGATACGTTGGAGACGTATCATTGGCCTCCATGTAGAACGTGTACCCATTGATATCATACGACTGATAGGTCGCGAGCTTGGGCGCGGGGCCATGTGCTAAGGCGTGTATGAGCAATCCGTCCGAACTGCCCTCTTCCGGTGGATTTTCAAGAACTTGCTCTTTGAACCATCGCAAGAAAGTGGTGTTGTGCTCTACAGTAACTTTGTCGTCCATCTTGAGCATCCCCTTATCACGGTACTTCTTTGCGATGCTTTCTTTGTGCTGTGCCACATAATCATCTACCACATGTAGGTGTTGTAGCACTACTAAGTGATGTCTACACATGCTTCTGCTCTTGTAGACTATGTTGGGTCTCCAAGCGCAGAGGTTTGTAGGACAGCAGCAATTTCCCTCAAGTGGATGACCCAAGGTTTATCGAACTCAGGGAAGTAGAGGTTGAAGATGGTCTCTCTCAAGCAACCCTGCAACTAAGATACAAGAAGTCTCTTGTGTCCCCAACACACCTAATACAACTAGGAGTTGTATAGGTGCACTAGTTCGGCGAAGAGATGGTAAAATATGGATGATAGGAGTGGCAAAGCAAAGTAATATAAATCTGTAATAAAAAGTGCAGCAAGCAAACAAGTGGTAAACGTGAGCACAAATGGTATTGCAATGGTGGAAACAAGGCCTAGGGATCATACTTTCACTAGAGGCAACTTCCAACAACATTAACATAATCGAATCACATGATATTTCCCATAAAACATGCAATGGAGACGCACCCGGAGGTCATTCCTTCGTGGTCAAGAGAGGACGAGAATTATGTAGGGCTACAAAAGCACACCTCAAAGTTCGTAGTTCTCAATCTAAGGATTTCCCAATGTCACCGCGGCCATCCAAAGAGAGTCACACAATCACCACAACATATCTAAAGGATAGTCAAAGACAAGCACCAAGAGACTCTCAATCTTCAATCAACACACAAGAGAGGAAATCACTCATGAAAATATTTTTCTAATCCATGTTCAATAGACCGCTGTCACCTTGGTCTCGGGGATTATACTAGATAAAGACAAGTGAGTACATCAATCCAATACATAGAGGAAGGGGAAATAACATGGGATAACCCTAAATTAACATAGCCTATGATCACAACGAAGATCACATCATGGGAGAGAGAGATAACCACATAGCTACACATACGAGCCCTCGGCCCCGGAGAAGACTACTCACACATGGACATGGTGAGGAGGAGGTTGATGATGGTGTTGATGGAGAGGTGCAGCCCCGCGAGGAGGAGACGGCCGGCGGCAGCCACGGAGGCGGCGGCGGCGGCCCTTGGGGGCGCGGCGGCAGCGGCGGCCCTAGGGGGCAGCGGCTCCTTGGCCCCCCTTCTTCCTTGTGGATGATGCTGCAATGGTGCTGGTCCTCCCCTCCAAGACGGCGGCTCGGGAGGAGGAAAATTCGTGGCCCTTGTGACCTATGTTTCCTCTCTTTATATAGACTCTCGGATTCCCGTCATCAGATTTTGGGCCTCAGTAAAACGGGCTTTACTCGGCCGCCCGGACTCCGATTTGGCCGAATTTTATATCTAGAAGCATCGTCTCGAAATTCCCCACAACTTTTGAAACTAGACTTTTTCCGTTTGACGTCGTCTTCGGGCCGGAACGTGACCATCTTTAAAAAACGTTCTCAGACAGATTTCAGGAAAGTCAGAGTCCTACTCCAATACGACTCCTTTTGCGTTTTTGTCAATTTCCAAGTAATTCCTACACAATAAAGTGTAAAACAAGAACATTGTGCACTTTTGCAACCATTAGTAGGTTAGACCAAATATGATCAAAAGTGTATGGAAGTGCATAAATATCATAGCAATATCACACAAAAAAGGCATGGAGCAAGCAGAAATTATAGATACGTTTTGGACGTATCACTAAGTTAGCCATGTCAAAGTCGTTCCGTCGATCCGAGTAGTCCACGTGCAATTCCCTCCGGCCGTTGTTGTGACCATCTCCTTCGAGCTTCCCATCGTGTTTCTTGACGGGCAAACCAACAACAGGGTCTCCGACGCCTATATAATTCTCGCAAAAGGATACGCAGTCATGCGTCAGATACCCCTGGACGATGCTCCCTTCGGGACGGGACATGTTACGAACGAATCCTTTGATGACCCCATTCATCCTCTCAAATGGCATCATGTTGTGAAGGAATGTTGGCCTGAGGTCGATGATGTCGTCCACAATGTGGACACATAGATGCGCCATGACGTCAAAGAACGCGGGCGGGAAGTACAACTCAAGCTCACATAGTATGACAACGATCTCATCATGTAGCCTTCGGAGCTGTTCACACTAATGGACTTTCAAGATATAACGTCAAAGAAGTTGCAGAGACCAGTAAGCGTCTCCGGACGTGCTTGTCCATTATCCCTCTAATTGCAATCGGAAGTATCTGCGTCATCATCACGTGACAGTCATGAGACTTCATCCCGCTGAACCTTTTCTTCTTGGGGTCTAGAAATCTGCTTATCTTCCCACAGAAACCGGAACTGACTTTGATTTCCATAAGGCACTTGATGAATTGATCGATCTCCTTCACACTTAAGGTGAAGCAAGAAGGGGGCAATAATTCTCCTCCTTCTTGTTGACTTTTCTGCCCCTTTCCACCTCCTCCGTCTCCGTCTCCATCTCCTCCATCGACTTTTTACGGTGGAGCTCTCTCCTGATCTTCAAATCTTCCAAGTCTTTCCGTGCCTTCAGCCCATCCTTGGTCTTCTCCGGCATGTTCATCAGTGTGCCAAGCAAGCTATCGAGGACATTCTTCGTGATATGCATTTGATCAAGGCAATGAGGTGTGTCGTGATTGGGCCAGTACTCCAAGTCCCAGAAACAGACCTTGTTTTCCATACCTTCAGCAGCGGCTCCGATGCCTTTTTGATCTTTCCCGGCATGGGGCTTTGTTCCCAGTTTCTCAACAGCTCGTCGATTTCAGCGCCGCTCCTCTTACGTGGAGGTCCTCGAAGCTCATCCAACCCATTGAATAGATCTCCACGCTTTCTCCACGGTTCATCCTTCTCGAGCCATCTACGATGCCCCATGTACACGATTTTCCTAGACCCGCCATCTTTCGTTGACGTAAGCTGCTGAGACGTTGTATCATCTATGCACCTAGTGCATCCGCAGTATTTGTGGCACACCTAGCCTGAGGTGTACTCGTAACCGAGATAGTCATGCACGGTCGTCATCAGCGCGGCTGTCATATGGAAATATTCTCCTTTGTTGGCGTCCCATGTCCATGCCGGTGTTTTCCATAATGTGTCTAGCTCCTCTTGCAGAAGCCCCATATACAAGTTAATACTATTTCCCGATTGTTTCGGCCCTTGAATCAGCATGTTCATGTGTATGTACTTTGTCTTCATGCACTTCCATGGGGGGAGGTCGTACATCTATACAAACACGGGCCATGTGTTGTGGTTGGTGTTCTGGTTTCCAAACGGATTCATGCCATCGGTACTCGCACCAAGCACAATGTTCCTTGGATGTTCTGCAGCAAATCCATATACGACGTTGAATGCTCTCCACTGGCTACCATCCACGAGGTGTCTCAGCCTCGGATCATCTCCATCGTCGGGCTTCTTCCTCTCCGCGTGCCAGTGCATGAGCTTTGCTTCCTTAGGATCTACGAAATACCTCTGCAGACAGGGAGTGATCGGAAAGTACCATACAACTTTCTAAGGAGCTTTCTTCCCTGCCTTCTTGTATCGAGAAGCATTGCACACTGGACAGTTGGTCTTTTCCGCGTGTTCCCCTCGATAAATGATGCAATCCTTGATGCATGTGTGGTACCTAATGTGCGGCAAATCAAAAGGGAAAACGATTTTCTGGGCCTCATCGACACTAGTAGGACACAGGTTCCCCGCGGGAAGAACTTGCTTATGTAGATACTTAAATGCTCATCGAGGCTTTTGTCTGTCCATTTGTTTTTGGCCTTCGTCTTTAGAAGTTCGAGCATGAAACTCAAGCGGGTCACCTTGGGATCGCAACCGTCATACAATGGAGTCCTCGAGTCTACTTCAAGTTGCGCTAGCTTGGCCTCCTCTCTAGAAGCAACTTTCTCACTAGTCGTACTCTTGCGAAGGAGGTCTCAAACATGAGGGTCCTGCATGACTGCACTTAGTAGCGTCGAAGACTGCGGCGTGACCGCCGCCTCTTCTCCGCCATGTCCGGACTCTTCTTCGCCGTGTCCGGAATCTTCTCCGCCGCCGTCGTCATTTCCGGACTCTTCCCCGCCGACATGTCCGGCGCCATCGTCTTCATGTCGATCGGTCATCTCTTCGTCTAGCCCCATGTCGTTATTCCCTGCCATGTGGACGCCCTCATCATCATCTTCACTTATCCACTGAGTATAGCCATCCATGAAACCATTCATCAGCACGTGCGCCTTCAAAGTGCTCGAAATTCATCGAAATGGAAATAAATCGACATTTCGGCAAAACATAAGCAACTTGAGGGCATGTCTCTCTCTCTCTCTCTCTCTCTCTCTCTCTCTCTCTCTCTATATATA
>LR738714.1:50229513-50241717 GCA_902687465.1 Secale cereale | reverse complement strand
ATATATATATATATATATATATATATATATATATATACGGTCTATTCTCATAACATTATGAGAATAATATTCTCATAATACTTCCGAACTGCTTTGTTTTTCTGCATTGTAAAGCTATGCGCACTGCACAGATACTGCCACAGAACCTCATGTTTGAAAGAACTGTACGTGTTGTTTTTTCGGTACCTTTTTTGCTCCAGTTTTTAACCGTTTATCGGAATTATGCGTGTAATATACCGTTGAAAAGCTATGAAGTAGACGCAACTTCGCCATGTTGAACACTTTTCAAAATTCATCATAGTTTAAGAGCAGTTTTGAAAATCGTGCGGCTCACAACGAATGGCAGCGAGCGTTTTTTTATTTCTAAACCGCTCGTCGGAATGAAACATATGATACACCGTTGGAAAGGTATCGTCGGCGCGCATCCTTTTCATATCTATTATTTTTTCTAACTCGCTACGGTTTAAGAGCGGTTTTGAATTTACTAAATCGCGGAATTGTGTTTTTTGAATTTTTTCAAATTTTCGGTACTGTTTTCACTCCAGTTTTCTAACCTTTTGTCGAAACAAGGCGTGTAATATACTGTTGGAAAGCTACGAACGAGGCGCAACTTTCATATGTTGAAATGTTTTTGAGATTCCTTACGGTTTTTAGTTAAATTTGAAAATCGTGCGGCTGACTACGAAGGGCAGCGACCGTTTTTTCGTGAAATTTTTACAAAACGTTGGTCGAAATGATCCAAATGATACACCGTTGGAAAGATATCGTCAAGACGCTACTTTTTCATGTAGAACACGCCCTCTAATTCATTACGGTTTAAGAGCAGTTTTGAAATTACAAAAACACAGAAACTCTGTTTTTCGCGACAACAAAATCGACGCGTGCACTACATCGGACAGAAAAGCGCACTACTTCAAACTGAAAAACACACTGCATCAGACAGTCAATCGAAGCTCATGATTTATTTTGTTGGACGTAGATTTTTCTCAGAGGAGTTTTGTTGTCTTTTTTCAACTTTTTTTTCGAAGGAAAGTGGACCGCAACACTCCCGAAAATGAAGCGGAACACTACCAAAAGTGAACCTCATGATTTGCTGTTGTCTTTTTTCGTACTAATTAATTTTTTACGCGCGTTGAGAAGTGAGCTGCTTTCCGATGTATTTTTGTTTTTGGATCACCAAGTGAACCACAAAGGTTTTTTTATGGCCAACTTCGTGAGAGAACAAAGTGAGCTTCAAAGAGTCCTTTGCAATGGACTTTTTTTAGACCAAAGTGCACTGCATTTGTTTGTTTTTTAGACCAGTGAACTGCATGTTTGAAAAAATTGTACGTGTTGTTTTTTGGTACATTTTTTGCTCTAGTTTTTTAATCGTTTATCGGAATTATGCGTGTAATATACCGTTGAAAAGCTATGGAGTAGACGCAACTTCGCCATGTTGAACACTTTTCGAGATTCCGCACGGTTTAAGAGCAGTTTTGAAAACGGTGAACTGCATGTTTGAAAAAACTGTACGTGTTGTTTTTTCGGTACCTTTTTTGCTCTAGTTTTATAACCATTTATCGGAATTATGCGTGTAATATACCGTTGAAAAGCTATGGAGTAGACGCAACTTCACCATGTTGAACACTTTTCGAGATTCCGCACGGTTTAAGAGCAGTTTTGAAAACGGTGCGACCGACGAATAATGGCAACGATACAAATATTACAAAGCGAGCTGCACGATTTGGGAGCATGGGTTTAGCAAGCGAGCTGCAATAGGTTTAGTGATTTTTTCGTTTTTGTTGTATAGTGAACTGCAGAGGAGAGCAACGGGTCCGGGGGATGAGCAACATGTATAGTACAATGTTTTTTTACCAGCACTTTTATCTCTACATTATTTTTTAAAGAACTGCATGCATTGTCAATGCGAATAGGGTATCTCAAGTGAACGCCATAACATGGCGAGACTGAAACATACAGCAAGATGAAATAATTAAAAACAGAAATGACGTCGGCCACCCTAGTGTAGTGCATTTCTTTCCCGCCATTGGGGAACCGCAACGAGTTGAGGAGAGAGCTGCTTCTGGAGGCTCGTTGCCAAACTGTAGCAGCAATGATGGTGCACACGCAGGAGGCGAGCAGCTTGTCAGAGATCCTGTGTTGATGAGGATGTAGGGGGAGGGGCGCTCGGCAAAAAATTGAACTACGAGACATAGAGCAGAGCAGTCAAATCTGAATTGGTAAAAAAACATGGAAAAACGTATCGAACGAACTGCACGAAGGAACTGGTCGAGGCCTCCTTCTCTAGCGCCCCGCCCACTCCCACCCAGCTCCTCCCGGATCCAGGCGAGGGTGCCACCACCACCCTCCTACAGCCCACATCGACGGTACACCACCAAGCGAGCTGCACGGGGACTCATTTAGAAGCTTGCATTTTTGTGGGTCAGAGAAAACAATCTGACCCAATTGAGCTCTGTCAATTTCTCCATTTTCCAACAGAATGTCATTTCCAAAAGCTTTCACAATCTTCTTCCAACCTCCAGTACCTTTCTGCACTACATTCTGTAATTGTGTGTATCCATAATCAGCATAAGGTTCATAACAAAAAGCTTAAAATAGCAAGTCATTTTACACAGCATCTAGGGAGATCTCGTAACAATTAATAAGCCTAAAATAGTACCCCCTCCGTCCCAAATTAGTTGTCGATTTGTCTAGATACGGATATGCATCTAGACACATTTAGTGCTAGATGCATCTGTATCTAGACAAATGCAAGACAGCTAATTTAGGACGGAGGTAGTAATAAGCTTGCAGTCTGAATCTCAAGTACTAAACCATGAAAGCAAAGTGTGCGCAACTGGTCTCAAGGCCCAAAGTATAACATTTTGTATCGTACCAGTCATTATGCTGGTATGGTTCCATTTATTTTTTGGTCAAGGGATATCCCAGCAATGGTAAGATATTGATGAGAAGTTGAAAACAGTTTCAGAGTTCCAGTTAGACAGAGGATGGCGATTTTTGGCCTCAACTAACTCCAATCTACTCCCATGGGGCTGATTGAGCATGGGATTGGGAATTAAAGGCCTTAACTTCCACTATTCCACCCAATGTATTGCCGAGCTTCTGCCAGGCGTTGCTACCATGCTGGCTTGTGGCTTCTTATTCGTTTGCCTTTTACTTTCCCCTTCTTATCCTAGGCTCCCAAATCGTGTGGGGGTTTCTTTTATCCATGGAGACAAAATGAGAACTATTTTCTTGAGGGCTGCCTTTTTAGCTGCAGCACACACAAATAGCTGATGTGGCCACAACCTATCCGCATGCTATACATCAAACTTGTTAGTAGAAAAATAAAATTGTGATACTCTGTTCTGGTATAGCACTACCATCGCCGTGACTGAATTTTCAAGTAAAACAGCAACAATGCTCGCAAACATCGATGCCTCCATAGATAGAACACAATGGACAGATCATCGAAACAGAGGTTTGCACAGTACTGGTACAATCTAACAAGCGAAGTGCTATATTTCGGCACGACCATGTTTGATACTGGAGCTTGTACGCTTACCCGAGCCACGACGTCGGCGTCGACCACCGAGACACCGGCGGACTTGAAGAGGCCGGAGACGGTGCTCTTTCCTGAGGCGATCCCGCCCGCCAGGTGATACGTCTAAAACGTATCTATAATTTCTGCTTGCTCCATGCCTCTTTTGGGTGATATTGCTATATTATTTATACACTTCCATACACTTTTGATCATATTTGGACTAACCTATTAACTCAGTGCACCCCAGTCCAGTTTCTGTTTTCTGCTGTTTTTGTATTTCAGGTTTTCCCGTCACAAAAACTGCCAGAAAAATCCCGGAAAAATTATATAAAAAATCAGCGTTCCGGAAGCTTCCACACGGCTGAAGTAGGGCCGGAGGGGGGCCACCAGGGCTCCAGGCGCCCTAGTGGCGCGGCCCCCCTCCTGGCCGCGTCGGGGGGGGCGCCTGGGCCCCCCAGGCCTCCGCTGATGCCCCCCTTTGGCATATATTGAACACGCGTCCCGAAACCCTCGAGGACGGAACCCTTTTTCGCGATCTCACCTCTGTTCCGCCGCCGCCGCGCTTCCAAGATCGGGAGCACCAGGAGAACTCTTCCCGGCACCCTGCCGGAGGGGAGGATCACCACCGGGAGCCTCTCCACCACCATGGACGCCTCCCGGACGAGTTGTGAGTAGTCTCCCTTGGACCATGGGTCCATGACCAGTAGCTATGTGATGTTCTCCTCCCCTTCTTATGCTTCACTAATTAGACCTCGTGAGCTGCCCTACATGATCGAGGCACATATGTAATCCTTATGCTGTTGCTATGATGAGTTTGCTGGGATCCGATGGATTGTGAGATTATGTTCAGATTGTGTTTGAGTAATATATTTGATTTACCTCTTTTTATATTTATGTTCTTAAGTAATTCTTGCATGTTCTCCGTTGCTATTTATTGCTTTGGCCAAGTAGTAGGTAGTGACTCCAAGAGGGAACGTTATGCTTGATTGTGGGTTCATGCCCCTCGATGACTAGCTTGAGTGACAGAAACATGAGTCTAGGGTATGTGATGTTGCCACAAGGGGGAAAACAACGGTGCTTGTACTCGCGGGTGCAAGGATTGTTTACTTTACGCAAAGTTCTTTTAATGCAGTTGTCTGTTGCTTTGAGTTTACACTATGGGTGGGACTCACAACTTAATACCAGCGAGATGTTCTGGATAGATATCTCAAGGTGGATGATTAGTAGTAGATGCAGATGAATTTCGGTCTACTTGCCTTGGCGTACCGTCCATGCTTTGAACCTCTACCTTTCTTGCAACATAGTTAGCATTGGTTTGCGCACATAATTCTGTCAATTGCCCAACTGTAATTTGTTTACCTCACATAGCTGTTTTATCGTCTTTTGGGAGAGAGACATCACTAGTGAACATCATGGGACCCCGGTCCATATTACCATCACTGATCACATCCGCTATTTTACTTTCCGCTTTTATTTACTAGTTGCAGCAATACCTATCACTATTATCTCTTGCGTTTGATCCTTTGTAAACGACAAGGCCGGAGGGATTGACAACCTCTCTGTACTCGTTGGGAGCAAAGTTATTTGTATCTGTGTGCAGGTACAAGTTGATTGCTAAGTATCTGGCGCTGTTAGCAGTTGACACCTTCTTGTTGAACCTTGGAGTCTCAGGGGAAATCGATCCTTGGTATCTTTGCCAAGGGAAAACTTCCGCTACACTGCATCTCAAACCTTCCACTTGGGGTAACCAACGAGGGGCGAGAAGCCATCAAGCAAAGTTTTCTGGCGCCGTTGCCGGGGACTCCACTCTTCAAGATAGGGGAGTTGCACGCTATCTTTTACCTTTGATTTTTAGTCTTGTTAGTTTACCTTCCAGTTTTGCTTTAGTATCTTTTATCGAAAATCACAAAAATAGTTATCTTGCTTGCTTGCTACTATGGGTTCCACCGAGAACACCAAGTTGTGTGACTTCACTAGTCATAACAACGATGACTTTATTTGCACGCCTATCACTACACCTGCCACTTCAGCACCTTCTTATGAAATTAAACCTGCTTTACTGAACTTAGTCATGAAAGATCAATTCTCCGGTGCTGGAGATGATGCTGCTTTACACTTAAACAATTTTGTTGAACTCTGTGATATGCAAAAGTACCAAGAAATAGATGGTAATATTGTTAAGCTTAAGCTTTTTCCTTTCTCCTTGAGAGGAGGAGCTAAAATTTGGTTTCAATCTTTGCCTAGAAATAGCATAGATTCATGGGACAAGTGCAAAGATGCTTTTATTGGAAAATACTATCCACCTGCTAAAATTATCCAACTAAGAAGTAACATAATGAATTTTAAACAATTGGATAATGAACACGTTGCCCAAGCTTGGGAACGCATGAAATCTCTTGTCAAGAACTGCCCTACTCATGGTTTGACTACTTGGATGGTTATCCAAACTTTTTATGCAGGCTTGAACTTTACCTCGCGGAACTTGTTAGATTCGGCCGCGGGAGGAACCTTTATGCCAACTACACTTGGTGCTGCCACGAAGCTTCTCGATGAGATGATGACCAATTATTCCCAATGGCACACCGAACGCGCTCCAACAGGTAGGAAGGTAAACTCTGTCGAGGAGATTTCCTCCCTAAATGAAAAAGTTGACTTGATCATGTCTCTACTTTCGAAGCAATCTTCTATTGATCCCCGTGATGTTCCTTTAAATTCTTTGATTGCTCAAGAACAAGTAGATGTGAACTTTATCTCTAGAAACAATTTTAATAACAATGCTTATAGGAGTAATTTTGGTAGCAATCCTAGACCGTTCCCCTCTAATTCCTATGGGAACAACAATGCTTATCCTAGCACCAAGAACTCCGCTACTGAACTAGAGATTATGCTTAAAGATTTCATCACTACCCAAAAAGCCTTCAATAAGAGTGTAGAAGAAAAACTAAACAAACTAGATAATCTCTCTTCAAAGGTAGACAATTTAGCCCATGAGGTAGAATTGCTTAAAATTAGAACTTCTCCTCTTGAGGAGAGGAAGGTCACTCCTATGAATGCTATTCAAGTGCAAATTAATGAAAACATTAGGATGTTGGCTAAACTTAAAGAGAGATGGGCTAGAGAAAGGGAGGAAGAAGATAGAATTAAGAACCTTCCTACCCACCACAATGTTGCTACTATCCAAGTTGTTGAGGATATCCAAACTCTTAGCACCCAATGCACTCCTGGTCCCAATGGACCTATTAATGGTGATGCTATGACCATAGAAACTACCAAACAAGTGAGCCTAAAGGACACCACTACCACTTTACTTGATAGTAGTGACCTTGATTTTGACAATTGCACTCTTACCGAAGTTATTGATTTCCTTCACAAGATGTCTAGAGATCCCCGCACTAGCACACTTAATCTTGTCTTCACAGAGCATATCACTAATGCTCTCATCAAAGCTAGGGAGGAGAAACTTAGAGTAGAAGCCTCCATACCTAGAAAGCTAGAAGATGGTTGGGATCCTATGATTAAAATTAAGTTGAATAACTTCTCTTGCTATGCATTATGTGATGTTGGAGCTAGTACCTCCGTTATGCCCAAAAGAATATATGATATGCTTAAATTGAAACCTTTTGATTCTTGTTCTTTTGGTGTTCGTCTTGTTGATTCTTCCATAAAGAAACCTTTGGGGAGGATCGACGATGTTCTTATCATTGTCAATGACAACTATGTTCCCGTTGATTTTACTATTATGGACATTGAATGTGAACCTTCTTGTCCAATTATTTTGGGACGTCCTTTTCTACGCACCGTTGGTGCTATCATTGACATGAAAGAGGGGAATATAAGATTCCAATTTCCTC
The DNA here is from genome assembly GCA_902687465.1 of Secale cereale. Lineage (NCBI taxonomy): Eukaryota > Viridiplantae > Streptophyta > Magnoliopsida > Poales > Poaceae > Secale > Secale cereale. Next base: position 50,234,343 of record LR738714.1, on the reverse strand, counting down.
TCAAGAAAGGGATGGAACACTTCCCTAGAAAGAAGATTAAGTTACCTTTTGAGTCCGTTATACGGGCTAGCTATTCTTTTACTCTTGATAAAACTTGATCTCTGTGCATTATGCCTAGCTTAAAGGCATAAAAGAAAGCGCTTTTGGGAGGCAGCCCACATGAATAAAATTTTATTTTGCTTTTTGTTGTGTCTTGATATTGTTACTACAGTAGCATCATCATTTTATCTTTACTTTTCAACTTTGTGCCAAGTGTAGCCTCTGATTGCAAGAAAGTTCAAAAGTTGTGACGTGCTGTCCAGGAAACAGATTCTGTCCTTGGATAGAAAAATTCGTATAAAATCACCAGATCATATTTTTGGTCTGAATTTTTTCGACAGCATGCTCTATACAATTGTCTTTCGGGCGTCTGTTCTGAGTTTTTTGATTAGAGTTGCAGAAGTGCCCCGAAAAAATCATTTACTACCTGCTGGTCTGTTTTTCACATATTCTGTCCTGTTTTGCCTTTCCTCCATTTTGCAAACCTTGAGCTTGCTTTTTCTTTGCAAAAACCTTTTGGCAATCTTGAGAAACAGTAGACCTTCAAGAATATCCTTATTTCCAGCAAGGAACAATTATTTTATTATGGGTACTAACCTCGCTAATCAGATTATGATGAGTTATGTATGAAGGGAGTTTTCAAGTGTGCGAGGGAAGATGATAAAAAGATTCAGGAGTGTCAAACGCTCAAGCTTGGGGATGCCCCCATGCACCCCCAAGAAATATTCAAGAAGACTCAAGCGTCTAAGCTTGGGGATGCCCCCGTGCATCCCCTTCTCCATCAACATTATCAGTTCGTCTTTCGTTCCACTATATTTTTATCACTTCTTGTGTTATGTGCTATGCTTGGAGCGTCTTGCTTTTAGTTTCCTTTTTAGTTTTCTTTAGCTTTTCATAATGAGTCAGAACTCAGCTTTCTTTGTGTGGGAGAGAAACACGCTCCACTTCAACCTAGAACATAACATAGAATTTTCATGTCTATCTTTGTTGTGTGTGTTCTTTGTCTTTCAATAGCTACTGTCATGCTTAGCTCTTAGTTTTCATGCTTATCTTTTTAAAGAGCTTTTGTTTAGTTGGTCGTTGGAACTCTCTTTATTTATCATGCTTATCTTATTAAGAGAGTTGGCTTCTGTTGCATTGGTCGATATGTCTATGATAAAAATGCTACGTGCATAATGGTGCTTAGTAGTTCATGTTTTCTTATGGTTAGTCTCAAATAGCTGGGGGGGGGGGTTCCCAATGTGTTATTGGAGTACCAACATGATTTGTTTGCCTATGATGTGGTATGGTTTAGTGATATCTTCCTTCAAGAATTTATTTTGATTGACTTGGCGTATGCTCACGCATATTTAAGACTGTAAAGAAAGTCTGTCAAGCCTTGATGATCTTTTATTTCTGAGTAGCGATATAACTTCCATGCCTGATTCAATGTTGCTTTGTCGCTCTGCCTGATTATGACCGTCATTGCTCTTTTAGTTGGTCGCTCCCAGTCTTTTGCTAACCTCCACCTGTACTAAGCGGACTGACTGCTTGGGCATCCAAAATCCTTTAAACCAGTTATGCCATATGAGTCCACCATACCTTCCTATACATGGTATTTACCTGCCATTCCTAACGAACACTTTCATGTACCATCTCAAAATTATTCAAAAAAGCATTTCTCTTTTGTGCCTCTGTTTTAGTTCATGAGGAAGTAGTAGTTAATTCATGATCTTTTTAAGTTGGACAAGCTTCACCCCGGGATTGCATGTCTAATGTGCAAACCCATAATACGAGAAGGAACTGGCAAAGAGTGCGCCCGGCTCAAAAATAATATAACAAACAAACCCTTCTTCACGCTTTGTTCATGAGAAATCAGGAAACTTTGGCAGTGATAAACAAAGGAGATTAAGAGGATGTGATCGTCCTCATTCGGAAGCCGTTCCTCGAAACTTGTCCATCTCAAGAAGTGATTGAGTTGTCTGCTAGCATTCGTTGACGAAACATGCATATCCAAAAAAATATTACCTCTGTTTTTAAAACCAAGAGCTCTGGTACATGTTTTGTCTTTGTTTCCGACTACGGGTTTTCAACCTTGCCAACAAAAGCCACGGTTTGAGAGTCTCCACCTTCTTTTAAAGCACCAACTATTAAGAGCATGATTGTCATTCTGAGTGTAATGTGCATTGTCCCAAAGTAGCATTGTCTTTTGCATGATTGTGATATCGTTTATTCTGAAATCATTGTATCTAGTCATCACTTAAACCTTGGAGGTGCCCCTGCATTTATGTTTTGCTTCACTAAAGGGGGCAAGCGAGATATCACTTTATCATATTTGCACACCATGCTCATTACAAATCTTATTGAGTATTTCAGTATCATATTGTAAAACTTTCAGTTCTTTGTGATTCTCTCATGAGGAAACTTAATTACTACAGATTCATTGTCTCAGTAAGCTTTTGTCATATGACTATGAAAAATCCTTATATGGTTAATAGCATGTCACCACATAAATTATTCTTGTTATCATTTACCTACTCGAGGACGAGCAGGAATTAAGCTTGGGGATGTTGATACGTCTAAAACGTATCTATAATTTCTGCTTGCTCCATGCCTCTTTTGGGTGATATTGCTATGTTATTTATACACTTCCATACACTTTTGATCATATTTGGACTAACCTATTAACTCAGTGCACCCCAGTGCCAGTTTCTGTGTTCTGCTGTTTTTGTATTTCAGGTTTTCCCGTCACGAAAACTGCCAGAAAAATTATATAAAAAATCAGCGTTCCGGAAGCTTCCACACGGCCGAAGTAGGGCCGGAGGGGGGCCACCAGGGCTCCAGGCGCCCTGGTGGCGCGGCCCCCCTCCTGGCCGCGACAGGGGGCGCCTGGGCCCCCCAGGCCTCCGCTGATGCCCCCCTTTGGCATATATTTAACACGCGTCCCGAAACCCTCGAGGACGGAACCCTTTTTCGCGATCTCATCTCTATTCCGCCGCCGCCGCGCTTCCTAGATCGGGAGCACCAGGAGAACTCTTCCCGGCACCCTGCTGGAGGGGATGATCACCACCGGGAGCCTCTCCACCACCATGGACGCCTCCCGGACGAGTTGTGAGTAGTCTCCCTTGGACCATGGGTCCATGACCAGTAGCTATGTGATGTTCTCCTCCCCTTCTTGTGCTTCACTAATTAGACCTCGTGAGCTGCCCTAGATGATCGAGGCACATATGTAATCCTTATGCTGTTGCTATGATGAGTTTGCTGGGATCCGATGGATTGTGAGATTATGTTCAGATTGTGTTTGAGTAATATATTTGATTTACCTCTTTTATATTTATGTTCTTAAGTAATTCTTGCATGTTCTCCGTTGCTATTTATTGCTTTGGCCAAGTAGTAGGTAGTGACTCCAAGAGGGAACGTTATGCTCGATTGTGGGTTCATGCCCCTCGATGACTAGCTTGAGTGACAGAAACATGAGTCTAGGGGATGTGCTGTTGCCACAAGGGGGAAAACAACGGTGCTTGTACTCGCGGGTGCAAGGATTGTTTACTTTACGCAAAGTTCTTTTAATGCAGTTGTCTGTTGCTTTGAGTTTACACTATGGGTGGGACTCGCAACTTAATACCAGCGAGATGTTCTGGATAGATATCTCAAGGTGGATGATTAGTAGTAGATGCAGATGGATTTCGGTCTATTTGCCTTGGCGTACTGCCCATGCTTTGAACCTCTACCTTTCTTGCAACATAGTTAGCATTGGTTTGCGCACATAATTCTGTCAATTGCCCAGCTGTAATTCGTTTACCTCACATAGGTGTTTTATCGTCTTTTGGGAGAGAGACATCACTAGTGAACATCATGGGACCCCGGTCCATATTACCATCACTGATCACATCCGCTATTTTACTTTCCGCTTTTACTTACTAGTTGCAGCAATACCTATCACTATTATCTCTTGCGTTTGATCCTTTGTAAACGACAAGGCCGGAGGGATTGACAACCTCTCTGTACTCGTTGGGAGCAAAGTTATTTGTATCTGTGTGTAGGTCCAAGTTGATTGCTAAGTATCTGGCGCCGTTAGCAGTTGACACCTTCTTGTTGAACCTTGGAGTCTCAGGGGAAATTGATCCTTGGTATCTTTGCCAAGGGAAAACTTCCGCTACACTGCATCTCAAACCTTCCACTTGGGGTAACCAACGAGGGGCGAGAAGCCATCAAGCACCAGGCCGACCAGCCGCATCTGCAATCCAGGTTCATCGCATCTGCAATCAAGATCCACTGCACGGGCGACCCAATCGATTTCCGGGGCGCGGCGGCACGGTGCCCACAGTGGCAATCGAACTGCAATGGGGCAGGAACCGAGCTGCACTGGACGATGCCCGTGGACCACTGTCGCGCGCTCAAGGAAGTTGGGGGTTGCTGTCGTCGGTGGCTAGGGGAAGAATCTCAGCGGGAGTTGGGGCGATACGCAGCTGTTTGGGAGGGAGGAGGTGGAGGAACGAGGAGGGGTGCTCGCTGGCGACCCCCGAGCTCATCGGACCCCTCCATGACGCCCCTGACGCGCCCCCATGACGACTACAGGAGGATCTAGCATCGAGCAGCCGCGGGAGGATGACGACGTGGCGGATCCGGCAGTCGGCCGACGCGAGGTAGGTGGGCCTAGGAGGGAGGTGCGGCGGCGTGGGGAGGGAGCTGGTGCCGCGACGCGAGGAGGGGAGTGGTGTCACGGCGTGGTGGTTGAGGTTGTGCAGTGGCGCCGGGGAGGAGATAGTGCAGCGCCGGGGTGGGAGGAAGGAGGTGCGGGGGAGGTGGTGC